>JAZHEH010000065.1:44587500-44929532 GCA_036589455.1 Ateles fusciceps
AGGATTGCTACACTGAGAGGGCAAGAATAATTGGAACAAACGGGTCTTTCTGTTCAGATTTCCCCATTGGTCTATTACCGTCATACTCTTTGTCCAATTCCATTTTTACATGGCTGTCTATTCTTCATTGAACCTAAGCATAATAATGGACAGTTTTCCCTGAGTGTTTAGGTCTTCATTTCTAAAAGGTTCCCATGCCATATAAAAATCTAGGTTAAATACATTTGTTATGCTTTTCTCTTGTTAACCTGTCTTGTTATAGGAGTGTGGGCCATGACTCTATGATAGATGAGTAAAGTTATCATACTTTTCTGCCTCTACAGCAAAAGTGAATGAACAGTGGTTTGTTAAGATTTTCCCTCACTACCATCTTTTAAGGCCACAGTTGAGTGTGACTGTGATTCAGCTGATCTTTCATTTTTGGTTTACATCCACATGGAAAGCCTATGCATCCATAAACCAAAGTGTTTTTTTTTCTTCTTTCTGAATATATGGGGAAATTCCCTCATATAGACATAGGTGTGAACCATGGTAGAGAGCTAGTGCAAAAATGGTGGGCAATAGAGCTTTCTGAACCATCTGCTGAAGTAGTTGCTCATGTCATCTGATATTACTCAGGTTTAATTTTTAGACGTTCCTTTCCCATGTCACAATAGATTGCCATAGATAGAAACCCACCTAACTTTATAACATAGTGGCTTCTGTAGAATCCAACTCATGATATACAGTTTATGGTGCATGACCACTTGATGTTCCATAGTCAAGTGTTTCATCTCTACCATGGCCCAGTAGCACACCAAGGGGTATTTTTCAAAAGGCTTATAACGCTCAACTGCAAATGATGTTGCCTTAGTCCTCAGACTCAAGGTTTGGCATTGTGTTTCTCCCATTGTGACTTTTTATAAACTTCATTCTGAACATTTTTCTACCCCTGACACCAATGAAAGAAAAGAAGGCAGGAACGGGATTAGGGAAGAGAGAGTATCAGGCAATAATGTTCTGTAAAATCCTGACAGGGAGCTTCAGAGGAAAGTGTTCCTGTTAGTGGACTCCCACACTGGGCAGAAATGACTGTGTCCATAGTGTTCCCATCATGCTCAGACATTGCCAGAGTCTTCCCCAGAAGAATATAATCTGAGTTTGAAAGCTGAGGGCATCCTGAAATTTATAATAGCTTAAGGCTGTCAGCTAGTTGTACTCCAGAAACTGAATAGAAAGGTTTTTTCTTAAAGGGAGATCCATGTGATGCCCCTCCGTGACTGCCACAAAATTGCTTTCAGTTTTTTACATTAAGTGATAGACTATATATAAATTCTGAGTCTTTTTATTTAACATTACTTTCATGACTTTTTCTAAGATAGCATTGCATTGTGTAGTCACTTGAGATATATATATATATATTTACTTACTTTAAGTTCTGGGGTACATGTGCAGATTGTGCAGGTTTGTTACATAGGTATACATGTGCCATGGTGGTGGTTTGCTGCATCCATTGCTCTGTCATCTACATTAGGTATTTCTCCTAATGCTGTCCCTCCCCAAGTCCCCACCCCCTGCTATACCTCTCCTAGCCGCTCATCCCCCAGGCCCCAGTGTGTGATGTTCCCCTCCCTGTGTCCACGTGTTCTCATTGTTCAACACCCACTTATGAGTGAGAACATGCGGTGTTTGGTTTTCTCTTCTTGTGTTAGTTTGCTGGGAATGATGGTTTCCAGTTTCACCCATGTCCCTGCAAAGGACAAGAACTCATCCTTTTTTTATGGCTGCATAGTATTCCATGGTGTATATGTGCCACATTTTCTTTATCCAATCTATCATTGATGGGCATTTGGGTTGGTTCCAGTCACTTGATATTTTATTTATCCGCTTTCTTATTGATGGTACCTAGACTGCCTCCATTTCTTGTTACCACAAACAATATAGTGCATATCTTTGTGTATGTCTCCTTGTGTGAGAATTTCTCTGGGGTACATACCTAGAAGTATTAGGCCATGAACTATCCAGTTACTCAATTTCACTAAATACCATATATTGGTTCATGGGATGGTTATTCAACCAGTATTTGACAGTATGTATTTTGAGCTTATTTATACTTTGATTATTAAAATCAGCCTGGATTGTCTTTGGGTTTCTAATGGCTCTTAATTCTTTTGGTCTTTGTACCCTGAGAGCCCTAAGGAGAAATTACTTCCCCTGTAGTGCAAACCAAAATCCCAATCTCATTTTGAACCTGTTCAGCCTAATTAAGTCACATGAACCAATAACCATGGCCAAGGGGATAAAATACTTGATTTGCTTAGCTGAGGTCACATTTTTTACCTAAAGTTGAGAGTGGTGGAGAAGTGGTCCCCCTCCAAGGGATCAGGCAGTTCTTATATAAGAAAGGAAAATGGATGCCATGTATCAAAACTATAGATGTCTATTAAAAAATACAGAGTCTGGGTGTCTTAGATCTAGACTAAAATGAATTTTACTTTATAATGCAAAGTGACTATTCTTTAATTTGCTGAGAGTCCTGCTTCTGTTTTGTTTGAAAATTATCATAAAGTTTTTCCAAGGGAATCAAGGGATTTACTCATAATGATATTGAGCAAATATCTATATCTGCAGTGTGAATGGAGATTTGCAGCTGGTATATGCGTGAACAGCTTGGGGTGAGTACAGTACTGATATTTGAACTGTGACTATTGTTAGAGCTCAGAAAAAAATACTCCAAAAGTTTGGCACTTTGCCATGCTGGAAACTTTGAAGTAAAGTAGGAAAGCCTGAGAAGCTGCCTCAAAACCAAAGAATTTCTAACCTTCTCTTGTTTTTTCCCTTCACCAAGCACAGGGAGGAACTTTCTCTGGAAATTCCTTATCTGACTAAGAAAACTTCTTTCCAAAAGAAGTGCAAGGACAATTGTCTTAAAATCCTTTCCTTAGGAATTTTATCAAAAAACTAGGAAAGACTAACAACCAGAGAAGAGACTAAAAAGCCCATCAACATACCAAGATAGACTTTTTATCTACTATTCTTTTTTTAAAAGAAATTTAGCAGGGTTTAATTGAGAAAAAAGCAATTCATGAATCTCGCAGCCCCTGAACTACAATAGTTTCAGAGATGCTCCAGCAAAGCCATATGGCAGAAGAAGATTTATGGAGAGAAAAAGGAAAGTGAGATACAAAAAATGGAAATGAGGTAGAGAAACAGCTGGATTGGTTGCACCTCAGTGTTTGCCTTATTTAGACATGGTTTGAACAGTTGGCCACCCTTGATTGGTCAAAACTTGGTGATTGGTGCAAGAGTAGCTTACAGTCTGTTTATACATCCAGTTAGGTTACAGTTCACTATGTCTGGAGAAACCTTTAGGTTGAACTTAAAATATGTAAGAAAGTAGCTTTAGGCTAAACTTATTTAATAATTCTCATCTTTTGGTCATCCTTTCAACCTTGAGAGATAGACCAAAACTTTAGGCACTGATATCACTCTGTCACCATCATAAATGTTCTTATTTGGTCTTAAATCTCACTGGGAAACAGCAGAACGGTGGGTTTTGTGAAGTGGAAACAAAGACTTCAGATTATTACTTTTTAAAAGGGTTAGAGTAGAGGGGGACCCCTTCTCCATATTAGAATCTCCTTTTTACAGGAGAAAAACAAAACCTGGTCTGTTTTAGAACCTGTTTCTTTAAAGTTTCAGTTCAATTATGTTGCATTTAGCATTAATGACACTGCTTTGGTTTGATCTCATATGTAGGAGCCTTGTGCATGAGCTCAGTGCAGAACAATGACCTCACATAATTTTGTTTTAAAATTCCCCACTTGTAGTCAGTTTCTCGCTTAGGTGAGAATATGTCAAAAACATAGGGCCTTACTGCTACCCTCAGTTACCATCATTTTGGGTTTCTGGCTTCAGCACATCATTCATAGGTTATGGTGTTCTCATGGTCACGCATTTCTTTGAGTTTTTGTCATTCCAGTTGACAAGAGTCCTTCTGAAATTCTAGAGATAACTGCATTCAAACATTTAAAACTTTTGAGAGGATACAGCACACCAGGGAGACTACTTTTATGAATCTCAGGTGGATAATACCAGGAATTTGGAGTATGCTCCTGCCAGGGTCCCCATAAACCAAAACCAATGAAAATAAATCAAAGAATGAGCCAGATAAAGTCTACATATTTTAAACAAGCAGCCTGTTCATTAATTCCTTACAACTGAATCTCCGTTATACCCAATGTATTCCTGCATATTCAATAGGAAGTATCAGCAACTGCACAGAAACTTTTGTTTAGCCAGAAAGTAATCTAAACATTCTATTACATTATTTGCCACAACTGTAGAGATAAAGTCTGTTGTATAACCATAGTATTTACATTAGAATCTGCTACAGAGCCTATTATGAGAGATACATTTCTAATTATTGCCTTATTTACTCTAAACCATAAAGAAAGAGACCTAATAAATGATACTCATCCAGGAGAATGAAGGCCTACCAGCAATTTTCTCTTTAACCTACGATGTGGGTTAAGAAGAGTGGACCAATGTTCTGTTTCTGACTGACTATATAAAGTAACAAAGGTAGCATTAAAATTTCTTACCCACATTACCTTTCATCTTCCATCTTTCAAGGCATAAGTTTGTCCATGAGTAAGATTGGCTTCAAAATCCTTCACAAATAAAAATACACCCATGAGTGCACATAAGAAACCCCCTTTTCAGTTGTTCATAGAGGCATAAGCTAGGGAAATAATTTAGGGATAAGAGTCTCATATTGCAGAAATGTATTGATCTATGATCTTGGGGAAAAAAGCTGTCCACATCTAGAATGCTGTCTGATTCTGGGGAGAAACTTCCTTGGTTAGCTTTACCTTAAGGTCTCCAATGGGTAATTTGGAGATGCCCTTCTGAGTTATGAGATTATAAACCCAAGGTTCAAGGTCCCAAAGTTTAGCTGCAGTCTGGGTTGCAAAGGCAGTCTTTCTGTAGTTATTCTCAGAATGTCCAATCTCTATGTTTTAGGTAGTGAAGGGCTTGATTGTCCTCACTCAATGAACAATGAAAATCTTTCTTTACCTAGTGAAACTGCACTTTGGCATAATGCATTAAAGCCTTGTAGCATTTGCTCATATCAGAGTTTAGAAATGGAAGATACATGAGGTTTTATTTTTAGGTGTAGAGGCCTTCCAGTGACTTTTAAAACAGGTCAACTTATGTTGTCCACTCTAAGTGGATCTGATTATAATCTATCTGTAACACCTTTGATCAGGGAAATCCAGTCAATTCAGTTAACTTTTCCTAAAACTTTTGTATGTGGAATAATTTCTTTAACTGTTCTACAATCTGTCTAGTGAAACAAATACTTCTATCACTGAAGATTTCTCCAGGAATGCCCCATGAGGAAAAATGCATTTTCCAATAACGATTTAGAGATATTGTTATAACATCAGCCCTCTTGTGTGGGAAAGCTGTTATACAATCAGAAAACATGTATTGAAAATGACATTTGAATGTAATTTCTCTATAAATATTTAAATATCCATCAGATAGCAGAAATGTACCTATTTGTTGTCTTCCCAGGATTATGGGTTTGAAAAACAAAATTTTGATCGTAACAGTCACCACCACCACCCCCACACTCACACACTCATATATTTAATTTGAATTATTTTATCTCTTTCATTATAAGACATGGAATGCAGAACTTTTGAAGGACTAGCAGCTTTCCAGGCTCTCCATGAGCCTGGAAATTTTGTCTTCATCAGACATGAAGCCTCTTAAATACCAATTTTGTTTCTCCAGTTTAGGTGTATAGGACTATTTATTGGATGGTTGTCATGGGTAATTTGACTTGAACCATGGAATTAATTCCAATTGCATATCTAAACAATTTCAGTACTGGCTGATTTAGCACAAAAATCTGACAAATAATTTTCTTAGTATTAAATTAATTTTTGTTCTGTTTGGGTTAGTAATTTTATAAACCAATCAGTCTCTTCATTAGAGTTCTGAGAATTCTTACCCAGTTGAAATGATATGATCTCAAAGTTATCAGAAACTAATATTCAAGAGTGCTTGACAGGCTGTGTGTGGTGACTCAAGATTGTAATCCCAGCAATTTGGGACACAAGGCAAATGGATCACTAGAGGCTTAGAGTTTGAAAGCAGTCCGGCCAACATGGCAAAACCCCATTTCCACTAAAAAATAAAAAAAATAGCCAAGTGTGGTGGCACATGCGTGTAATCCCAGCTGGAGCTGAGGCACGAGAACTGCTTGAACCAGGGAGGCAGAGGTATCACTGAGCAGAGATCATGCCACTGCACTCAAGCCTGGGTGACAGAGTGATACTCTGTCTCAAAAAAAAAGAAAAAAATAATGCTTGTTAGAGTTTTTCTATCCTTTCATAAATCTCCTTGAAGACACCATACTCTAGGATTTTACTTGCTTGTAACACTTTTAGAAACTTCATCAGAATTAAGGAATTAACTATGGAAATGACTTAAAATGAGCATAAAGACAACTTACAAAGAAATTTGATTATTTCTATGGCCTACAATAATTTAACATAATAACAATAATTATAAGTGACAGCGTATACCCAGATATATCAGAATTTTAGGACTCCCATACAATATTGAAAATATATTAATAGCATATTCATAAAAATATAACTTGAAGTTTAAACATTAGCTTTTATTTGACAGTGTTTCTCATGTAATTTAACATATCAAATAATCCTGTATATCTATTTTTTTTTTTTTGCTTCAGGGGCCCTATGTAGCATTCCCAAGTTAAAGGCTGGAAAACAAGACTTAATTTTGAAGGTGAAATTTGATTTGGGGAAGCCCGTCAAATATGTCAAAGGTTTAAAACACTTGACAAAAACAAGATCACAAGTCACTGTAAAATGGCAGCCATGAATTTAACCAAAGTGATTATTAACATATTTTTGAAAAGCAAAAACCTTTATTCTTCGAGAATTTTCTAAATAATCAAAAGACCTGAGAAAAATATCATGTGATAGAATCTGTTTCTTCTCTCCTTGCTCTTGACTTTTTTTTTTGCAGTTTACTCAAAAAGTGAAAAAAATATTTTAGAGTGTCTTATTAATACTACACGATATTTTGTTCAAAAGAGAAAACCAAATTTTACTCTTTAAAAATTTTAATTAATTTGTTTATTTTATTTTATTATTATTTTTTAAATTTGTTTATTTTTAACAGGTTCTTGCTATGTTGCCAAGGCTGGTCTCAAACTCCTGGGTTCGAGTGATCCTCCTGCTGTGGCCTCCCAAAGTGCTGGGATTAAAGGTGTGAACCACCATGCTCAGGCCCCAATTTTACTTTTGTATCAGTATATTATCAATACTAAAGCTAATTTTAATAAAATGTTATAAATAAATATATTATTTTTTGACCATACAAGATTTCTATACATCCTTTATAATTGTTTAGGTTTTCTTCTCTTCCCATCTTTCTATATTCAGTTCTATCTATCTGTCTATCCTTTTTTTTTTTTTTTTTTTTTTTTTTTGAGACTGTCTTGCTCTGTCACCCAGGCTAGAGTGCGGTGGTGCAATCTCAGCTCACTACAACCTCTGCCTCCTGGGTTCAAGTGATTCTCCTGCCTCAGCCTCCTAAGTATCTGTGATTACAGGCACCCACCACTGCGCCCAGCTAATTTTTGTATTTTTAGTAGAGACAGGTTTTCACCATCTCGGCCAGGCTGATCTTAATCTCCTGACCTTGTGATCCACCTGGCTCGGCCTCCCAAAGTGCTGGGATTACAGTCGTGAGCTACTTGCCTGGCCCAGTTTTTCCTCAACATGCATTTTCATGTCTTTACAACTTTCTTCACCAAAAGCATCTCTTGCTTGTATTTATACACTCTGTATAAAGAATACTCTCATTTCTAGTAATTTTGATTATATTTAATGAGAACGGTAACTCTTAGGAACCCTAATTTATAGTGAAAACCCTAGGAAGATATTTTGAACTGTTTTACATCAGTATTGGTAGATGAAAACCATATTATAATTATTCTAAAAAGTATTTGCTTAAATTGTTTATTAACAGATATAAATATATAAATATATTTTCTATATCATATAAAAAAGATGTTCAAGTATATAAACCTATATATTTCTAAAGTTAATAATCCATATTTTAGTATTCTACCTTACTTACAAATGACTGAGATATTTCATGATTATCTATTATTTAATTTAAAATAAAATAATTTTGAAACAATGATGCAAGTACCCTCCCTAGAGTTTTACCCAGTCATCCTGGGTCTCAAGTAGCCATGTGGCACCAAAGATGGCTATGAAGGGCAGGGCCTCTCTGAGTCCTGAATTTACGTAACAGATGTAAAGCTCAGGACAGACAGTGAAGCTGTGAAGATGAAGCCTGGAAGATCAAACCCCTCCCAGAAGAGCTAGGTGGTGAAGCCGGGGGCAGAGAAGGGACCATATAGGGTCTGAGTCTGCCTTACAGCTCTTCTTACCATGGCCACCTATCCACGTTATCAGTGGAAAGTATCTGAGTTACTACTGGTGAATCTTGACATGTCTACAGCAATCTCAATCCTTGCATCCTCGGAAGAAAAAATGAATGTCTGAAGGGCATAAAGCAGAAAAAGAGACTGAGGCAAGTTTCAGAATAGGAGTGGAAGTTTATTTTAAAAAGCTTTAGAACAGGAAAAAAAGGAAAGTATTCTTGGAAGAAACCCAAGAGAGCATGTGAAGGTCAAGTGCAGTGTTTAACCTTGATCCTAGGACTTTATATGCTGACCCCTCTCCCATAATTCTGCCCTTAGGGTGGGCTGCCTGCATGCGCAGTGCCCTCTTATGTTTGAGAATTGAGCATGTGCAGTGTGTTTAGGAAGTTGTATGTATGCCCATCTGAGTCTTTCTTCCCTTTTCTGGTGGAGTGTCCCCAGAAGGTCATACTCTGCCATTTTGTCCCTTAGTGCACATGCCTGGGAAGATGCTTCTCCCTGGCATCTGCGTTCAATGAACACTTCAGTGCAATAAATGTGAACCATCAGGAAATGGCCTTTCCCTGATGCAAGCTGCCAATTTATTACTTTTAAGGAGGCAATGTGATAATTGCCAAACCGTCACTCAACATTCCTAGTGGGTGGGAGAGAGCTCTCTCCTGCCCAGCTCATGCCTGTCTAACTGCCTGTAATACCCAGACTCATGAATTCAGAGGCTCAAAACAAAAAACTTAAGCACACAGTCAAATCAAGAAGTACTGAATTATGTTTAACTGAAAATGTTGAAGCCGTTCCTATTTTACCAACAATTTATAAACTAGCTTCATTTGCCAAATATTATCATATACACATAACACAGAGACACACAGACAGAAGCAGATCTTACAGGTTTCATAAAAGATTCGTATTTGCTGGCTTTAAAATAATTTTTTTTCCCCATTGAGACTGTCGTTCTTCCAATTACATGTTTTATTGCCCTAAATAATTGTTAGGGAGGTAGCTCTAAATTTGCATCTCCAAAGATGGGATGTAAGTAAAACAAGGTAGAAAATTGACATCTCAAAGGCACAAAACTTAGATTTAAACAAAGGCAAGGTCTGTTTTGCAAACTTTAAACCATTGTCTTCCCCATAGTTGAAGTTCCTAGTGGGTTAGATGCAGAAAGAGATGCCCTAACAAATGGAGATTTCCTTTAAAGATGTACATTTCTTTTACTAAAGGGCTTCAAGACAGCTAGGTAAATTCCAGAAAGGTGTATTTTAGTTTACTGGATTTTATTAATGTAGCTGTTTTTTAACTAAAATTACTGAGTTCAGGTGGAGTTCTTTAAGAAATAGAGCAGAGGAAGCATTCTTCATTCCTGGACTCACCATGAATAGATCTAAAAAATAAGTAAGCATACTTTACATGAGGGCCTTCCTTTTATAAACTGCCTTCAAGGCAGGATAGTAACTAAGCCAAAATATTAGCAGATTTAATTTTTCTTATCAATTAGTCACTTAAGCTTTTTGTTTACCTTTCATAGTCTTTTTATAAAAAGCAATAACAGCACTGAAATGTTTTTAGAAGCTTCTGCACATCAATAGGCATCCTTGGATGAGACTAATTTCAGAGCCCTTATTTTCAAAAGAACTTCTTAAAGTGCAGTGTTGTTCATTTTAAACATTCCACTATAACTTTAAATTACCTTTAGTAAGATTTCACCATTTTTGTAAGTGTTTGCTGCTTCTAGGGTCTAATACTTACGCATCTACAAGATGGTACTCAGTTCTTCAGAAATTAAGGATTTCATTTTTACCTTGAATCTTGGCTTTGGCTTTCACATCCCCTTGATCAAATTAGCCAATGATTTTTCCCTACCTAAGTATGCAAGACAAAGAAACAAAGGGAGTAGAACATAAAAATTCCTGTGAATTTCCAAATCCTGGATTTTACACTCTCTGCAATATTGCTGTTGACTAGCAGTTTCTGTCTGACCCAGTCAGACATAATGTAACTGGAGGACATGGGGGCATCCCGAAGATGCTCCCAATTCCCCAATTTGAGGTTCTTGGCCTCTCTTACCCCCAAAGAGTGGGCAAAAGGGCCCCGGAGGCACGGTGAGTTTGCTGTTCAAATATGTATCCTGGACCCAAAGAGTTTTGCAGAGAGTGATTTATTAGGCAGAGAGCAAGAAAGAGAGAGAAGGAGAGACAGCTCCCACACTACCATGGGAGGGGGATCCAGGGAAGGAATCGTATAGGGAGGGTGCAGTGGGTTTTTCACTCTTGAGTTATTTCCTCCCCCTTCATGTTCTTGTCCAATGAGAGGAGTTCTTTCAAACTTCCTCTGGAGTGATTGATCTTTGACTCTAATACCAGATTGGCTGCTTGGTCCACAACAGAGCCCCCTCCTCCCAGAGCTTCCTTTTTAGACAAAGAAGACCACCTGGATTTTTCCACCTAGCCCACGGATGGGAAACCTAGACAAAAAATTTTACATTTGAAACCCCTTTGGTTCTCTGATGGAGAGGTGGAGCCGGGAGACTCCTGCCTTTGAAACTATGCCCCTTGTGGACCCGGGGAAGAGAAGTTTTTCTTTAACGCAGTCCCTCAATAAGAGGTCTATAATGGATCCAAGCCAGTTAATTATTGGATCTAATCTGATTCTGGACTCAGTGCAGTTTCTGTTATGACTTCCAAACCCAGTTTGGATCGGAAATGTGTTCAAACTCAGATAGCTCAACACACAAATCTGTGGTGCTTTAGAATCAGAGAGAGAACTTATTGATGATCTCCAGTTGCTATGAGAAGCAGTGGGCACAATGGTACGTTGCTTGGTAACTTGATGCTCCTAGGGATCACTAGAAGCTTTACTTCAGATCCCATTTCTGATGCCATCTACTAAAAGAAAAACCTTAGACGAATAACATTTAACAGAGGTGAATTAAGCAAAGAACAATTCAAGAATTAGGCAGCCCCTGAACCAGAATAGATTCAGAGAGGCTCCTCACCTATTCTTCTGAAAACAACTTTGAGAGATTACCTAGGAGACTTTAACTGCATAATAAGACAAACTTCATTCGAAGTAAAGTTTTATCCTTCACTTTTGTGCAACCTCCCTGCCAAGCTCAGAACATTGTCCCAGGCCATTGTTCTTTGGGTTTATTCATTTTCCCTAAAAATTATTTACTATCCCTCTAAAATACTGATAGCCCCCACTTTTCTCTTCCTTATGTATAGAGTACTTAAGCTTCAATCATCTAGCTCCTTTTGGAGTTATATATTTGTGGGACTCCCATATTCATATGCACATTAAAAAATTTGTATGCCTTTTTCTCCTTTTAATCTATGTATTGTCAATCTTTCAGTGGGTAAAGAGGAAGGTTTTACTCTGCCCCTACACTATGTAATGGTGGTAATTTCTAACTGACATTTTATCCAATAAAGGGAAGCATATATTGTAGGGTGACCTACATATGGAGGTCACCATGATTATAATGAGCCCAGAAAACCTAGGGTTACTAGTGATTCTTAATTTTCTTGGTCTTTGGACCCAAGCCCAACTGAGGAGGAAACTCCTTAAGGATTCTTTCCTAATCTTATTTTTTATCCTTACACTTGAGTCACTTGAAAGGAATCTTTGTTAGGAGCCTTTCTTTATTATAGGACATGAAAGGGAATGCTATCTGGTACCTCATGTGCTGTAAACTTCTGCTTGAAATGTGGCTCTTGAAAGAGAGAAGCTGAAGGCTACCCTTAGTCTGAATTAAGAAAACACAGAGAAAGAAAATCAGCAACAGTTTTCTGCCTATGATAAAAAGGACGAAAAAAGCCTTTAAAATAGGCAATGGTATTTTGGGAATAAAAGCGTAAAAGAAGACAACACATGGGAGCTCAGATAGGGAGTAGAACTTTATAGCAGCTATTAGACCATACCAAAGAAGCTAAAGTAGGATTTTGACAAAAACCCAAAGGCAATATTTTTCCCTTGATATATCCTCATTTTTATTCCATGTGTAGAATATGGTGATTTGGTTTGCGATGCTGCATGCTCTGCTTCCTTGGGAGGCGTGACTCCTTACAGTAAAGGCCAGTTTTGTTGCTGGGTGAATAGGTCTGCCAGGTGTTGGCAGAGGAATAAGCTAATACCATTCATTTACTAAATATTTACATACTCGATAATTTCAAGTTATTGTCTTAAGGATTAAGAACAGATGCGCAATTTACAT
The DNA here is from genome assembly GCA_036589455.1 of Ateles fusciceps. Lineage (NCBI taxonomy): Eukaryota > Metazoa > Chordata > Mammalia > Primates > Atelidae > Ateles > Ateles fusciceps. The sequence continues at coordinate 44,600,193 of JAZHEH010000065.1, forward strand.
GCTTTTGAGATTATATTAATAGACTGTTGACATTGTCCTGTTTGGGAATCACTCATTACTCCGTAAACTCTGAGTGGTCTAGCAGGATGGAAGACATGGAAAAGTGAACTGAGCATCTATGCAAAGGGCATCTCTTCATTCAGTTCCTTGCTCAAATATCACCACTTCAGGAATGGCCAATTGCTCTGTATTCTCTTTTTCTGTTTAGTTTGTTGGGACCTAGGGCACACTACTCCAAAATACAACTATAGGACACCAGAATATACCACCCCAAAATATGCTGCTTTGGCATATTTCATGTATCTCTAGAGGAAATGTACATAAGTAAAAGTATCTGTGTCAGGAAGAGGACTATTTAGAGCTAATTTTTCTCACCCAGGAGACTTTTTATCTGCATAACAAGACAATCTTTATCCATCACAGATTCTCACCCCTCACCCTCCCACCACTTGTATTCCTACTACGCTCAGAATCCCCAAACCCCTATTCTTTTGTAGCTCAGGCTGCTATATAAGCTTCAATTATGTGACCTTTCTTCCAGTATCATATTTTCTGGAACTCCAGTGTATATATACATAATTAAATATGTTTTTTCTCTTGTTAGTCTGTCTTATTTCAATTTAATTTGTAGCCCAGACAAAAAATCTAGAAGGGTGGAGGGAAGCCATTTTTCACTCCTCTGCAATTATATTCATAGTGTTTGTCACTATACCAATATATAGGATTTACTAATTTGTGAACCGTTGACCAGAATGTAAATTTGATGAGGAAAGAGGCCTTTCTTGCCTTCTCTTGTGTGTCTACTGCCTAAAAGTGTGTCTGAAACATGGCAGGCACTCAATTAGTTTTCACTGAATGAATTGTTGAAGGACTGAACATCCCCATTGTCTAATGTATTCGTCTTTTCTCATGCTGCTAATAAAGACATACCTGAGACTGGGTAATTTATAAAGGAAAGAGGTTTAATGGACTCACAGTTTCACATGGCTGGGGAGGCCTCACAAACATGAAGGAAGAGCAAAGCAATGTCTTACATGGTGGCAGCAAGAGAGGGCTTAGGCAGCAGAACTCTCATTAATAAAACCTTCAGATCTCAGGAGACTTATTTACCACCTTGAGAACAATATGGAGGGAACTGCCCCCATGTTTCAATTATCTCTACCTAGCCCCACCCTTGATACGTGGGGGATTATTACAATTAAAGATGTGATTTGGGTTGGGACACAGCCAAACCGTATCATTCCACCCTGGCCCCTCCCAAATCTCATGTCCTCACATTTCAAAACCACTCGTGCCTTCCCAACAGTCCCCCAAAGCCTTAATTCATTTCAGCATTAACTCAAAAATCCACAGTCTACAGTCTCATCAGAGACAAGGCAAGCCCTTTCAGCCTATGAGCCTGTAAAATCAAAGCAAGTTAGTTACTTCCTAGTTACAATGGGGTACAGGCATTGGGTAAATACAGCCATTCCAAATGGGAGAAATTGGCCAAAATGAAGAGGCGACAGGCCCCATGCCAGTCCAAAATTCAATAAGGCAGTCAAATCTTAAATCTCCTAAATGACCTCCTTTGACTCTATGTCTCACATCCATGTCATGCTGATACAAGAGGTCTGCTCCCACAGCCTTGTGCAGCTCTGCCCCTGAGACTTTGCAGGCTACAGCCCCACTCCCAACTGCCTTCATGGACTGGTGTGGAGTGTCTGTGGCTTTTCTAGGGGCACAATGCAAGCTGTCCGTGGATCTACCATTCTGGGAAATGGCCCCCTTCTCACAGCTCCACGAGGCAGTGCCCCAGTGGGGTCTCTGTGTGAGTGCTCCCACCCCACATTTCCCTGCCTCATTGCCCTAGCAGAGGTTCTTCTGAGGGTTCTACCCCTGAAGCACACCTCTGCCTGGACATCCAGGGATTTCCATACGTCCTCTGAAAACTAGGCAGAGGTTTCCAAACCTCAGTTCTTGACTTCTGTGCACCCACAGGCTCAACATCACATGGAAGCTGCCAAGGCTTAGGACTTGTACCCTCTGGAAAGAATAGCCTGAGCCCCTTTTAGCTATGGCTGGAGCAGCAGGGACACAGGGCACCGAGTCCCTAGGCTGTACATGAAGGGAAGGCCTGGGCCTGGCCCACAAAATTACTTTTTCCTCCTAGGTCTCTGGGTCTGTGATGAGAAGGGCTGCCAGAAAGGTCTCTGACATGCCATGGAGACATTTTTCCCATTGTCTTGGTAATTAACATTGGGCTCCTTTTACTTATACAAATTTCTACAGCAGGCTTAAATTTCTCCCCCACAAAATGGGTTTTTCTTTCCTATTGCATCATCAGGATACACATATTCCAAACTTTTATGCTCTACTTCCTCTTGAACACTTTGCCACTTAGACATTTCTTCCACCAGATACCCTAAATCGTCTCTCTCAAGTTCAAAGTTCCACAGATCTCTAGAGCAGGGGGAAAAATGCCATCAGTTTCTTTGTTGTTGTTGTTGCTTTTAATTTTACTTTAAGTTCTGGGATACATGTGCAGAACGTGCAGGTTTGTTACATAGGCATACATGTGCCATGGTGGTTTTCTGCACCTGTCAACCCATCATCTAGGTTTTGAGCCCCACATGTATTAGATATTTGTCCTAATACTCTCCCTCCCCTTAGTCCCCACCCCCTGACAGGCCCCAGTGTGTGATGATCTCCTCCCTGTGTCCATGTGTTCTCATTGTTCAACTCTCACTTATGAGTGAGAACATACAGTGTTTGGTTTTCTGTTCCTGTGTTAGTTTGCTGAGGATGATGGTTTCCAGTTTCATCCATGTCCCTACAAAGGACATGAACTCTTCCTTATTTATGGCTGCATAGTATTTTATGGTATATATGTGCCACATTTTCTTTATCCAGTCTATCACGGATGGGCATTTGGGTTGGTTCCAAGTCTTTGTTATTATGAATAGTGCTGCAATAAACATACATGTGCATGTGTCTTTATAGTAGAATGATTTATAATCCTTTGGGTCTATACCAGGTAATGGGATTGCTGGGTCAAATGGAGAAGGTTGTAGATCCTTGAGGAATCACCACACTATCTTCCACAGTGGTTGAAGTAATTTACACTCCCACCAACAGTTTAAAAGCGTTTCTATTTCTCCACATCCTCACCAGCTTCTGTTGTTTCCTGACTTTTTAATGATCACCATTCTAATTGACATGAGATGGTATCTCAATGTGGTTTTGATTTGCATTTCTTTATAGCAAGAGTGACCTTTATTCCAGTTCCCAACAAGTTCCTCATCTCCATCTGAGACCACCTCAATCTGGACCTTGTTGTCTATTTCACTATCAGCATTTTGGTCAAAGTCATTTAACAAGTCTCTAGGAAGTTCCAAACTTTCCCTTCTGAGCCCTCCAAGTCTCTAGGAAGTTCCAAACTTCTTTCTGTCTTCTTTTCCACATTTTTCTGTCTCCTTCTGAGTACTCCAAACTATTCCAACTGCTGCCTGCTACCCAGTTCCAAAGTTACTTTCACATTTTGGCGTATCTTTATAGCAGTACCCTACTACCCGGTACCAATTTACTGTATTAGTCTTCTCATGCTGCTAATAAAGACATACTCCAGACTGGGTAATTTATAAAGAAAAGAAGTTTAGTGGACTCACAGTTCCACATGGCTGGGGAGGCCTCACAATCATAAAGGGACATCTTACATGATGGCAGGAAAGAGAGGAATTGTACAGGGGACCTCCCATTTATAAAACCATCAGATCTCATGAGACTTATTTACTACCATAAAAACAGTCTGAGGAAACCTGCCCCCATGATTCTCCACCTGGCCAAGCTCTCAACACATGGGAGATTATTACCATTAAAGGTGACATTTGGGTGGGAACAGCCAAACCATATTATCTAGGAAAGCAAAACAGGCTTGTAATATAAGACAAAAGGTTTGAGAGTATTAGTGCTAGAAAGAAAAAGGAAGGACCTGGAAATGAAGTTGTTAGAATAGAAACAATGCTTCTGCTCAACTCTCCTGGAGAGATAAAGAGTAAAGAAATAATTGCCTTGGGCTTAGATTCTGGAGGCCTGAATGAAAGATCAAGGACCTAGATTTTAGCACTTTCCCAGATTTCACAATACCTGGTATGGATCTATTTTGTGTAAAGTTAATTTTTAAGCACCAAAGGCATTGGAATGGTAATGCCCTAGGCATGCCAAGAAATTTTCTTAGTAAACTGAATAAAGTAGGTCAATACAATATCATTCAAACTTTTTCCTTTTGTATCAGTTGTAGAGAGGCCACAGTTCTTTGGTTCAAGTATTGGGGGAGAGACTGCCTTGTTTAAAAAAAAGAAAACACAGAAATAATATAAATGCCAGTGACTGCTATTGTAGGGAAAGGAGTAGAACATAGTGGTTAGGAGTCAGACAGCCTGGTTTAAATGCTGGCTTCACAAATTACAAATTTCTGCCCTTTGATTTCTTCACCTGTAAAATCAGGAAAAAAGTAATAAGACCATTAGAAAGATTAAATGAAATAAAATGTGAAAGGTGACTGACACTCGGTAGGATGGCAATAATATTAGCTGCTTCAGGACCTAAGGTCTGAGACAGCATGAGTTGGAATCCTTCAATTTTTCCTCACTATGTGATCTCAAACAAGTTGATAAACTTTTCGTCCTTTAGTTTTAACTAAGGCCAGTGGTAACATTTACCTTATAAGCTTTTTTGGGTTACTAAATGAATCATTATGTGAAGTGCTTGAAAAACACCTGTTTCATATTAAGGACTCAAGAAATGGGAAGTTTATGAGTACTATTACAATTTTCTGAGTATTCGTTTTAGAGAAAGTGTTGCATTAGGTGCCTGTCACAGCCTGTGACAACAAAGTAGGTCACATTTCCTTCCTATACGTGGATTCTAATAACAGGAACCCAAACCAGCTCATCTATTGAAAATTAGCTCCCAAAGTGTTGCCCAGTTACTTGCAGTGTCTGCCCAGGGATATCTAGCAATATCTAATATATGCCTATAACCAGCTGAGTCTTTATGAAGTAACCACATTTTTCTTTTCCTTGGACTCTGATACCCTCTTCTTATGAATTCCCTCAAGGTATTCAGGAACTGCCTTTGCCCACCACAGGGATATCAATGGCTGTGACAAATTTATTGTTTCCATAGGCTCCCAAGCCTACTCAACTCAGAACATCAGATGCCATGCAGAGGTAGGGAAAATGACCTCTTCTCAAACTCTGGGCCACGTTGGTTACCAGGGCCCTAGAGTCACAAAACTGCTGTGCAGTCACTTCAATTTCTGCTTTTAACTCCACATTTCACAAGGTCTCTTGCCAATGCAAATGACCGGATAGATCAGATATCATTCTATGTCCTGTATTGTTCCAATTTCTTCTCTCAGCTGTCCAGGCCAAACTAAAACCCCTACAATTACAAACAAAAATTCCTAGGCCTAGCAATAGATATAATCTGTGAGGGATTTTTTTTCCTTCCAGAACAGTGAGCGCTTTCTCAGTAAGGCATGTCACCTTGCTGTGCATTTAATTTAGTGTAAATTGCTAAAGGCCTGTAGCAGACACTGCAGGTTATCTATGTAATAGCTCTTCTTATTTAGTTACAGATTTTGTTCAAATACCTGACTGCTATATTTTGGAGATAGCCAGTTCCTTCCCCAGGTGAGAGGCAGGGAATCTATTGATTAGTCTGTAAACCAAGAGGAAACTACATTCCTCTTGCCAGATAGGAGTTTAGGAATGCGTAAGTGATACAACTCAGCTCGTAAGATGGGAAGGGAAGTAAGGTGAAGATCAAGGGAAAAAATGCCTCTGGAAACTAAAGACTGCAAAGTTATTAAACTACTAAAGCCATACTGCAACCAGAAGAAGTCAGTGCCGTGCGAAGGATGGCAAGAGCTTCATGGTATCTTAGAGTTTCTGAATTAGCCAAACCTGAAACTGCCTGCCTATGTACTTCTTGCTATTGACTTAATAAACACACTTAATATTTAAGCCCTTGCTATGCAATGTGTGGTCTTCTTCAGATCTTGTTGGAAATACAGAATTTTAAGCCCCATCCCAGGCCTACTGAATCAGAATCTGCATTTTAATAAGTGCCTATTTGGTCCATATTTGCATTAATGTTTGAGATGCAATGGATTAAGCTACTACTCTCCTCCTCCTCTTTTCCTCCTCCTTCTTCTTCTTTTTCTTCTTCTCCCTCTCCCTCTTCCAATCCCTCTCCTTCTTCTTCTCTTTCACCTTCTCCTCCACCTCTTCTTCTTCTTTTATTTTTTTTGAGATAGAGTTTCACTCAGCCACCCAGGTTGAAGTGCAGTGGTGCGAACTCAGCTCACTGCAATCTCTACCTCCCAGGTATGAGCAATTCTCCTGCCTCAGCCTCCAGAGCAGATGGAATTACAGGTGTGCACAACCATGCCTGGCTAATTATTGTAGTTTTAGTAGAGATGGGGTTTTACCATGTTGGCCAGGCTGGTCTTGAAATCCTGACCTCAGGTGATCCACCTGACTTGGCTTCCCAAGGTCTTGGCATTACAGATATAAACCACCATACCCAGTCTCTTATTATTTTTCAATCGTATGTAATTGAAATTATTCTGGGACAGTTGCACAAGCTAGCCAGTGTTCAAGTTTTTTTTTTTTTCTTTTCTTTTTTTTTTTATTATTATTATTTTTTATTGCATTTTAGGTTTGGGGGTACATGTGAAGAACATGGAAGATTGTTGCATAGGTACACACATGACAGTGTGATTTGCTGCCTTCCTCCCCATCACCTATATCTGGCATTTCTCCCCATGCTATCCCTCCCCAACTCCCCACCCCCCCACTATCCCTCCCCTTTTTCCCCCCGACAGACCCCAGTGTGTGATACTCCCCCTCCCTGTGTCCATATGTTCGCATTGTTCAACACCCGCCTATGAGTGAGAACATGCGGTGTTTGATTTTCTGTTCTTGTGTCAGTTTGCTGAGAATGATGGTTTCCAGTTTCATCCATGTCCCTACAAAGGACACGAACTCATCGTTTTTGATGGCTGCATAATATTCCATGGTGTATATGTGCCACATTTTCCTTATCCAATCTATCATTGATGGGCATTTGGGTTGGTTCCAGGTCTTTGCTATTGTAAACTGTGCTGCAATGAACATTCGTGTGCATGTGTCCTTATAGTAGAACATATAATTTTTCCTTAGGCTCACTGTCTTATGATTTATGTAATTAATTAACATAGGTGATCTAGATAGATGACATTTCTGGATTTTGTAAAAGATTCTTTATTACTAAGAATGGTGAATTTACCTAGATTGCCCCTGTAATTGCCCCAATCATCCATTCCTCTTTGCTTCTGTAGACAGCACAGTTGGTGAAGGTTAGATGTTTGCCATCAATCTGTGTCATGTCTGAAATGACAAAGTGTTTATAATTTTTTTCATTCTACATTTTCCCCAGTTACAGGACTAGAGAACAGAAACCAAGCCATTCTACTTCTTTGTGTTTTCACAAACTTGATTTCTCATTGGACTGCACAGATTATTATTATTTTTTACAAACAGAATTTGTCTAATGCTGGCCTAGGTTATTCAGCATATTGGGTGACTTCAGCAAAGATCACTGTTGCTCACTGAAGGTGTCAACACAAGATCATGAGATTTATAAATATGGAAAGGAAAGCTTTATGTCTTATGAAGGGCTGAAACCTGTAGCTGAGAAGCAAAACATTCAGCTGAGACCGAAAGCAGATGCTTTACCAGAAGAGCAATTGGACAGCATTAGTTTTATGATAAATTAGTTGGTTAAACATACATATTTAACACAGGCACTATGAATATTAATGAAGGGAGGTTTCATGCATACATGGTAAGCAAACACGTATGCTACATATATCCCATGTTTATATTTGGGTGGAGACAACATTAAAATTCAGTAAAATTAGACTCTATCTATCAAAAGGTGAAATGTAGGACAAAAGGTGCTTTGTACACAGCCTCTGTAAATTGGCCAGAAGTAGTGTATGGTTGGTGGTCATTTATCAGGAAGGTATGCTTTGTGAAACTGGTCAGCTGCCATATCCAAACTGCAAAAAAGGAGGGAAGTCTTCCTGCAGCAGCAGGCAGGCAGTTGGTTGATGTTGAAGTCAGTGGAAGAGTCTCCAATTTTTTTGTTTTTCAGGGCTGATTTCTGGTTAACTCTTAGGAAAAAGATCTGGTATCATTTAGTGAGGAAGGGAATGTACTGAGGCATGACCAAACTCTGTGGCCAAGAGTGGTTCAGTCCATCAGGGGGCTTAAAATTTTATTTTTATTCCATAAGGGCATGCTTTGGCAAGCTAACTCTTCAGATCCCAGCTCCGCAAAGACCTATTGGGATTCTGTAGAGTTTGGCTATCTGCACAGCTCCCACTTTTCTCTAATGGCTTTTTCATGTCTGCTAATTACCATGTGTATTAGTCTGTTTTTGCACTACTATAAAGAACTACCTGAGACTGGGTAAATTATGGAGAGGCTAAATGGACTCAGTTCCACAGGCTTAGAGGAAGCATGGCCGGGAGGCGTCAGGAAATTTACAATCATGGCAGAAGGCAAAGGGGAAGCAAGCACCTTCTTCACATAGTGGCAGGAGAGAGAGTGAAGGAGGAAGTGCCACACACTTTTAAACCATCAGATATCATGAGAACTCACTCAATATCATGAGAACAGCAAAGAGAAATTCTGCCTCCATGATCCAATCAGCTCCCACCAGGAACCTTCTCAAATTCAACGTGAGATTTGGGTGGGGACACAAATCCAAACCATATCGGCATGCAACACTTTACGAAAAGCTGAAAGGAGTGGGGGAATGCTATGTGCTATATGAGAGTCATTCTCTTTCTCATCTTCTACATTCGAGGGCAGATGTTAAATGTCCTTGTTAGCTTCTCGGACAGTTTATAACATGAGATATTCATTAGGCCACATGGAACCCCAGAAGAGGTCAGACAAGAATGTTTTCTGGATACTAAAACATTTTTCTCAGTTAACTTAGACAGTCCAGTAAGTCATATGCCTTCACAGTAGCACCCAGTCCCTCTCTCTTCAATGTGACCATCTAGGGAGGTCAGTTTTTTAGCATTGGCACTGGAGATGCATGCTTAGGTGAAAATTCAAGAAGTTTTCAATAAAGGCATATAATCACATCATTTGTTCAGTAAAGGTCACCTAAAAGGCACCTTTTTATTGTAAACTTTTTATTGTGAAACATATTGTACATAATACACATGATAAGAACTGAATGTTTTTGTTTCTCTAAAATTCATATGTTGAAGTCCTAATTCACAATTTGAGTGCTTGTGTAGGTGAGGCCTTGGGAAAGTGATAAGATTGTCGGGGTAAACTTTTCTTCTACTTCTGAAGGTTCAATAACTTGAATTTCTGGAAGAAACTTGACAGTAGACATATTAACAGGAGAAGAGACATACAGATTTATTACTTACATACACACAGGAGCCCCACAAAATATGACTTAAAGAAGGATCAGATGATCAAGGTTTAGGGTTTTGAGCCTCAGAAGGAAGTGGTGGCTTGGGGTCTCTGAGGAGAGGTGGTGACAGGTTACGTGAGATTGAGGGGGAGAAAATACATGAGAAAAGGCTGTCTTGTTATGCAGAAATGTCTCAGGTAGCAGTCCTCAGAAGAATAGGTGGTATTCACCTTTTTTTTTCCTGTGAGTTATTCTTTCTGATTTCATGAGATTATAGGGAAAGGGCTCAAGACCATTGCATTCCTTCTAGAAGAACTTCTCATAGTCAGATGAGGGAGCTTCAGAGAAAGTCCTCCCTGCATTTGTTGTTCCCCAGGTGCTATCAGTTTGAAGTCCAAAGTTGCATATTTTGGAGTATCATTTACTGAGCCCCAACAAGATTATGAGGGTGGAGCCCTCATTAACAGAATTAGTGTCTTATAAGAAGAGACATGAGAGAGATGATTTAACTCTCTCTACCATGTAAGAATGCAGTAAGAAAGCAGTTGTCTTCAAAGCAGGAAGAGGGCCCCACCAGACACTGAATCTACTGGCCTCTGGATCTTGGGCTTCCCAAGCTGCACAACTATGAAAAATATATATATTTTTAAATTAAACAGTGTTTAAGCCACTCTGTCTATATTTAAACATATATACATACATACATATTTTTTTAAAGAATAAAAATAAAATAAAATGCCCATGAACACCAGCCAATTTAAAAACATAGAATATAACCAGTATCTTTGAAGCTCCATGAGTGTGCTCTTCACTGATGTCTTCCTGCATCCATCACCCCCTACCAGCCCAGGGATAACCAAACTCTTGTAATTTTAGTTAGTCATTCTCTTGCTTTCTTGTATAGTTTTACCACGTATGCATGTATCGTAACACAATATGTCTGATTTTTTCTATATAATTTTGTACTTTACGTAATGAAGCACACAGTATGCTTCTGTGACTTGCCTTTTCACTAAACATTTTGAAATTCCAGCATACTAATGTATAGGACTGTAGATCATGCTTTTTCATTCCTAGTTCATAGTTTGCTTGTGAGTATAACATAATTTATCTGTCTTGCTGTTAATGGATATTTTGTGCTTTAATAACCGGTGCTGCTTTTGAATCTGTATGTGGTTCCGGTATGCATGCACAAGGGTTTGTCTAGGGAATATATTGCAGGAGCCATTAAGGCTATTCCTGTATATTCTGCTGCTGTTTCTTGTCAAGGTTCCTGTTAGGATTTTACTTCACTGCACATTTAATTTAGGTATGGCCATGTTGGACTAATGAAATGTGAGCTAAGTGATGTGTAACCTTTCTGGGCAGAAGCTTTGAGAGGTAATACGTGCAATGATCTTTTTACTCTTCTACAGTGTCTGGAAGTGTTCCGCCTAGCAGCTGCCTCATCAGCATGGATCCGCAAGTAAGGCTGACAAAGACATGGAGCTGAGTCTCCAGTCAACCCACAATGATATTGTAGCATGAGAGACACAAAAACCTTTGTTGTTTTAAGCCACTTTGGGTACGTTGTTCAAAGCATTGTCTAGCTTATCCTTAGACAGAAATTACTATTGAGTGGATTTGCTTGGAAGGCATCTATTCAATTTTAATAAATAATGCCAAGCTGTACCCAAAGAGGTGAAGCCAATTTTATACTACTGACTAATAGTGGATGACAGTTTCTGTTGTTTCACAGCCTTGCCAATACCTGGTATTCTCAGACAATACTTTTTTCTGATGAAACCTTAGGAAATAGTGTCTATTTGATTTTTATTTCCCTGAAGATTAGTGATATATTTTAATGTTTATTAGGCATTCAGGTTTCTTCTTCTGTGAAATGCCCATTTAATTTATGCCTGCATTTCTATTGAGTTGCTTTCTGAATATCTGTGCTATTAATAATTTTCTTTTGATTAATATAAGTTCTTTAAATCTTCCCTCTATGCCTCCCTATCCTTTTTTCCTGTCTTACTTTTCTCTGTAGTATTTATTAGCATCATATAGATTATTTGTTTGTTCATTTATTGTATTTCTCTTAAGCTAGGACGGCGGCTCCATAAAGTCAGGGACTGCTTTTCCACTGGTAACTCCTCAGTGCCTGGAGATATGTCTAGCACATAGTAGGCATCAGGTTGAATGAATGAAAATGTATGTGACCATTGAGTTTATTGACCTTGCCCAGTTTACCATATAGGTAGGTTTTGTTCTGAAATATGTGGATCCTTGAGCTTGATGTCTTACTAGCCTAAAAGAGACCAGACTGAAGGTGGAGCTTCTCACTTCCACAGTCCATTGTGCCACAAGCAGTTTTTCTTTCTCCCTTTTTTTTAATTGAAATGTAGAAAATTTAATCTGATATTTTTAAAAGAGGGGGGATAACCTTAGGTAGAAAGTCCTTTTGTGCAGATATTATCAAAATCATTTAAAAAACAGATATTCACATTGATATAATTTTTAACAAGTTCACCTAGAGATATTTCACATAAAATATCACTTTGGATTTTTTCACTTAATGAATGAAATGAACATAAAATCTCCTCCTATGACCTCTTTTAGCAAACTACCTGCATGACAGACAAGTTCACAAAAGTTTTTCTTTAGCTACTTCAGATTCTGTGCTGCTAACTCAGCCAGAACAATAATAGCACACATGTGGTGAAGTTCTCCTAAAGGAATCCTGGTGACTATGGCTGAGCATGTTGTAAACCAAGAGTTGTAGCCTTGAAAGATTGAACATGGCATAATTTTTTTCATACTGGAGTCTATGATGAGATCCATACTAGCAAGGGTATCTGAATGCCTCCTGGAGATGTTTTTCTACTCTCCTGCCCTGCCACAGCTTTCAGTAGCTGTTGCCTCACATGAGGTAAAGACCTCATGTGTCTCAGTTAGATGTCTCTTCTCTCTCCTATCCCCCACTGAACCTGAGTTTTTGTACCTGATGAAGGTCCATAGGAAAGAGTTGATGGATGGCTGTAGATTCTTTTGTGGCTACAACCTCTAATCTGTCATGCAAGGCTACATGTAGACATTTAATGTCCTCCAAGTTTGACTGGTTACTTTGTTACATGTATATGGGAGCGTCCTCTTCCTGGTGCTTTTGTGCTAGGGAGGAAAACGGCCATGAATCTCTTCTCTCCTAGGAAGGTGAATTGTAAGAACCGACATTTCTTCTTGCTACTGTACTCTCAGCAATCTTAATACCTCACTTTTGACACCAGATGTGTGGGAGTTTCTTCCACAATAACCAATTCTCTGACAGCAGATGGATGTCCTACCATTCAACTTAATTCTCCTGGAGATCATACAGACTCCACAGGTGAAGGGCTCTGTCCCACAAGACTGCACCCTGTAAGGAATATCACCGAGTTTAAAATGAGGAAACTGAGATAAGCCGAGGAAAATTAAATGCCAATTTATTAAGCTCCCGGGTGAGGTTCTGTGGTCCGGGAAAGGGGGCCAGAGAAGTTGCGCTTAACCTTCCGGGGCAAGGAGTTTTATAGGGGTTAGAGGCCATTGAGTGGACATTGGGAACAAAGCATAAGGCAATTGATTGGATATTGGGAAACAGGACTTGGACGGGGTGAGCTGCTACTGGTAGGTAGGCGGGATTTTCGGTGCACGGGCATCAGAGGTGATTGATTGGATATTGGGGAACAAAGCATGGGGCAGTTGATTGGATATTGGGAAACAGAGTTTTCCAAATTTCAGCAGGGTTTTTCAACGGCGGGCTAGGTGCCGAGTGCAGATTTGGGTGTGGAGTGCAGAAGTGGGCATTGGGGAAGCTACGTGACAGAGTTTAGATGAGTGCGGAATGGTGACGTAGTTTCCAGGCTCAGGGGAGGGATGGGCGTGTCCGAGCTCCCCGCCAGGCAGCCGGCCTTACACACCCTATCTCAGATGCCAATTGCAAGTAGTAAGTTCCAGCTTACCCACAACTTCTGTCTGACTTGGCTACAAATCAAAGATTCCCACAATTCTCTTTAGGTTTGATCACTTGCTAGAGTGGCTCATAGAACCCCGGAAAATGGTTTACTTATTGTTAGTGATTTATTGTTACAAAAGATATATTAAAGAATACAAATAAATAGCTGGAAGAAGAGATATACAGAAGTAGGTCTGGGAGAAGACATGCAGAAGTTTTATGCCCTCTTTAGCTATGTCACCCTTACTTCCATATGTTCAACAACTCAGAAGCTTTTTAAACTATGTCCCTTTAGGTTTATACAGAGGTTTTATTACATAGGGATAATTGTTTAAAGCACTGGCCATTGGTGATTTACTCATCTTCAACATCTCCTCCCTGGTGAGGTGGGACAGGAAAAGCTGAAATTTCCAGCCCTCTAATTGCAGGATTGGATCCTCTGGCAAGGTGCTTCCATCCAAGGATATGCAGGGACCCCAGGCTATACTAGCTATCTCACTAGGCTACAGAAAGACACATTGCCTCAGAGATCTCAAGGGTTTGAGGAGCTGTGTGCCAGGAAACTGGATGAAGACCAAATATATTTTTTCACAATATCACAGTGAAGGACTTAACACTTTCCAGAAATCAGTTCATTTTGGTTTAAGTCCTTGGACCTCTGAATTGATTTTGTTTTGTTTTTTAAATTATAATTATTTGGCTAATATGCTTGTTCTTATTGTTAGGGTGTGTGTATTAGTCCACTTTGATGCTTCTGGTAAAGACATACCTAAGACTGGGAAGAAAAAGAGGTTTAACTGGACTTATAGTTCTACATGGCTGGGGAGGTCTCAGAATCATGGTAGGAGGTAAATGGTACTTCTTACATGGAGGTGGCAAGAGAAAATGACAAAGAAGCAAAAGTGGAAACCCCTGATAAACCCATCAGATCTCATGAGACTTATTCACTACCACAAGAATAGCATGGGAAAAGCCAGTTCCCACGATTCAATTAACCTGCCCCCACCCCCCATCTCTCCTGCAATACATGGTAATTCTGAGAGATAAAATTCAAGTTGAGATTTGGATGGGGACACAGCCGAACCACATCATTTCACCCTTGGCCCTTCTAAATCTCATGTCCTCACATTTCAAAATAAATCATACCTTCCCAACAGTCCCCCAAGGTCTTAACTCATTTCAACATTAACCCAAAGGTCCACAGTCCAAAGTCTTATCTGAGATAAGGCAAGTCCCTTCTGCCTACGAACCTGTAAAATCAAAAGCAAGCAAGTTACTTCCTAGATACAATGAGAATATAGGTATTGGGTAAATACAGCCATTCCAAATGGGATAAATTGGCCAAAACAAAGGGGCTACAGGGTCCATGCAAGTCCAAAATCCAGTGGGACAGTCAACTTTTAAAGCTCCAAAATGATCTCCTTTGACTCCAGGTCTCACATGCAGATCAAGTTAATACAAGAGGTGGGCTCCCATGGGCTTGGGCAGCTCTGCCTCTGTGGCTTGGCAAGGTACAGCCTCCCTCCTGGCTGCTTTCATGGGCTGATTTTTAGTGTCTGTGGGTTTTCCAGGCACACAGTGCAAGCTGTCAGTGTATCTACCAGTCTGAGGTCTGGAGGATGGTGGCCCTCTTCTCACAGCTCCACTAGGCAGTGCCCTAGTAGAGACTCCGTGTGGGGGTTTCAACCCCACATTTCCATTCTGTGCTGCCCTAGCAGAGGTTCTCCATGAGGGCCCTGTCTCTGCAGCAAGCTTTTGCTTGGGCATCCAGGCACTTCCATACATCTGAAATCTAGGCAGAGGTTCCCAAACCTCAATTGTTGATTTCTCTGCACCTGCACGCTCAACAGCATGTAGCAGCTGCAAAGGCTTGGAGCTTCCAGCCTCTCAAGCCACAGCCAAGGTTGTAGATTGGCCCCTTTCAGCCATGGCTGGAGTGGCTGGGACACAGGGCACCAAATCCCTAGGCTGCACACAGTACTGGGACCCTGGGCCAGGTCCACAAAATCACTTTTTCCTCCTGTGCTTCCAGGCCTTTGATGGGAGGAGATGCTGCAAATGTCTCTGACATGGCCTGAAGACATTTTCCCTATGGTCTTGGCGATTAGTTAAGCTCTTCATTATCTATGCAAATTTCTGCAGCCAGCTGGAATTTCTCCCCAGAAAATAGGTTTTCCTTTTCTATCACATAGTTAAGCTGCAAATTTTTCAAACTTTTATGCTCTGCTTCCCTTATAAAACTGAGTGACTTTAATAGCACCCAAATTACATCTTGAATGTTTTGCTGTTTAGAATGTCTTCCACCAGATACCCTAAGTCATCTCTCTCAAGTTCAGAGTTCCACAGATCTCTAGGGCAGGGGCAAAATGCCACCAGTCTCTTTGCTAAAATATAACAAGAGTCATCTTTGCTTCAGTTCCCAAAAAATTTCTCATCTCCATCTGAGACCACCTCAGTCTGGACCTTATTTTTCATGTTGCTGTCAGCCTTTTGGGCAAAGCCATTCAACAAGTCTCTAGGAAATCCCAAACTTTCCCACATTTTTCTGTCTTTCTCTGAGCCCTCTAAACTGTTACATTCTCTACCTGTTAACCGGTTCCAAAGTCACTTCCACTTTTTTTGGTATCTCTACAGCAACAACCCACTCTGCTGGTACCAACTTACTATATTAGTCCATTTTCATGCTGCTGATGAAAGGCATACCTGAGAATGGGAAGAAAAAGAGATTTAATTGGACTTACAGTTCCACGTGGCTGGGGAGGCCCCTGAATCATAGTGAGAGGTGAAATGTACCTCTTACACGGTAACAGCAAGAGAAAATGAGGAAGAAGCAAAAGTGGAAATACCTGATAAACCCATCAGATCTCTTGAGACTTATTCAGTATCATGAGACTAGCATGGGAAAGACTGGCCCCTATGATTCAATTACCTCCCCCTGGGTCCCTCCCACAACAGATGGGAATTCTGGGATATACAATTCATGTTGAGATTTTGGTGGTGACACAGTCAAATCACATGAGGATAGGAGCTCGCATCTCCAGTGACTTTCTAAATAGAAGTAGAAACTCTGCCATAGATATATGGACAAATATAAGCTTATAAGTATTCCGAGTAAATATTCCTTTTCTGTAAATATTCTTAGGATGAGGAAAACCAAGCAACAAAACATTCCAGGCACATAAAATATCAAAGGATAATAGATGAGAATTAACAACCTTTAACTTCTCAGCTATTGCGTCTACTCTCTGATATTAAAAAGTTCTAATTGCCTGCCAAATGAGATAATAATACATTGATTAAATTTTATTTCTAATAGAAAAACTAAAAAAAAAAGCATTTAAAAATATGGAGCAATGTTAATTCTTTAGAAACAGATATGATTTAAATACTGGGTATAATTTTTATTCAATTTATGAAGCCAGACATGTTCTATATTCTAGTATATATAATAGTAATTTAAATTTTGTTTGGGTTACAAAAGAAGAAGTAATACCTTTTAATGGCATTTCTAGAATTTCCCTAGTTTGTTTTTTTCTAATAGAGTCTAGATTATTGTGAGTGTTTGAGTTCTTGCTTTTTTTAATTTCAATCATTTTGATATATAATAAAAATAACAAAACCATTAACGACTAGTTTATAATAAGTAAAAATGTTTAAGAAACCCTGAAATTTATTGCTTAATTTCTGTGTACGATATTCTAATTATTGTAACAAAAATCAAGTGGAAACGTGTGACATTACGTAATGAATGTGAAATATAAATATATGTATAATATATATGGAGGGAGAATCATAGAAATAGAGGAGATCTTAGAAAAAATCTGATACAAAAATACTAAAATGCAGAAGAAACTGAGACCCAAAAAGGAAAAGTGATGTGTCTAAGCTTATATAGCTGATTGGTAGCAAAGCTAGGACCAGAAATCAAGTACTATAGGTTCTTATATAAATTCTCTTTTCCTCTGAGATAAACTGCCTCTCACCGTGGTAATACATAGCTTCTTTAATTATTAGCAGAAGCTATTTTGAGACTCATAGCTTTGAGCAGGAGGGGTCTAAAATCTCAGTGACCATCCATGGCTGCTTTCCTCTGAGAAAACTTCCCCACCCGCAACAGTGACTCTGCTTTAAGCAGCCATCACACTGAGGATACTGACTTGTATGTGAATGGACACCTGACTCAAGCTTGGGCTAGGCTATCTATGTTGGTAGAGCCCTGATATGAAACAGATAGCACATTTGAATAAGATAATCGAGGAGAATTCACTGAAAGAACTAATGACATATGAGTGGACAAAGTACGTGCCTCATTAATTTGCTCACAATGGCAGGATGGTGAGTGCCCGTGGGAATGAAGGGGCAAGGCAAGAGGGTGGTCACCAGAACTCAGAATATATGTATACAATGTATATATAGTGGAATATTCAATATATATATAAACCCCACACACACACAATGTATATATGTATACAATGTGTATATATACACAATGGAATATTATTCAGTCATAAAAAGAACAGAAATCATGTCATTTGCAGCAATGTGGATAGAACTGGAAGTTATTACATTAAGTGAAATAAGCCAGGCATAGAAAGACAAATATCATATGTTCTTACTCATATGTGAGAGCTAAACAAAAAGTGAATCTCATGGAGATAGGAAATTCTTACTGGCTCTGATGACTGGAGGCTGGTCCTGCTGGGTCTTTAGGTGACATATTCTGTCCATCAGCTTCAGCTGAGGTGGTTGCCAGAGACAGAGAAGGGTAAGCAGGAGGGGGGTATGAAGAGAGTTTGATTAATGAGTACAACAATATAGTTAGATAGAAGGATAAGGTCTGGTGTTTGATAGTACATAGGGAAACTATAATCGACAATTTATCATATATTTCAAAATAGCTAGAAGAATTTGAACGTTCACAACATAAAGAAAAAATAAATGTTTAGAGTTTGATTATTACACACTGCATGCATGTATCAAACTATCACATATGCCCCCCAAATATGTACAATTACTATGTATCAATTTTAAAAAAGAAAAATAGAAAAGTCCAGGATAAACTGAATTTAAAAGTTTTCAGATTGACAGAATTATGGATTAGATCTTATACACAGGGAATTGGTAATTGCCCTTAGGCCGTTTATGGATATTTCTTCAATCCAACAAGCCCCTTCTCCTCATGAAGATACCTGAGTTAGATAAAGAAGCAAGGATGACGGTTGCTCTGAACAGTGCCAGTGAAGGATGAAGGAAGTTCCACATCGGGGTTGGGAGCCCTGACTCTGCCAAGAGAAAGAACACAAGTTGTACCAACTTGAAGACTCCAGCTGAAGCTGATGCAGAGAAAGACTATGCCATCTAAAGACTCAGTAGGACCAGCCACCTGTCATCAGAGCCAATGAGAAATGGGGGGATCACACCAGAATGTTTCATCAGCTGCCTCCTTAAACCTAACAAACATCACCACAAAGAGGAATAGGAGGCGAAGCAAGAGCTTTCTGAGGAAAACAGCCCTAAGGCAGTTTGACCTCTGAACTGACTGCCCTCCAAAGACTGCTTCTAACCTGAAGTGACTAAGTCATGCTGAAAGGCAAGATTAAGAGCTATCTACTCTTAAATGAATACAATAAATTTAGAGCTATGTTGAATTCAGTTGTGGAAAAATAAAGTCACATTTCAGAATAGCTAGCTCTAAATGTGAAATTATAAATCAATGAAGTTTATAAACTTTGTCAGACAACTGTTCTTAATACCATTATCATTACCACTTCTAATATAAATTTTATTGCTAATCCGTATTATTTGAAAAATAAAAATAAAAATATTCACTGTGTTTAGTCATTTAGGGCTAATGATGACCACAGAAAAACACAATGGGGGAACAGGTGTTTGTGCTTATAAAAGCCAGAAGGGAGTGAAGAATGAATATTTGTGGAAAGGAAATTATTCAAGTTGGTGGAGACAACTTTTTTGAGAAATTTGTGCTTAATTAGAGTTTTGGTTATAGCTTTTTAGTTAATACACTAGCAGCCTGATGTCATAAAGATGTCAATTCTCCCTAAACTAATACTTGCTTTTAAATTTTTATAATATTTTAAATAAGGTTTGATTTATGTACAATAAAATTCATAATTAAGTGCACAGTTAGATGCATTTCAGATACATTTGAGCTATGTAACCACCATCCACATCAAAATATAAAATATTTTCATCATTCCAGAGTTACACTTAATGTTCCTTCCTAGTCACTAGCCTTCCACAGAGAGAACTATTATTTTGATTTCTGTCACCATAGATGAGTTTTCTGTTCTGCTTTGAACTTTGTTTTTCTTTTTATTTATTTATTTATTTATTTAATTAATTTTTTTTAAGACGGGTTTTCACCATGTTGGTCAGGCTGGTCTTGAACTCCTGACCTCAGGTGATCCACCCACCTTGGCCTTCAAAGAGCTTGGGTTACAGGCATGAGCCACCACGCCCGTCCTCTGCTTTGAACTTTGTATGAATGGAATTATATAGTATATACTCTTTGTGTCTGACTTCTTTTTCTGATTGCAATGTTTTTGTTAGTCATATATGCTGTTGTGTGTATTAATAGTTCTTTTTTTTCCCTGTTTTTCTTTTCTTTTGCTTTGAAACATCCCATTGTATGAATATGCTTTGATCCATTCTCCTCTTGATGGCTATTTGGGCCATTTCTATTATTTGGCTCTTATAAATAGAAGCTGCTATGAATATGTTTGTACATATCTTTCAGCAGAAAAGCCAAAATTTCTCTTAGTTATATATTTAAGACTGGCTTTGTTGGGTTATTAGGTCATATATTTGACTCTATAAAATGCTGCCAAAGTGTTTCCTCAAGTGGTTGAACCAAATTACTTTCTCCTCAGCAATATAAGAAAATTCCAGTTTCTCCATACCCTCACCAACACTATATATTGCCAGTTTTTAAAAACTATAGCTGTCTGAGTAGGTGTGAAGTGGTATATCGATGTGGTTCTACTTTGCATTTCTCTGATGACTAATCATTTTGAGCCATTTCGTATGCTTATTGGCTGTGCCTTTTGGGAAGTGCCTGTTCAAGACTTTGCCAATTTTTTAAACTGATACTTTGTCTTTTTCTTTTTGGTTTTAAAAGATTCTTCAATAGTCTGTATATAAGACCTTTGTATTAAAAATCACTTCTTATCTGTGGATTTCCTACTCACATATTTAATTTTTTTTTTGAGGTCACAGAGATGATCTTAAAGAAATTTTTGATTTTAATGAAGTCTAATAGAATTTTTTTTTTTTTTACTTTTATGCTTAGTATGTCTTGTGTCTTGTTTAAGAATCATAATTTACTCCATGGTCATGAAAATATTTTTCTGTCTTTTACTAGAGCTTAAGTTATTTTTAGTTTTCACTAGGTCTACGCTTTACTTTTGTGTATGGTTTGATATAAAAGTCAAAAGTTCTGGTTTTTTTTCCCATGTAGGTTTCCAATTGTACTAGCACTATTAATTGAAAAGACCATCTTTTCTCCTCACTGAGTTAAAGTAGTATCTTTGCATAAACCAAATGACCGGTGTGTGTGTGTGTGTGTGTGTGTGTGTGTGTGTATTTCTAGCCTGTTTTCTATTGTTCTGTTTGTATATCTTTCTGTCAACATCAAAGTGTCTTAATTACTGTGGTATTACTGATATGGGCGGGAGGCAGGGAAATACTGGGTAGAAAAGGACCATCCCCCAGCGAGGGCCACACCCTCAAGCCTAGACCTGCAGCCCAAAGTGAAAACGTGCATTCCTGTTCTCCTGCTCAAATGTTGTCTTTTCCAAAGCCACCCTATCCTTTCCCACTCCCCATTCTTTACTAATTAAAACTCCACGCCCCATCAATGGACTGGCAGAGCGGTAGAGAAGGAGAGAAGAGAAGAAGCAGTCAGGCGTTGGAGAGAAGCTGCTTGACTTCAGAGGGATGATTTGATGATGGAACCTTGGAAAAGCGTTCAGCCAGGGATGGCCAAACTCCAGGAAAAGACCACCTTCCCACATTATCCTCTTACCAGCTCCTCATCCCACTCAGAGCTACTTCCACCACTCAATAAAGTCCTTCACATTCATTACCCTTTAATTTGTTCATGTGACCTGATTCTTCCTGGATGCCGGACAAAGACCTGGATGTGGTGCAAGAGGCTGTCACACTGACCCTCTGCTGAGCTGTTTAACACTTAAGCCATCCATGGATAGCAACGCTAAAAGAGCACAGTGTAACACATGCCCTCTTGGGTTCCAGGGGTCACAGGCAACCCCTAGACATTGCCATATGCTCGTACAGAGTTTTGCTCCTGTTGGTTGCCCAGAAATGCTCGTCCTGGCCTCTGCACCTGCTCACTTACGTCCTCCCCCCTCTTACAAGGGACTGAAAACTGCAAGCTCAATAAATAAGCCAACACCTGTGTGAGTCCCATGAAGGAGTTAAGGAAACTATCCCTTTCCATTACAACTTTACAGTAAGTCAGAATCTGGTAGAGGAAAATCTCCAGCTTTGGTTTGCTTTACAACTGCCTTGTCTATTTATGTTCTTTGTATTCTCATACATATTTTAGAACCATGCCTGCCAATTTTCACCTAAAAATAACCTAGTAATTTTAATTAGGGTTACATTGAGCCCCCAGATCAATTTGGGGAGGAAAGACAACTTAGCCATATAGCATCTTCCAATCCATGAATATATAATATCCATTTATAACTCTTCAGTTGGGTCTTTGATTTCTTTTTTGTTATTTTAATAATGTAAGGGTTTTACGAGCATTTTAAAAGATTTATTCTTAGGTACTTGATGTTTTTTATGCTAGTATAAGTGTTATTTAAAAATTTTTATTTTCTAATTTTTGTTGCTAATATATAGAAATACAATTATTTTTTTTTTATTTTTGACCTTTGTGTGGAAAAAACAAACTGTTTTTTTCTCTGCTCTCATACCACAGCAATCAACACAGAAGACTTCTGGTGCCAAATGTATGAGGCTTTCTCCCTACCAAGCAAGCGATCAATTCTGCTGCGGATGTGATTTGGTGTTCTCCAACCCAGTTCAATCCTGAAATTATCTACCTAGAGATAGTGTTAGATCCCACAGGGTAAGTGTTCAGTCCCACAAGACTGCCCCTAATTTTAGTGCCAATCACAGCCTTCAGATTGTTTACCCATGCTTCTGACTAACTGGCTGTAAATTGGGGTTCTCACATCTCCCCTCCTTGGGTTTAATCCCCTCCTTGGGATTAATTTGCTTGAGTAGCTGGGGAAACACATTTATCAGTTTATTATAAAGGATATTACAAAAAGATAAAGAGATGCACAGGATGATGTGTAGAAAAGAGGGTGCAGAGTTTCCATGTATAGAAATGTTATTGGACGAAAGGTTATTGTTACAGGCAGTTAGGCATGAGCAGGGCAGGAGAGGGGCGCTCTCCCTACCCACTAGAATGTCAGGTGATGGTTTGGCAATTATCGCATTGCCTCTCTAAAAATAATTAAGCAGCCATCAATCTCCTAATGGTGCACACCTGTTAACATTAAAAAGTTTTAATTGAATGCAGACCCCACGGAGAAGTTTCCCGGACATGGTGTTAAGAGACAAAATGATGAAATAAATGTGATCTTCCAGGTACACTCCACCAGAAGAAGGAAGAAAGCCTCAGATGGTCATGCATATAACTTTCTAAATACACGGTATGTGCTCACTTCCCAGGTTAAGGAGGGCTCTGCACCTGTGGAAAGCTCACGCTAAGGTAAGAATTGTGGCAAAGAGATGAACTTATAAAAGTCCCAGGATTATGGCTAAATGGGACACTTGACCTCTCTTTAACCTTCACGTGCCCACTTGGGTCTTTTCAAAGTGCACCTTCCTTTCTTTCCTGTTCTAAAGTCTTTTTAATAAATTTCCACTCCTGTTCTGAAACTTGTTTCAATCTCTTTTTCTGCTTTATGCCCCTCAGTCAAATTCTTTCTTCTGAGGAGGCAAGGACTGAAGTTGCTCTGGACCCGTATAGATTTACCACCAGTAACTTAGGGTAACTTGGATCTCTTCCACCAGTAACATTATGATCTAATACTGACAGATTAAATGGGGAAATCTGGGGGCAAGACTTGTTCAGATTTTTCTTTGCCTCTCTGTGTGGCTTTCCTTCCTCCTGGAGGTGGGGGCAGGACCGCTTCTGAAATGGAAGTATTATGGCCTACAATCAGACAAAAGAATTTATTTATGACCAGCTCGAAGACAGAAAGGTGGGAGAAGATTATATTTTTAGCTTCTATGGCTTGCCTTGGGGGAGAAAAGGAGCAGGTGAAAGAAGGGCAGAAGAAGGTCAGACTGGGAGATTCTGATTTTTGAGGCCTGCTCCTGAGGCCTAAAGCATTCTAATATTATAACAATTATAACAAAAGACTGTCTTTCACCTTTTTCACTCTGAAGCTGTTTTGAAGCTACTTCAGAAACAAAAGACAAAAGGCCAAATGCTTTAACAAAAGGTATGCTTGTTGTTTTAATCACTTAGGAAATAACAAGTATTATCATAGTTATAAGCTAGAAACTGCACTCAAAAATCAATTTATATATATATATATCATAATATCACAATCTTATATTCAGCAATATTTCTAAATTCACTTATGATTTATAGCAGTTTATACATTCTATTGGATTCTTTGTGAAACAGTCACATTATCTGAGAATAAAAATTATTTTCTTCTTTCTTTTTAATCTCTAAGCCTATTGTTTCTTTCTGTTTCATTATTTCCTTGGCTAATACCTCCTGTGGAGTAGAAGTAGTGGTAGTGATCATCCTTGTCTCGTTATCAGTCTCACCAGTTTCAAGGGGAAAGCATTCACTATGTTAACAGTAAGTAAGTGTGGACTTGACTGTCCTGAGACCCTCTTTTAAAGGCCAGGACCTTCAGTGAAAGAAAAAATGAAATTTTTTTTTCACCAGTACAAAGAACAGTGACAAAGGCATTTTTATCCTGGCCACAGTTCTGAGTCGGATGTTTAAAACTTATTGTAATCACATGCCTGTACTCATATAAGTTGTGATTTGAATTCACATTATCTACATGGTATAGAAATTCCACAAATAGAAATTAACTTAAAAGTTGGTTTTTGGGACATTTAGCATAATCAAATACAAAGCCTCTCTGGAGATAATTATTCCTGGCCCATGGGGCACAAGATTTTCATAGACAAAAGCTCACTGAGGATGAACTCACAATTTAGAACTACAAACCACAGGAGAAAAATATCCAACATTATCAAGAGTTATTAGACAGAATGAAATAGGATCTTTAGATATTCAAGAACTATATAGAATATAACATGATATGATAGCAAAAAATAAGCATGTTAAAAATAATATAAAACTGACTAAATCAGCTCATTATGTGTCTCAGGGATAGACAAAGAAATAACATGAAATTTCTCATCTTAAAAAATCAATGAGTTAATACTTTTTTCATTTCTCAAATAAATAGAGAAAATCTGGTTTACATATGTTTTTGCAAAACTTAGAAGTTGGTCCTAATAAATTTAAAACAGAATAATGTATATATTCCAAATTACTATTGAAAGAAGAGCAAATAATAAGAAAATAATGGCTTGCTATGTGCTAGTTGCTTTCTAAGTACTTTATATAAACTAACTCATCTAGTACTCACAACATCTGTACTATCTGCATTTGACTCCTGAGAAAAGTGAGGCACATGGTGTTTAAATAACTTGCCCAAGACCACATAAGACTGAAGCCCAGAAAGTCTGAATGTATAAACTTGCTCTTGTAAAGAAATGCTGATGCTGCTTCCTAAGAAAGTGTTAATAGGGAGAGAGGGGAGTGTCAAATAAAAATAAAAGGTAAGAAGCATAAAATAAGAAAACCTATCAAGTATATTGACTATGATTCAGAAACCAGAATGTATTAGTTTTCTATTTCTAACAAATTATCACAAATCTAGTGGCTTAAAACATCACAGTCTTTATTATCTTACAGTTCTGTTGGTCAGAAATCTGGCACAGATCTCACTGGGCTAAAATCAACGTGTTAGGACGGTTGAATTCCCTTTTGGGACTCCCAGAGAGAATCTGTTTCCTCCTCCTTCAGGCTGTTGGCAGAGTTCAGTCTCTTGCTGCTGTAGTTCGTAGGTTGAGGCCCCCATTTCCTTGAAGGAGGTCAACTGAGGGTCATTCTGAACTGCTAGAGACTCCCTAGTTTCTTCATTAATGGTTCACTTCCTAAATTTCCAAGCCACAGTTAGTTGAGTCCATTTCAACCTTCAAATTGATTTTGCCTCTTCTTAGCTTTCATTTTTTGCCTTTTCACCAGGTTTCACTGCTATGTATCCAGGAATTAGGAACTGATTAAATTATGCTACATCCACATGAGGAGATATTAAGTAGCTATTAAGAAATTTTGGCCCAAATTTGGTTTTTGCCCAGTTTTTACAAGCAGTTTTTGTATTTAAGTTCTAAACTACAATATTCACCTAATTTTTAAAATTCAGGGATGATGTTTTGAAAAATATGTTCCTGAATAGTGAATATAATTTTAAATAAGTTAACATTAAATATACCAAGTATGGAAGGATAATTTTATATATATATATAAATGCTAAACATCATTAATTCACTTGGCAATCATTTCAGTTTTTCTAGAATGAAAATGTATTTGTATAATGAGATTTTTAAAATTATAATTTTAGAACAATGGTGACAGGAAACGCTCATAATATACCATCGAAACTCTAAAAATAGAGGACAGAGACAGAAAAGAAAAATGGGTTGTTTTATTACACTAGGTGGTCTTTTTGGCATAGATGGTCTTGATTATGACAGGCTTTTACTTTGTGATTTATACTCTTTTGTAAAAGAAAAATATTAAATAATCAAACTTGTTAAAACAGTATCTATTAAAATGGAGCATGAGTTTGCAAAGCATTTTTACTTACATTATTTTCATTTAAGCCTAACAACTCCAGTTCTTCCCAGCATCCCATGAAGCCTCACCACAAAAATCATGTGCATGTCTCCTTGAGGACTGCTGTCATTCAGGAAGGGTGTTGAAACTGCACCATCTTGGACATCATCTTCTCTTAGTAGCCCATTTTTAAAAGAACAAGTGCATGGATCTATCTCAGTCTGTTTAGGCAGCTGTAACAAAATACCACAAACTTGGTATCTTACACACAGTAGAAATTTATTTTTCCAGTCTGGAGGCTGTAAGTTTAAGATCTGGAAGATTTTGTGCCTGATGGGGCCTACTTTCTGGATCATAGTACAATAGCTTCTTGCTGTGTCCTCACAAAGTAGAAGGGCAGGGCAACTCTCTGGGCCTCTTTATTAAGGATAGTAGTCTATTTCATGACAGCTTCTCTTCATGACTCAGTTACCTCCCAATGTCCCCACCTCCTAAATTCATCACATTGGTGATTAGGATTCAACATATAAATTCTGGGGGGCACAAACATTCAGACCAGAGCAGCATCTTAAAATTTTTACTATATTCTATTTAAATGGCTTTACAACAGTTATATTCAAATCCATATAAAGCATTAAAAAGCATCCACTAACATGGAAGTATTTCGACGACATGATGTTGCATATAAAAAGCAGATGGCAAAGGAACATGGATAATGCAAAGCTGCCTATGTAAAATTATCTTTCTATGGATCTAGAAAGGCATATGGTGGTTTGCACAGACAGAGGTCTGGAAGAATGCTCACCAAAATGTTGAAAGTGATTATTTCTGGGTGGTAGCATTTCTAGAGATTTTTGTTTTTATTTTTATAGCTTTTAAGAAAATTTTATTGTAACTTTTATAAACAGAAAATTTAAAGACTAAAAAAAGACCTACTCAAATTTTAACTATTTTATTTTTTTTGAAGGAGTGATGGTATGAAACACCAGAAGAGGTCTTAATGTTTAATGAGAAGATTTAAGCAATTGATGAAAATTGGGAACAGCAGCTCGATAGCTTCAAAGGCCTTCGCAAATCTCTATAGCTTAGGCTTCTAGTAGCATTTCTGCTTGGCTCTGGGAGACAGAAGGTAAAGAAATCATAAACATTTAGAGTTGATAGGGGCATGGAGAAGAGAACAGGATTAACAGGAGATACCATAACCCTGAGAATCCAGGTGTGGTGGGATCTCAGCTCCAAGTTGACGTAAGAACACAGTTCTCCACAACCAAGCTATGGACAAATCTTAAGCCTTCAGAGAACTGAGCAAGTGGAAGTTATCTTAACAGTGACTGTGTCCAACTCTTTCCCATGGAACATGATCTCCTTAGCAGTGGATCCGGTAAGTGACCATTCACCCTTTGTTTGAATGCCTGTAGGGATAAAAAAAAATTCACCATCCCACAAGTACATTCATTTGATCTTCAAATGGCACAGATTGTTTAGATGTTGATTCTTTATGTAATCTGATTTCTGCTCCCTGTGCCTTCAGCCCTCTGGCCCTAGATCTGGATGAAGGTCACATCTCTGTTTTATAGGAGAGTTTTAAATATTTGAAACATACATCAGAATTCATTTCTCAACCTCCTTTCTGGAACAGAGCCTCATTCTCCAGCTCAAATATCCACCAGTGTGGTCATGTCTCATGCATATAATTCAGTTTATCTTTACAGTCTATTCAGTACAGAATAGGGTGACAATTACCTCCTCCACCCTTTTTCTGGACCTTTTGATTCTAATTCCAAGAAAAAGCACATTAGTTTGGGGAGGGGCAGCCTTTTCACATGACTGCTTATTTACACTGACTTTTTCAATTAAAAAAATCTTATAGGTAAGTGATATTATTCAGTCAGCTCTCTCCTACAATTATACAGACAGTTGGTGTTCTTAACTCAGATGCTGGCCTGTCATTTAAATCTATTAAACATTTTATATTAGAATAAGAACATCATTCTTTTGAATACTGAATATTTCATCTGATGTTTTCTATATTCCCCAGTTAGAAGACATCTTCAAATTTGTTACATATGTCCTATCTTCATCCAAATCATTGATGAAATGTTAAATGAAGCAAAGCAATGAATATATTTCTAAACCATGAATAAATTTTTTGACATTTTCTCCCATCTTTCAACCCACTGGGAATCTACTTGGGCTTATTGCTAATATTTTCCTGAAAGTCTGCATTTCTAACAAGCTCATAGGTCAGTGGTGCTGGTCTGCAGATCACACTTTGAGAGATACGAATGATCAGTTGGTAGTGAAATTCACATGTATCGTAAAGCCCCCTAAGTCTGCAGCCCTCTGGCTTTGTATCTGGGAGAAAGCCACATCACTCTTTTGGTAGGGGAGAAGCACAGATGCAGAGCATTGATTCTCAAACTTGCCTATACATTTGAACTACCCAGTAAATTCTTAAAAACAACACCCAGAGATCCCCTGTTTTTAAAAAGCTTACCAGGTAATGCTATGCATTTAGGTTTACAGCAGTAGTTCTTAATCTTCACCGTGTATCAGAAGATTAAGAACTACTGCTGTAAACCTAAATGCATAGCATGATAGCAAATATTGCAATTGTAAATAATTCGCATTGCCTTTGTTTCTAATTTCACTTAGAAAGGGAAAAAAACTCGCAAAACCAAAGTCCTGCCTATTGTGTAGAAAGGCTGGTGCCACAGCTGAAAAAAACACAAATCAAGATTCTGATTGGAAGCAAGCACGGATTTGAACTAAATTGGGCCACCTGAACCCAAAATCAATTTGCAAATCTCATCAGCATAATTTATCCAATATGATCTCCAAGGCTTCAGGTTAAGTTCTTCAATAATCAACTTAGGAAAGTGTAAGAAGTGATATACATCTCAGCTAGAAATGTCTAAGTGGTTGATCTCAACAGACCCAGAGGCCATCAGTCAGAAAAATTTAGACACACAATCTTTGGAGGCATATGAATTGAGAAAGTAATCATCAATTTTTCTTAGCGTTAGCTCTGTTACTTTAGAGCATAACAGGTCAGTCTGCATTCAATTTAGGCTGGAAGACTTGGTAAACAATCAAAGGCTGAAAAGTGACAGTGCTTACAGAGCCCTGATGTTAAAATACCATCAATGACTTCAATTACGTATTTTCTTCCACCATCTGGACAGGACAGTAAATTGGATGGGGATGGCTGCTGCCTGCATCTCATAAAGCAACAGAAAATGCACTGAAGCCTGTGAAAGTGCAATTTTCTTTGTTATGACAACAAGATGTGAAGAGTCAGTTTAATGACCTTGCCATATCTCTCTGGGTCTCCTCCGGCTGCCTCTTGTGCATGACTGTCTATGGTGAAAGCATGTGAGAAGTCCAAGGAGGTCTCTGCTGGGCTTTGTTTCTGTGTTACACATTACAATGGGCAGGTCTGGCTCCTTATAAGCAGATGAGATCCAAACACGATGACACAGACAAAGGAAATCTAGACACCTGGATTTACTTAGACCTAAGGAAGGGAAGGGAAGGAAAGGGGAGAGAAGGCAGGGGGAGGGAAGGGAAGGGAAGGCAGTAGATACTGCCTAGTTTGAGAATGTCAACACTTTTCAATCAGGTTCTGCTTTCATAAAATGAAATAATTAGGATTCTTTTTG
Organism: Ateles fusciceps; assembly: GCA_036589455.1. Lineage (NCBI taxonomy): Eukaryota > Metazoa > Chordata > Mammalia > Primates > Atelidae > Ateles > Ateles fusciceps. The sequence continues at coordinate 44,630,233 of JAZHEH010000065.1, forward strand.
GCCCTAGCATGATATGAGTTCTAATATTCATAATAATGGTAAAAATAACTAAGCTAACAATTATTAAATATTACTATGTGCCAGAAACTTTTTTTTTTTTTGGTAGAGATGGGATCTCACTATGTTGCCCAGGCTGGTCTCAATCCCCTGGTCTCAAGCAATCCTCCCACCTTGACCTCTCAAAGTGCTGGGATTACAGGTATAAACTTTTGAGCCCAGCCTATTCTAAATACTATATGGGTATTGACTTATTCAAATATTTTTTAGTGGATATCATTTTATGATGATTTTATGCATGGAAAAACAGGGTTCAGAGAGGTTAAATGACTTACTCAAAGCCATACAACTCATAAGTAGAAGAGAGACAAGATTTTAACCCAGTAACCCAACCCCAGAACCTGAGCCCTTAGACACTGCATTTATTTTTCTCACACTGATATTTACATTTACCATTCTCTGAACATTTAAATGGAATTGTGAAAAAAAAAGTTCCACTTATGATCATATAAAATTCTCTAACTATAATTATTAGATAGCATGAGCCAAACTGAGTAAGAAAAGAGGCAGAATTCAGCAAAGGAATCAGCTAAGTTCCTCAATAGGATCGTTTGTTTCCACAGCTCCTTCTCTGTTTAGCTTTCCACCCAGCTCTCTCATCGCAGCTGCAGTCTGACATCACTGATGCTCTTCTTTCACCTTCTCTTCATTGCTTCCCTTCCACTCAGCAGGCTTCTCTTCACTCTCTTTTCTTTCCATGACAGATTTCATGCTCTGTCACATCAACTATTGTCTTACCAACTCCTTTGCCTGTTTTCTTTCCATTGACTCATCTAGGAAAAAAACAAACCCTCAATGAATCCACGTGCCGAGTTCTCTGAATCCACAGTAGGCTGATGGAGAAAAATCACACAGTTTCCTAGATGGGCTCCATTTGTGCCACAGGCAAAATTTCTATCAATCCCTAATCAACTGCTCCTCCATTCACTGAAGGAACTATTTCAGATCTTTACTTCTCACAGCTCTAATTCTGCTACTTTACCCTTGTCCACAGCAGACGATCTCATTTAATTCTGAGAAATGTAGAACCCGTGAGAATGTATCTTTGTCAACTTCTGGACTAAACCTGCAAATTCGTCTGCATCCACACCCACACTTTCCTCATTTCCTTCTGTTTAGGAGAATCTCTTCTGTTACCTAACGTTAATTCTGCACAGTGTGCTAGTGCCCTACATTTTGTGTTCTTACTTTCTTGAGGACGTGGATCTTTGAGGTACCTACCTCCTTTCCCTTGTGTCTTCCATATTTCACTCTCTAATGCCTCCTTTCCACTGGCATTTAAACAGGTTCAAGTGCTCTCATCTCAAGAGGAGATGAGGAGATGCTCCACCCCTCCATCAAATACTGAATTCCTTAGTCTTAATCATCCCTCCACTCCTCTTCCTCCTCCTCTTCTTTGTGTTTGTCTTTTTCTTTTTTTAGAGATGAGGTCTTGCTGTGTTGCCCAGGCTGGAATGCAGTGGCTATTCACAGGCCCAATATTACTACTAATCAGCAAGGGAGTTTTGACCATCTTCATTTCTGACCTGAGCCGGTTCACCCCCTCCTTAGGCAACCTGGTGGTTCTCCACTCTGGAGAGGCCACCATACTGATGCCAAACACCCGACTGGTATAGCATACTACACCCAGAACTCCTGGGCTCCAGCAATTCTCTCCCTTCAACCTCTCTAGTACCTGGGACTACAGGTGTACCCACTGCATCTGGCTAAACTTCTTGAAAGAATTATCCTCGTTTGCTGTTTCCACATTCTTTTTCTTACTTATTCCTACTCACTGCAAAATGTCTTCCAATTTATTTATTCCTAAATAAATATTCCTCTCATTTTCAAATTTAAAACATGTATTTAAAATATAATTTATAAAATGCTTAATATGCTGACTCAGGAGCTCATGGTGCAGGGTGAGATGGGGTGGGCAGCTGCCTACTATACCAGGAGAGCAAGACTGCAAGGGTGTGTAGTGAGTCATCAGCACTGCTAGCCTCCCTCTCATACCCTTCTGTCCAGACACCCCCAAGGGGTCCGTGTACACTTGTGGGATAACGCAACCAGGAAACAGGACCCCAGAGGTTTCTTGAGTCTCTGCTTACCAGAAAAGCTAGCATAGCCCTGCCAGCCCATCCCTGAGCAGGGTATCCTTAGATGGGGCAGAGCAGGATATGGCAGGTGGATCCTGGAAGGGGCTTATGATAGCAGATGAAGTTTTTTCTCCTGCCTGTAGGTGGAGATCACCCTGATTGAGTTGGCTGAGAAGGACTGGTCACCAGCTCTGAACCACCAGCTCCTTTGCTTATTGGCTAACATTGGAGTAGTGGCTCATGGGAAGAAGTTAGCTGGAAGGTCTGAGGCCTGGCTTGTGGGGCCACAGAGGAACTGGGGAAAAGGGACAGTACCATGAAGGCAGTTAAAGGGGTGGTAGCCTTAGGCTCTGCCCCCCCATCCCCCTTGTTGTTTTCCAGGCTAAAGTCTGCAACTTACTACTAAAAAAAAAAAAAAAAAAAAAAAAAAGAAAGAAAACTATAAAAGAAAAAAGTTACTACCAAAACATACACACACACACACACACACACACACCCCAAAACTATTTTATCATCTCCCCCTCCCACCTCCTCCCAAAACAACAGTTTCCTCTTTTCTTTCTTTTTTAAAAATTTTCCCTGTCACCTCTCCATCTGAGAAGTTGAGGGCATTACTGCTGGTGGGTGTTGACAGGCACACAGTGGGCAAACCCCCATCTTTGGTCGAAGTGGGTGGGTGCACCAGTCCCTGCCCCATCGTCAATCTGCAGACACTCACCAGCTAGCCTTCCCTTTGGCTCCCTCCAGAGGGGTGGGGGCAGGGCAAAAACAAGTGGTCTCAACTGTTGAACCTTCAGCACTGCTGGCCTTTCCACCTGGTCTACTTCTGCACACTTCTCCAATTGAAGTGACAGTCTCATCTTGGGTCAGAAACCACTGTCACATGAAGGATGGACATTATACATTTAAGATGTGGACATTTGGTTGGGTCAGTGGAACCATAAAGATAGCAGCCAACTTTGCTCCTTGCCCAATCCTGGGGGTCATTCCCCTTCTTACTGACTGAAGCTCTGTTCCAGCTCTGCTCATGAACAGTTCCTGGCTTCACATAGTTATAAGGCTGTCCTATGGACTAGTCACTGACTCATCTGGTAGCTGGCCTTTCATCCTAAGGGGGAGATGTTATAGAACATGGCTTGCTGATTTTGGCTGAACTGCCATTCCCAAAGCAATGCTGAAAGCCAGGTGAACCAAAGGTGGAGTGAGCTGTGAAACCTAGCTTACCACCTTGCACACCCTAAATGCTGCCCTAATTGCAAAACCACACAACCACTCCAGAACATATTTGCCGATTAGGAGTGGGGGAGGCCATCTGGCTAGCTGAGGGATGAGGCATAGTGCAAGGGAAGGAATCAGAAAGCCTGAGAGAAGCTGGATTGTACACCCAGAGCTGCTCTGGGCAGCTGTCCTCCTAACCTCTTACACCTGAAGGAACCAAAGCAAATCTACAGAGTCAGGGACAGAGGAGAAATAGCCTCGATTCCAGGGCATCACTCTGACAAAAGGATGAAGCGTAGTCTAGGCCTCTGGAGAACCAGTTTGTCATCAATTGGCAGTGAAAAGCTTTAATTTTCTCAGTTTTGTTCAGAATGGTCTGCTCCCAAGGTACTGATTTCACAGAGGCAATGTACCAGGTATAGTTACTGAGCTGGGGCCATCAATGGAGATGGAGCACCACAGACCCTTAAGTTCAAGCCTTGCTGGAGTCGGAAGATCTAACCTCCCTCTAACCATACCAGGCAGATGGCTGAGAGTCCTGCAGCCAGACTATCTTCTGGTCTTCCTTGTGCTGACAGTGAAATACTGAACAGGTCTCACATCCTTTGCTTTTAGGCCCAGGAGTACATTATCACTCCCTGACACTCCCTGCTCTCTTCTAGAATTAGTAAACTTGGCTGGTAGAGAACCACCCTGAGTAATATGGGAGGAGGAAGTCTGTTCATTTTCTGTATCTCCCAAAATACCTCCCCAGGCTCTCTGAGCCTATGGGACTAGCCTGGTCTCTAGGCAAGGCCAAGATGCTCTGGAACTTAGCTGGGGTAGGGATGTCTAGGCCTGGTGTGTGAGTTTGTCTTGGGGCTACAGAGCTCTGCCCCTTTTCTGGGAGGCAGTAGGAATACTAAAGCTAAGCTCACTCAAATCCTGTTGGTTAATAGTTCTAGTGAATTTCCCCAAAACATTTTTAAGTCAACTACTAAACTACCTTTTCTCAATTAAAAATTCATTAAACTGCTAAAATCCCACTCACACATTTTTTCTTACAAATCAAATATTTGTATAAACAAATGAAAATAAGAAAAAAAAAGAAAGGCTGTTTTCAAATGGAACTTTTTATGTGACTAAGACACCAACCTGGGTGTGAGTGGGCAGGAGTTCATATTTGTGTTTTGAAATCCCAAATTAATGAGTATGTAAACTGTTATTTGTGGCACTGGCTTTACTCCAAGTGGCCAAGTGGCACTGTTTGACTCTCTACCCTGAATCCTTGAGGGGTCCCCCCCAACCCTTCCCCTGATTCCCACCCTTTCCCTTTCCATTGACTTAGAACAGCCCTTGTAGATGTGCCAATCACAGGGGGCAGGGGTAAAGGGAGGAGGGCACAGTATATGAGGTTCAAGTTCCCAATGGGTGCAACAAGGAGGAACACAGCACAAGTTAGGTGTTCTTTCTGCTCTAATCCAGCTGTTTTCCAGGTCAGTGCAGCCTGTGGAGGATGACCTTGGAGGCAGTGATGGTTGCACCCTTTCTTGCCTGCATTTAACTGCACTGTTTGAAGCCTTGCGACTCATCAGGACCAAAGGTTGTCTGATCATATTATTGGGCTGGCTGCTGCATTCGGGTTGGGGGATCATGGTTTGCTCGTCAAGTATGAATTTCTCATGATCCTTCTTTGGGCCAGCAAGGCCCAGGATCCACCTCTGGCTGCTGTGTGCTCTGTCTCTGCTGTGCTAGGGACTTGACTAGGAGAGCTAGCCCTGCACTGTTTGGGACTTGACCAGAAGGGCTGGCCCCTGCTGTGCTGGAGAGTTGACTGGGACGACTGGCTGCTTGTGGAGCTGAGGCTGTTGGCCCCACCACACTGGCAGGCCTCTAGAGTATGTGGATCTGTGGAGTGGGCCCCATGGGAAGACGGTTGTCCTGAGTCACCATGAATATTTTGAGAGGATATTTGGATTTCCCAGTTGTCTCCTGCCTCCTCTCAGCTCTCAGTGATTTCTTCATCTGCCATCTACTTGCTGCCTTCTCTCCTCCCTCCATTCTTTTTTATTGATATTTGATTTATCAGTCACTGTGTTGACACTGGAGACCCCTGCATCCTCCTAAAAATGCTTTTCTCCTGCGTAGGTTTCCCACGTCACCAGCCTCTCATCACTTTCTTCTTAATTCCCTGGCATTCTGGCTCAGTCTTTTCAGAGCTCTGATCTCGTTATACTCTCCTGGGCTGTACCATCCTTTCTCATGGCTTCAATTGTCACGTTTATGCTGGTAAGCCAAGAACGTGTATTTGCAGCTCAGACATTTCTACTGGGCTTCCAACTCACACATCCAACTACTTGGGCATCTCCACTTAGAATTACCATACATGCAACAAACCTGCCCCCAAATGAAATGGAATTCAGTATCTCCTGCCTGAGACCTGTTGTTCTTTTGTGTTCCTAATGGCAATGCCAGCCATCTCACCAAGAAACTTCATAGTGGTCCTCGTCTCTTCCTTTATCTCAATCACTTAATCTAGTAATCAGCCTCTAAGTGTGATTGAATCTATGTCCAGACTCATTCTCTCCATTGTCACTGCCACCACCATTTTCACTAACTTGGACAACTGAAACAGCCTGATAACTTGTTTCCATGTTTCCCATCCTGACCTCCCATTTGTTTTCTACAATGCAGCTAGGTAACATTTTCTAAGTACAAATCTATTTTTCTCCTCTTTTTAACACCCTTGGATGTCTGCTCTTTACCTTGGAATAATTTCACTTAATCAAGCATAGATCTTCCTAAAGGAAAGGAAGCAAGATAAATGTATCTCTTCTCTTCCTACACAGGCCTATATTTAACCTAATGTGTTTGTCTGAGTGGTTAGATTCCATGGAGATTGGTGCCATAGAAATCAATAAAAGAACCAAACAGTGCAGGCAATGGCACAAGCATGCAAAGGAGGAGTGAGGGAAAGGAAGTGAGAGAAAGAAGAGAGAGAGAGAGAGAGAAAGAGAAGTGATGGAGAAAGAAAACAAGAGCAAGAAATAGCTAGCAAGAGAGAACACAAGAGCAAGTGCCTAAGGATCTTGAGGGTAAAGTGCCAGGACAGACAGGCAGTGGGGCAGCAACCTCCTTGGCAACCAGCACCCCCTGGCAGTGGTAGTGCTGCCTATGCAGTCCACCCTGGCCCCATGTTTTACTTTGAGGAGTTTGGGGGTAATTACAATTGGCCTCAGAGCATCTTCATAGTCTTACAACAGATTGTCAGATATGAGCAATCTCACAGCAGTGATAGATCCTGACATATTCCAAACTGCCTCAATCTGAGGTATAAGTAAGAGAATGTTAGAATAAAAAATTAAGATTTTTTTTTTTAAAAACAAAGTATAAGCACCTGAACTGAAAGAATAAAGAAATACAGTTAATGGTATTTTATTCTAGAATGGTCCAGATCTCAAAATATAAATTCAGAGTTTGTGTTGAGTACACATGTAGACATAAGAGCATAAACGTTTTTCCTTCCAATTAACTACCACAGAAGCATATGTCTGTGCCAGTTTGACTTACTTAGTCTGCTGAGAATAAAGAGGCAAAGGTCAAAAATTCTTGTTTGGCTTTTTTCTACAAAACTTGTCAGAAAACTAAAACTGAAAGTTTGACTAGCCATGTAATCTTATGTCATAAAAGCTGTATGAAATGAAATATACCATTTGTTCCCCTGGCCTCCTCAATGAAAGATGAATCTATAAAGAAAGTGAGGAGGGTGAGGAGAGAGAGAAAAAAGATTTTATGCAACAAGAGACGTCTAGTTCTGAAATGTGTACATTTGTAAGTCTGAACTGTCGTAGTACATGAAGGACCAATAAAAATTACAAGTACTGGAGGTATCATTACAATGCACCTTGTTATAATTCATGTTAAAATCCTATACCATTAATGATACTAGCTCCAGTTTTTCAAGTGCTTACTAATGTAGGCACTGTATTAAGTATTATAAATCATGATTATATTTGATCCTCTCAACAAACCTGACTTTACTAATGAAGACTCAAGTCTCAGTCAAACTAAACCTTGTACAAATACACACCACAGGAAAAGGTGGGGCCGACATTGGAGTGCCAGCAGCCTGACTCCAGAATTCTTAAGTGTTATACCACACCCCTTTGTCCCCCTGAAATATTCTTTGCCTAAAAAATGTGATGTATAATTTGTTAGGTTATAAAAGGGGTGCTTATCAATTATATTGCCTAAAAGCTGCAAAATAAGTTCCATTATTCAAAAAAACTAATTTTTTGAAATATTAAAATTTAACTGTGGAATGGAAGGGGAAAGACTGGAAAGATGGGAGAAAACTATATAAAGAAGCATATGGAAGGCATTCTATTGGATGTTAGTTTTTTAAACTCAATCCCACTGATTTGTTAGCACACCTTTTAAATTTTTTTAGCTATTTTTAATTTTTTAATTAAAAAAACATTTATTAAGATACAATTCCCATATTATAGAATTCACCCTTTTAAAGTGTATAATCCAGTGGTTCTTAGCATGTTTACAGTTGTGATGGTAGCACAGCTTTTTGACAAGAACGTCTTTCGGATCTGTCCCACTCTAGAAACAGTTTCAAAAGCCATGAATATTTGTGTATTAAACAAATACACAAACAGAGGTTCATTAAGTCAGCATTGTCCATTCTCTAAGCCAAATAGCCTGTTGTTATGACAATTGCATTGGGGTGTGGACTGTCACAGGATTAAAGTGTTTCCAGGTGAGGCTGTACCCTTTCCATGAGTAACAACTAACATTGATTGTAAGTCAACAGTCCTTAGACAGAATTGCTCCCCACGTTGCATCAGGGAGTTAGATCACAAGTCTTAGGCAGCACCTTGCCTTGGTCTTGCCTATGATGAAGTCTACTATTTGTAATACCAAGTATTGGATCATTTGTTGGATAGTCCTCTGTACCCTTGTCAAAGCACATGCTATTAATACTATGATGATAAACACCTCAGTGTGGTTTCTTATACACATTAGGTAAAAAATATTTGTTACATAAATTATGAAAGTCACTACTTATTTATTGAACATGTACTTTGCCATGTACTTCACAAATATCTGCAAATCTCAGAGGAATCATGTAAAGAAGGCAATATCATAGTCACTTTTCAGATATGAAAACTAAATACTCAACACTAAATGGCTAGTGTCTTGGAGGTAAAGATTTAAAGCCTATTCAGGCTGATTCATTTTGCACAGTTGGAAGAGAAAGAAAGAAAGAGAGAGAGAGAGAGAAGGAAGGAAGGAAGGAAAGAAGGAAGGAAGAAAAGGAAGGAAGGAAAGGAGAGAAAGAAAAAAGAGGGAAGGAGGGAAGGAGGGAAGGAAAGAACAAAGGAAGGAAGGAAGGAAAGAAGGAAGGAAGGGGGAGAAAAGGAGAAGAACTGAAAACTTTTCTGAACTTTCACAACTTCTGGATTTCACCTCTGACATGCATTTTGACAATTGCCAAAAGAGGAAATTATAATTTGTGAGTTTTCAGTTAATCAAATTGTCTGCATGACATGCAAAACACTGATCGGACATGCCCATAATAAGTGAAAAGAAACACTGTAGGCAGATGTTTTCAAAAGGCAAATAAGTGTGAGCAGTGTGTTGCAGATGGTAATGTTCATGACTGCTGTCTTTGTTGTTTTGCTTCATTGTTCTTCACCCTGCCTGGCCTAAAAATACAAAATAACCTGAGGGAAAATTAGTTTTCATGGCCAATTATTTTTTAAAAAGAGATCAGAAAAATGAGAATCAGGGGGTGGAATTTCTAGAACTTTCCCCTACAGTTTCCACACCTGGCCTCACAGTGTATATGTGTGGCTCTGCCTCAGCTTGTCCCACTGAAAGACCACTGGCCATCAAATTCAAAGACCAAGAGATAAACTCAAAAGGAATGCAGCCTAAGGACAAGTTGATTTTTGGTGTATTCCAAATTAGTTTTCCTCTTATAAAATGGCTTCCATATATTTCCTTTTTTTTTTTTTGTAATGAACAATAGCTAACTTTTGAAAGAATAAATAAATGTGAGCCTTCTTGGTGAAGAGCTTGGGATGCAGAGAAGGCTTTGCCATCTGTGCATAGTGCATTAGAATAGAATCACTCTGGGAAAAGGTTGTCTATGTTGCTTGCCTTTATGAGATGACATTTAAATAAAAGAACTGGTTTACTTTTTATTGATTTTTGTACATTACAAGGCATTTTGAAGGGAAACGTGTGAATAATGGAATCATGTGCTGTTTGTACAGATGGAGAGCCTCGCAGGCTCTGTGTGCCCATCCGTGGTGGCTGTAAGCTATTGAAGGAAATTGGGATCCTGGGGCTTCCCACTACGCTGTTTATCTCACAAAAATTCAACACACGAATGCATAGTCACTTCCATAGTGTTTTTAATTTAAGACCTCAAAAACAAGTTTCTATAGGTGTATGTTGTGTGTGGCTGGGGGGGCTGCTGGGGTATTAATGATGAGGGAAGGGAGAGGGAAAGAGAAAGAGAGAGTGCACGAGAGCTCACAACTCAGGGTAACATATTTGAAATTTAAAGCTATCTAATATTCAAACATAAGATTTTCTGGCCGGGTGTGGTGGCTCATTCTTGTAATCCTAGCACTTTGGGAGGCCAAGGTGGGTGGATTGCTTGACCCCACTTGAGTCTAGCCTGGGCAACATGGTGAAATCTCATCTCTCCAAAAAATATAAAAAGTGGCTGGGCATGGTTGCATGCACCCGTAGTCCCAGTTACTAGGAGGCTGAGGTGGGAGGATCACCAGAGCCTGGGAGGTCAAGGCTGCAGTGAACCATGATTGTGCCACTGTACTCCAGCCTGAGTGACACAGTGAGACCCTGTATCAAAAAAAAAAAAAAAAAGATTTCCTTTGTCTGGAGATGATGCTGTCTTGTTTACCCAGTTTCCTTGTGAAATACCGTGTTGGGAATACACTCACACACTTACTAGCTGAAGACATATCTGAGAAAATTATGTCCTAAACTGGAACAAGCTGACCTAAGTCATGTAGGAGAAAGCTGCCCCTTCCTGACTTAGCTGACCAAGCTGAATTCCCAGCCATAATAGAAAGAACCTGTTTGTCTCCTCGAGTTACTTCTTCCAAGGTTGCTGAAGTGGGACTCTGGTGTTCCTGATAAGAACCTGACCAGATACAGCAGGCTAAAGACAAGATAGACTCCAGTGCTTACCTTTCACTGAATTTTTCCAAGTTATAATATCATTATAATACCAAAAATCACACCCAGGCATAGAGAATTAACATGCTAATGAGACATGTGACCCACGGAGAAGCCCCACCTTTGCATGCCTACACATTGCTCTTTTCCCCACCTCAACTTCTTAAAATGACAAGAGTCACATTTTTCAAAGAGCCAGCCCCAGGATCCCATTCCCATACACTGCTCCCTTGCATTGCTTGAGCTGCAAGCCTATTAAACTTTGCCTGAGAACAATTTCTGTTTGGCGTGGTGTTAATTTCTATTTAGGTAAGCGCCAAGAACTCAGGGTCCAAGCTGTGATGACATAGGTTTTTCTTTCTTACTCAGCCTGTACTCAAACTTCCTTATCTCTTGCTGTACTCTTCCTTTTAGCTTGCAGTTTACTCCCCAGTGATAATCACCTTAATTACTTTTAAAATGGAAGTAGACCATTTGCAATGGCAAATCACATTTTGCAAATATTAAATAAATGCATCTTACCTTTCTTTTAAAATCTTATTATCCTGTAGACTTCTACCCTCTGAGCAAACCTTGAGGGTAGAAGTCTACAGGATAATAAGATTTTATTATTATAAAACAGCAAACTTAAATAGCAGGCCAAAGGGACAATTTTCTGAATTTATTTAGTTTATAAAGAACTAGACCTGGAGAGCTTATATGACTGAGTTGTCTCCCCTAAGGGGGAAGGGAATGGCTATAATAGGCAGTGTAGCTAATAATTAATATACAAGTGGAGATTTTTTATAGGGTAACTAAAGGGAGAGAGAGACAGAGATGTGGAGAGATGGAGAGAGAAGGAAAGATGAACCTCTAAGAATATGGGATTTGTTTGAGCATCTTCTCAAGGTGTATTTATTTTCTTTATGACTTCTCTGTAGGTATTCTACAGACCCCTTGGGTTATTCAGGGTAAGATTTAGGACTGTGTATCCATCAACAACAGAACAAAGAAACAACAATAATGATAAGAATAAGTAGATATAAGGGTAATCCTCTTCCCTTCCCTGAGTTCCAGCCCGTATCCTGAAAATAGGAGCTTCCAGCCGGGCATGTTGGCTCACACCTGTAATCCCAGCACTTTGGGAAGCCAAGGCAGCTGGACCACGAGGTCAGGAGTTGGAAAGCAGTCTCACCAATATGGTAAAAACCCTGTCTCTACTAAAAAAAATACAAAAACTAGCTGGGCATGGCGGCACATGCCTGTAATTCCAGCTACTCAGGAGGCTAAGGCAGGAGAATCACCTGGGAGGTGGAGGTTGCAGTGAGCTGAGATTGAGTCACTGCACTACAGCCTGGGTGACAGAGCAAGATTCCATCTCAAAAAAAAAAAAAAAAAAAAAGGAGCTTCCAACTCTTGTAATCCTCTTGGGAAATATTAGGAATATAGCTAGTGTGTGACTTCCTGCCCCCATAGAAAGGTGACAGGCTCACCTAGAAAAACCGGTGAGAGGTTAATACCATTAGGTGGCATTTCATCTCTGGGCAGGCATGCATTAGTGATCATCACTTATGTGTCACTCTACCTCTCATCATTTAGCTTGTGCTTCTTGTCCCATAGATCAGCAAGGCTTCAGCTCTCCAGCGATTCTTATTTCCCATGCAACAGCCAGAGCCTTGTGCCTTCTCAGAGTACAATTTAAGCTGTTTGTCACTACATCCAAACCATTAAGGAAACAGATACTTTGGTCTTATATGGTGCCTTGTGTCTGTTGGTTGGTCAGAAGCCAAAAGAGAGATGTCATCAATTAAACTGCTAAATCCCCAAAATGTAGAGCCAAATCTTGTTTGTTTTTGCAAAAAATTGAAAATTTTCTCTCATTGTAAGGGCTATTTCCAGTGTTCTAATTTCCCTTGGATATGCTGGCAGATATAAAACTAGATAGGTTAAACCTCATGCATTCATTCAGTCTGTGTCAAACCCTCAACTAGATGTTTTTACTCTAGAGGGTCTATAGATGTGGTACAAGCGCCCATGAATCTCTCAAATGCAGGAGAATATATACTTTTTTTCTAGCATATGTATATATTTTTCTAGGGGATGAAACTTTTTCACTTATTCCTAAAGACTTCCATAACATAAAAGTTTCTCATGGAACCCTCAAAGAGCAAAGAAGCAACTATAGTGTAGGACAGAGGATCCCAGACTTTGTAGCCCTCAGTGTCTCAGTGTTTCTATGTGTCCCGGCTAAAAAATAAAACCTAAATGGTTCAGTTTGTTATGTAGCTAGGTCCAAGTAAAAGGTGGAAGGAGAATGTGTGGTAAGAGGAGGCTGCTGAGTCGGTATGGCCAAGCGTATGCAAGACTTTTTAATGCGCCAAACAATTTAAACTTTATCTCTTGCTCAGAGGATCCTTTGAAATGGTCTACAAAGTGCAGTGACATGATCAGATTGCAGCATTAGCAAGCTCTGTCTGGCTGCAGAATAGAAAATGGTTTCAGGGCAGTAAAACTGAAGATGACAAGGCCAGTTAGTCTCCAAGCGTGCCAAGTAAGAAGTAGTAAGTGGGACAAGGCAAAAGGGGGAAAAAGAGGAGTACTAACTCTTTCTCCTCTCTGTCTTTGAACAATTCCACCTTCCAATAACAATAAGAAGAATTGTCGAGTGAAACCTCACCTACCTGCTACACCTGGGCAAGGACATTTTATACATTATTTAAAATTCTTACAATGACTGTGCAAATACAGTATTATTATTTTCAATTAACTAATGAGGAAAAGCAGACTTTCCCAAGTCAACTGGGTAGGACTTAGTTTTATGAGTAAAAATAGAGTCTAATTTACTGTTGTATCATTTAGGATTCAAATTAATTTTAGAGCTTTATTGCTGCCGACTTCCTATTCCTTTCATGACTAAGTTATTATGTGTTTCTTACAAAACAACATAGAGAGTTTTTTAAACTATCCCAGTCACATATCTAGAAAGTGATGAAGGCAGGATTTTAAAAAAAGCCTGCCTGATTCCAAAGCCCATTCCCATTCTAATACCACATTGCCTCTCAATAATTTTCCTTATATGTTGCTTGAGTCTCGTTAGAATGTAAAATGAACTAGGGCTAGATTTTAGTCTACTTTGGCACAATTAATGCCCAGAATAGTATCTGGCACACTGTAGTTACTTAGTAAATATGAGGTGAATAAATATGAGTGTTTTTTATTCCTCTCTCATGTGCTGAGTTCTTTGTAGAGAGCTTGGTAGGGGCTTATCAATCCTACTCCTGATGTACAACCTTCCCTTAGCTTTTTCTGTCTTTTCTGAAGACATATTCCTCACTGTCTGACCTAAGAAACAGACTTCTAATTACTCTCATTCAAGATTATAGACACTTTGACTTCTAATATCAGAACCCTCCCTAGGTTCACCAGGCTATTATTATCATCATAATGTTTATCCAAATTTTCCTTTATATTTATGGATTAAGTAATGTTTATGGCTCTAAAATTGCAAGTTAGAATATGTCAGGATCTTCCAAAACTTATACATAATATAAATCAATCCTCCCTATAATTTCAAATGCCAAAAAACTAAGGAAGTTTGGCTACCTCCTGGTTCGGAACACACAATCTGGAAGTGTGCCAATTATCAAACGCTAGAAGCAGAAAAGTGGACTCATGGCATTTGGGTCTATGCTAGTTGGCAAGCCTGGACATAATTTGACACTGCTTACTGCTGGCACCATGGCTCCTGTCCCATCCAGCTGGTGACTGGGAAAATGTAGTCATAATAGGCAGAGCAGTGTGTACTCAAGGTATGTCTGCAGAGAGAAGGCTCCGTGTTATCAAACACAGTTCATCTGTGCCCAAAGGCCCTGGAATAGACATGGCCCTTGCTTATTTTTTATTCACTTTAGGGCTCAAACCCTAGGACATGCTTCTAGAGTTGTAAGAATGTCAATATTATCGGGGTTCAAACCCAAGTGTTACATGTGTACCACCAGGGGTGATAAATAGCAGTTGAGTTTGCACTATCTGAAGTTGAAAACACCACTATGAATGTAAGAGGGAGGTGACAATGGGAAGAAATCGGACCAAATTTGTGAGCTAGCTGTACTAGCTTTGTGGAGAGAATTAACTGAAGTGCCAGCATGAGTGTCCGTGCTGAATAAGTAGTACCTGTAGGGAGGGGGAGGCAGCGCGCTTGTGTGAGTTGTGTTGCTGGTGTAGGCCAGTGACCTGCCTCTTCCAGACCAAGATCTTCTACTTGTTCTAAATGCACCCCCGCCCCCTGCAACACACACCATGTGTTGGTGCCACTGCTACACACTACTCTGCTGCTAGAATAATACACATATGCTAATCTGCTGCTAAAATAATTATCTAAATATGCACTTGCTGATTCTTCAGTCCTTCCCAAGTCTACAAGCTAGGTAGGGTTTGGTTTGGTGAATAGCAATAGTGCCTATTTTACCCTTACTTCGTTTAGGATTCAAATTATTTTAGAGCTTTATTGCTGCCAACTTCCTATTCCTTTCATGACTATATTATCATGTTGTGTTTCTTACAAAACAACATAATGATGATATTAGCGTAATCATCTGTTGATTTCAAGGGATAGGGGGTATCTGGTTGACTTTATATGTATTCTTATCCTGGATGTGTGCAGGGCATCGTGTTGCTGATTTTGTATCTAAATTACCTACTCTCTTTAAAATCATCAGTTTAACTCATCAGGTTCATTAAAACAGTGATTTAGGGGTATTCAATATAGTAAAAAGAATTTTATTATGTTTTGGGAGCCAATTTTTGAACTGGATTCTGTGATGAAAGTCTGAAGTATAGTAGTTCAGGATACCAGATAGTGTGAGCATTAGTTTAAAAAAAATGTAAAGATCTAAAGACCCTGTAGTATAATCTCCTCATAAAAAACTCAGGTTCTGAGAAGACAGTTAAGTTCACACAGCTGGCTAGTAGATATCTGGGTCTCTAAAATCACCCCAGGCTATGCTAAATATTAAAAGTATTTAACAACAGACTGGACAGTAGCAAATAAAGCCTCCGGAAGCCACAAATGGCTGGTACCAATAAGTGCCAGCTGGGTATAATCCATGACCCAGACTGGTGCCCCCTTTGAATCTCAAAACCACTCCACTCGTTATCACACTGCAGAGCTAAGCTGTTCATCAGCATTTGGTTTCCATGTTTCTAAAAAAAACCTTTGGGTCTTCACTTCTCCCTGGATGCTAAAAGGGTAGCTACAGAGATTGTGAATTTAACCAGTGTGCCTGAAGTAAATCGTTTTAAGACATTTTATTTTCCTGTAGTTAGAGTGTCTTTTATTCAGACCCAGATCCTTGGTATTGAGCTAAGACTTCCTAAATTTGGTCCAATTTCTCCTCCTTGCCACCTCCAACACTATTTTGCAAATGAAGAATCCAGGGCACAAAAATCCTAGTAAGTTAAAAACACCCCTGAAACAGAACCCAGATTTCAGAATCTTCGATTTATTTCTCTTGTCAGTGCCCACATTGTTCAATGGCTATTTAATAAAATATTATTTGACTTAATACAAAGAAAAAAAAAAGCCAAGAGTCTTTCTCCCTGCTTTTCAGTATTCCATTTTCTTTTTGTACATCCTCCCCCAAAGAAGTTTTTCTCCTGAAAAGACAAAGTTAACACCCACTTCAAGTGCCCATTAAGAAGAACTTTCCTCCACTGGCTCTGCTAAGCTAATGAAGAGTAATTGCTGTCACCCGCAGACCACGGACTTTAGTAGCAGTAAGCCATCAGGCTGATACTTCCCAGCATGACAACTTACTTCTCTCAAGGGTTTCCCTAGGGAATCTATAGTAGCACCTGAAAAGCACATAATTAAGAGCAATAAATAGCAAAATCCCCTAGAGAAATAGAAACTATTCATAATAATAACTGTGCAGGCTGGCTGGAGGAGAGGTGTTCCTATTACATGCGAGAATTTTCTTAATCTGCTCAAATATGTTTTAAAACCTCTTGTTTAAAAGACTTCCTTTAAGTCAAACATAGTCACTCTTCAAGGATCTTTGAAAAGGCCAAAGTATCAAATTTGGCATTGATTTTATTCTTCATTCTTCTTTATATTAGTTCTCAGAATATTTTAATCTTATCATACTACTCAGATCCTACATCACCATTGATCATTCTTCAGGCTCAGCAGCACATCTTAGGCTTGGGAAGAAAAATGGGATTTGGAGGAATGAAGTAAATGGCATAACTCATTGATCTGAAATATAATTCAATTTTTAGTTGGGTTCCCTTGAGCAAGTAACCACTGCTGAGCCTCAGTTTCATCATTGATAATTCTGGCAGTAATCCATTCTCCATAACAGAGCATTGTGAGACTTGAAGGAGATTATGTGTATAAATGTGTTTTTAAACAATAAAATGCCAAACCAACCAGTTAAATAAAGTGTAACCATTTCTGCTGCTTCTATGCATTGTGTTCTACAAGTGCCGTCGAATCACTTTTGAAACCTAATTTTCCCCATCTTTAAGATCTTCTTGAGAAGTCTTCTCAGTGATTCCTAGTAGCTTAAGAATCTTTGTGTGAAAAATTTTTATATACATATATCTTATCCTCTCTTGATGGGATTGTGGTCTAGATTCAAGATGCAGACAATACGTAATGTTGGGAGACTTGAGAGGACAATCAGCAAAAAAAGAGTAAAGGTGTTTCTTCAATTGCTTTTGGTATAGACTCTTGCAATTAAAATCTTAGAAGTCCTTTCTCAGTAATGTCCAGGGGACTGGCACCTTCAGGCAGTGATTCCAGTCTCTGCTCTGAAATGTTCCCCATCTCTCTACTTATGTCAAGGCGTCCCCTGAAATTTTGACAGCATGGAGGAGCTGAGCAGAATGTGTGTTCTCTGCAGCTGGACACATCACAACAAGATAAAAAGAGAGGGATGGACTGAGCCAGGAGGCAGATTCTCTCTTTACACTTTCTAATCAAAGAAGTAAATTCTCTTGCCTTAGGGAGGGCAGTGTAAGTAATGAATGGTAAGATAAATAGCTTTCTTCATGGAAATCAGAAGTGGATGATAAGCACCCAGCTCCAACCTTGATCATGAGTGAATACAGGATCCAATCTGAACTATTTAGTGATTTTTCTCTAGGCACAGAGAAAGCAAAGTGTTGGTTTCATACAACGTTTTGTTTTTAGCAGACAAGGTGGCAGAAAGAGGGGCACTGGAACTTAGATTACTCGTAAGAGGGCTGTTGAAATTATGGGCAATGGAATCTAGATTGGATAAGAGTGGAAGACAAATTCGGTAAGACAAATTTGAAGGAAGAATCAATTTCCTGAAGGTCCTGATGAAGTTGGAGAAAACTTTCAGTGGGTATAGTTCCACAAATAAGCTGAAAGAAAAGGAGGTTTTATTCAGAAGGCTGAATTAGTGATTATGAAGGTGGCAGTAATGTCTTGAATGTGACAGTGGGGTTGGTAGCAAGATGAGTGGGTGAGTAGGTCATGGAGGATGAGGCAGTAAAGGAACTAGGAAGCTTCATGTGTTAGACATTTATCTGTCTATACTTGTCTCTTACTTTTATATTCTTGTTATGAGACAGATTTTTCTAGGGACTACGGAGACAGGTAGAGGTTGGTTTTAGCTACTGCATTTTTGTCAAGGTTCATAATGACATAAAATTATATTCAAGTTAATTTCCATAATAATTGATATAAAGGTGATTCTTTAAGTGTGTCTTAACAATAGCAAAGCCATTTAAAATCTGGGGCACTGTGAAATGAATATCAATTAATGGCTGTTTTCACTGTTATGAATTATTTATAACACGAAATAATATAAATTAAATGGTTACAATAATATAATATAACACAAGAATAAAAAATGATAAATTCTATAATATTGAATTTGAAAATTATTTTATATTAATAAGTCAATGAGGAAATAGATTAAAGTATATGGAAATCTAATAGTGATTCCAAGGACATGTCCTCATAGAAAGGCTTTTATGGGTTACCAAACCTCCTGAGAACTATAAGACATCACTCGACATAAACTATTGGCAAAAAGGACATCAATTGATAGTCCCAAGAGGTTTTAGCAAAGCTAAGATAGTAAAGTATCAACAGAGACATAGGTCTTCAAGAAACCCACACTTCAGTTCCGTGTAAACACCACCACACAAGAGTATTCCATCAAAGCCGCAAGTATAGATACAGCACCAAAAGCACAATTGATGAAAGAATTGTTCAGGTAAACTTTATTAACATAAAAATTTCTGCTCAAAGACATCATCAAAAGAATAAAAAGAGTAAGTCATGGGCTGGGAGAAAATATTTGCAAAGGACATATTTGATAAAGGACTTTTTTTTTTTTTGAGACGGAGTCTCATTCTGTCACCCAGGCTGGAATGCAGTGGCATGATCTTGGCTTACCTCCACCTCCACCTCCACCTCCTGGGTTCAAGCAATTCTTTCTACCTCAGCCTCCTGAGTAGCTGGGATCACAGGCGCCCACCACCATGCCTGGCTAATTTTTTTATTTTTTATTTTATTTATTTATTTTATTTTATTTATTTTTTCTCCCCGCCCCATTTTTAAATTTTTTAATATAGAAAGGGTTTCATCATGTTGGACAGGCTGGTCTTCAACTCCTGAGCTCGGGTGATCTGCCTGCCTCAGCTTCCTAAAGTGCTGGGATTATAGACGTGAGTCACCGCGACTGACCAGGACTGTTTTTTAAATATACAAAGAACTCTTAAACTTCTACAATAAGAAAAAACAACCCAATTAAAAAATGGGCCAAAAATTTCAGCAGACACCTTAACGGAGAAGATATGGCAGATGATGAATATGCATATGTAAAGATGCTCTGCAATGTATGTCATCAGAAAAATGAAAATTAAAACAACAGTGAGATGCCATCACACATCTATTAGAATAGCCCAAATCCAGAATGCTGAGAACACCTAATTCGGGTGAGGATGTGGAGCAACAGAAGCTCCAGTTCATTACTGGTGAGGACGCAAAATAATACAGTCACTTTGGAAGACAGTTTGATGGTTTCTTACAAAACTAGATATACCCATATTATATGAATCAGCAACTGTGCTGTTCTGTATTTATGCAAATAAATTGAAAACATGTTTACAAAAAGCCTGTACACAAATGTTTATAGCAGCTTTATTTGTAATTGCCACAACTTGGAAGCAGTCAAGATATCCTTCAACAGGTGAATGGATAAATTGTGTTACATTCAGACAATAGAATATTATTTAGGACTAAAAAGAAATGAGCTATGAAAAAATATGAAGGAAATTTAAATGCATATGACTAAGTGAAAGAAGCCAATCTGAAAAGGCTATGTACTGTATGATTCCACCTATATAACATTCCTGAAAAGAAAACTATGTAGACAGTAAATAGATAAGTGATTGGTAGGAATTAGTGGGTAGGGAGGGATGAATAGGCAGAGCACAGAAGATTCTCAGGGCAGGCAAATGACTATACCATAATAGTGGATACATGTCATCACAAATTTGTTCAAACCTGTTGAAAATACAACACCAGGGGTGAACCCTAATGTAAACTATGAACTTTGGGTAATAATAACGTGCAGACCCATCACTTGTAACAAATGTACCACTTAGGTGAGGGATGTTGATTATGGTAGGGGCTTTTGGAAGGGGGCAGGGGTAGAGGGTATATGGGAAATCTCTGTACCTTCTGCTAAATTTTGCTAAGAAGCTAAAGTATATATATATATACTTGATTTATATTTATTTTAATACCCTCAGGTATCTGTTAGTCTCTTCTTACTAGCTCTAGTCCCTCAGGAAAGATCTCTAACCAATGGTAACTGGTGACTCACGACTGAACCATGTACATGTCTGTAGCTGCTGATGCAACTTTGTGACAATGCTATTAAAAATAGGAATTTCATGTCACACTGCAAAATGTTAAATTGTTTAATTTGACAGAAGTGTCTTTTTGACAGGCAGCGCTCATGATTTTTCAGCTTTACTTAGGGAGGACTTATCAGATCAATAAAAGAAAAGAAGAAATATTTCTTGTCTGGGTATCACGTTTTCTCAAGTAGAGATTGTCTTTCTAGAATAGAATGGAAGTTCTTTTCTAATTAAGAGGCTTTGAGAGGTTAAAGTGTGTGTGGGCAATGAGAAAGGGATATTATGTGCCGCAGGGTCACCAGGATACAGAGTTGGAGATTCTGAGTCCTGTGGTCGTGTGCTGAGCAGGTTCAGGTGTTGATTGGGGTTAACCTAATGTAGTTTTTTCAAACACCACCACCACCACCACCACCACCACCACATCTGTTTTTTTTCTATTAATTAATTAATTCATTCGTTCATTCTTTAAGTTCTGGGATACATGTGCAGAACGTGCAGGTTTGTTACATAGTATACACGTGCCATGGTGGTTTGCTGCATCCATCACCCCGTCATCTACATTAGGTATATCTTCTGTTGCTATCCCTCCTCTGTTCTGCTGCCCCCTGCTATCCCTCCCCTAGCCCCTCACTCCCCAGCGGGCCCCTGTGTGTGACATTTTCCTCACTGTGTCCTTGTGTTCTCATTGCTCAGCACTCACTTATGAAAACAAGTGGTGTTTGGTTTTCTGTTCCTATACATGTTCTGCAAAGGACATGAACTAATTCTTATTTGCGGCTGCATAGTATTCCATGGTGTATATGTATGTGCCACATTTTCTTATCCAGTCCATCATTGTGGGCATTTGGGTTGGTTCCCAAATTTTTGCTGTTGTGAACAGTATCGCAACAAATATACGTTTGCATGTGTCTTTGTAATAGAATGTTTTATAATCCTGTGGGTATATACACAGTAATGGCGTTGCTGGGTCAAATGATATTTCTAGTTCCAGAGCCTTGTAGAATCGCCACACTGTCTTCCAAAATGGTTGAACTAATTTACATTCCCACCAACAGTGTAAAAGTATTCCTGTTTCTCCACATCCTCTCCAGCATCTGTCTCCTGATTTTTTAATGATCTCCATTCTAACTGGCATGAGATGGTATCTCAGTGTGGTTTTGATTTGCATTTCTCTAATGACCAGTGATGATGATCTTTTTCAAATATGTTTCTTGGCTGCATAAATGTCTTCTTTTGAAAAGTGTCTGTTCATATCCTTTCCCACATTTTGGTAGGGTTGTTTGTTTTGTTCTTGTAAATTTGTTTAAGTTCTTTGTAGATTCTGGATAATTAGCCCTTTGTCAGATGGGTAGATTGCAAAATTTTTTTCTCATTCTGTTGGTTGCTGGTTCATTTTAATGATAGTTTCTTTCCCTGTGCAGAAGCTCTTAAGTTTAATTAAATCCCATTTGTCTATTTTGGCTTTTGTTGCCATTGCTTTTGGTGTTTTAGTCGTGAAGTTCTTGCCCATGCCTATGTCCTGAATGGTATTGCCTAGGTTTTCTTCTAGGGTTTTTGTGGTGTTAGGTCTTACGTTTAAATCTTTACTTCATCTTGAGTTAACTTTTGTATACGGTGTAAGGAAGGGATCCAGTTTCATCTTTCTGTGTATGGCTAGCCAATTTTCCCAAAATCATTTATTAAATAGGGAATCCTTTCCCCATTGCTTGTTTTTGTCAGGTTTGAAAAGATCAGATGGTTGTAGATGTGTGGCATTATTTCTGAGGCCTCCATTCTATTCCATTTGTCTATATCTCTGTTTTCGTACCAGCACCTTGCTGTTTTGATTACTGTAGCCTTGTAGTATAGTTTGAAGTCAAGTAGCGTGATGCCTCCAGTATTTTTGTTGTTGTTGTTGTTGCTTAGGATTGTCTTGGCTATGCAGGCTCTTTTTTGGTTCCATATGAAATTTAAGGTGTTTTTTTTCCAATTCTGTGAAGAAAGTCAATGGTAGCTTGATGGGGATAGCATTGAATCTATAAATTACTTTGGGCAGTATGGCCATTTTCACAATATTGATTCTTCCTAACCATGAGCATGAAATGTTTTTTCATATGTTTTTGTCCTCCCTTATTTCCTTGAGCACTGGTTTGTAGTTCTTTTTGAAAAGGTCTTTCACATCCCTTGTTAATTGTATACCCAGGTATTTTATTCTCTTTGCAGCAATTGTGAATGGGAGTTCACTCATGATTTGGCTTTCTGTTTGTCTGTTATTGGTGTATGGAAATACTTGTGATTTTTACACATTGATTTTGTATCCTGAGACTTTGCTGAATTTGCTTATCAGTTTAAGGATTTGGGGCTGAGAAGATGAGTCTTCTAAATATACAAACATGTCATCTGCAAATAGAGACAATTTGGTTTCTCTTTTCCTAATTGAATATCTTCTATTTCTTTTTCTTGTCTGATTGCCCTGGCCAGAACTTTCAATACTATATTGAATAGGAGTGGTGAGAGAGGGCATCCTTGTCTTGTGCCAGTTTTCAAAGGGAAAGATTCCAGTTTTTGCCTGTTCAGTACGATATTGGCTGTGCATTTGTCATAAATACTTCTTATTATTTTGACATACATTCCATCAATACCTAGTTTATTGAGACTTTTTAGCATAAAGGGCTGTTGAATTTTGTCAAAGGTCTTCTTGGCATGTATTGAGATAATCATGTGGTTTTGTCTTTGGTTCTGTTTATGTGATGGATTATTTTTATTGATTTGTGTAGGTTGAACCAGCCTTGCATCCCAGGGATGATGCTAACTTTATTGTGATGAATAAGCTTTTTGATGTGCTGTTAGATTTGGTTTGCCAGTATATTATTGAGGATTTTTGCATTGATGTTCATCAGGGACATTGGCCTGAAATTTTCTTTTTTAGTTGTGTCTCTGCCAGGTTTTGGTATCAGGATGATGTTGGCCTCATAAAATGAGTTAGGGAAGATTCTCTTGTTTTTCTCTTGTTTGGAATAGTTTCAGAAGGAATGGTATCAGCTAGCTCCTCTTTGAACCTCTGATAGAAATTGGTTGTGAACCTGTCTGGTCCTGTACTTTTTTTGGTTGGGAGGCTATTAATTGCTGCCTCAATTTCAGACCTTGTTATTGGTCTATTCAGGGATTCAGCTTCTTCCTGGCTTATTCTTGAAAGGGTGTAAGTGTCCAGGAATCTTTCCATTTCTTCTTGATTTACTGGTTTATTTCCATGGAGGTGTTTATAGTAGTCTCTGCTAGTAGTTTGTATTTCCGTGGAATGAGTGCTGATATCCCCTTTATCGTTTTTTATTGTGTCTATTTGATTCTTCTGTCTTTTCTTCTTTGTTAGTCTGGCTAGTAGTCTATCTATTTTGTTGATCTTTTCAAAAAAACCACCTCTTGGATTCATTGATTTTTTGTAGGGTTTTGGTGTCTCTATCTCATTTAGTTCTGCTCTGATCTTAGTTATTTCTTGCCTTCTGCTAGCTTTTGAGGTTTTTTGATCTTGCTCCTCTAGTTCTTTTAATCATGACATTAGGGTGTCAGTTTTAGATCTTTCCTCCTTTCTCTTGTGGGCATTTAGTGCTATAAATTTCCCTCTAGACAATGCTTTAAATGTTTCACAGAGATTCTGGTATTTTGTGTTTTCATTCTCATTGGTTTCAAAGAACATCTTTATATCTGCCTTCATGTCATTATTTATCCAGTAGTCATTCAGGAGCAGGTTGTTTAGTTTCCATGTAGTAGTGCAGTTTTGAGTGAGTTTCCTAATCCTGAGTTCCAATTTAATTGCACTGTGGTCTGAGAGACTGTTATGATTTCCATTCTTTTGCATTTGCTGAGGATTGTTTCACTTCCAATTATATGGTCAATTTCAGAATAACTGCGATGTGGTGATGAGAAGAATGTATATTCTGTGGATTTGGGGTGGAGAGTTCTGTAGATATCTATTGGTCCAGATCTGAGTTCAAGTCCTAGATATCCTTGTTAATTTTCTGTCTCATTGATCTGTCTAATATTGACAGTGGGGGTGTTAGTCTGTCACTATTATTGTGTGGTAGTCACTTTGCTGGTTATTAAGAACTTGGTTTATGTATCTGGGTGCTCCTGTACTGGGTGCATATATATTTAGGATAGTTATCTTTTCTCATCTCATTGATCCCTTTATCATTATGTAATGCCCTTCTTTGTCTTTTTTCATCTTTGTTGGTTTAACGTATGTTTTATCAGAGACTAGGATTGTGACATCAGCTTTTTTTTTGCTTGGTAAATCTTCATCCCTTTATTTTGAGCCTATGTGTATCTTTGTATGTGAGATGGATGTCCTGAATAGAGCACAGTGATGGGTCTTTACTCTTAACCTATTTGCCAGTCTGTGTCTTTTAATTGCAGCACATAGCCCATTTACATTTAAGGTTAATATTGTTATGTGTGAATTTTATCCTACTATTTTGATGCTAGCTGGTTGTTTTACCCATTAGTTGATGCAGTTTCTTCAGATTGTTGATGGTCTTTACCATTTGGTATGTTTGTGTAGTGGCTTGTACTGATTGTTCCTTTCCATGTTTAGTGCTTCCTTTAGGAGCTCTTGTAAGGCAGGCCTGGTGGTGACAAAATCTCTCAGCATTGGCTTGTCTGTAAAGGATTTTATTTCTCCTTTGCTTATGAAGCTTGTTTTGCTGAATATAAAAATCTGGGTTGAAAGTTCTTTTCTTTAAGAATGTTGAAATTGGCCCCCAGTCTCTTCTGGCTTGGAGAGTGTCTGCCAAGAGAGCTACTGTGAGCCTGATGAACTTCTCTTTGTGGGTAACCCGACCTTTGTCTCTGGCTTCCCTTAGCATTTTTTCCTTTATTTTAACCCTGGTGAATCTGGCAATTGGGGCTGCTCTTCTAGAGGAGTATCTTTGTGGTGTACTCTGTATTTCCTGAATTTGAAAGTTGACCTGCCTTGCTTGGTTGGGAAAGTTCTCCTGGATGATATCCTGAAGAGTGTTTTCCAACTTGGTTTTATTCTCCCCATCACTGTCAGGTACACCAATCAAACCTAGATTTGGTCTTTTCACATAACACCATATGTCTTGGAGGCTTTGTTCATTTCTTTTTAGTCTTTTTTCTCTAATCTTGCCTTCTTGCTTTATTTCACTAATTTGATCTTCAATCTTTAATGTCTTTTCTTCCACTTGATCAATTCAGCTATAGAGACTTGTATATGTTTCACAAAATTCTTGTGCTGTGTTTTTCAGCTCCATCAGGTCGTTTATGTTATTCTCTACGCTGGTTATTCTCATTAGCATTTTGTCTAAGCTTTTTTCAAGGTTCTTTACTTCCTTGCATTGGGTTAGAACATGCTCCTTTAACTCAGAGAAGTTTGTTATCACTCCCCTTCTGAAGCCTGCTTCTGTCAATTAGTCAAACTCATTCTCTGTCCAGTTTTGTTCCCTTGCTGGTGAGGAGTTGTGATCCCTTAAAGGAGAAGAGGCATTCTGGTTTTTGGAGTTTTCAGCCTTTTTGCACTGGTTTCTTCCCATCTTTGTGGATTTATCTATGTTTGGTCTTTGAAGTTGGTGACCTTTGGATGGGGTCTCTGAGTGGACATTCTTTCTGTTGATGTTGAAACTATTCCTTTCTGTTTGTTAGTTTTTCTTTTAACCATCAGTCCCCTCTGCTGCAGGTCTGCTGGAGTTTGCTGGAGGTCCACTCCAGACCCTGCTTGCCAGGGAATCACCAGTGGGGACTGCAGAACATCAAAGATTGCTGCTTGTTCTTTCCTCTGGTAACTTCGTCCCAGAAGGGTACCCACAAAATGCCAGCCAGAGTGCTCCTATATGAGATGTCTATCAGCCGCTGCTGGGAGATGTCTCCTAGTCAGTATATACATGGGTCAGGGAGCCACTTGAGAAGGCAGTCTGTCCCTTATCAGAGCTTGAATGCTGTGCTGCTTCCTTCAGTGCTGCTGCTGGGCAGGGACGTTTATGTCTGTTGAAGCTGTACCCACAACCACCCCTTTTCCCAGGTGCTCTGTCCCAGGAAGGTGGGAGCTTTATTTATAGGTCCCTGATGGGCTGTTATCTTTTTTCAGAGATGCCTTGCCCAGCAAGGAGGGAGTTTACTGACAGTCTGCCTTCAGAAGCCTTGCTGAGCTGCTGTGGGCTCCACCCAGGCACTATGTAAACTTCCCCTGACTTTGTTTACACAGGCGAGGTTAAGACTGCCTACCCTAGCCTCAACAATGGCAAATATTCCTCCCCCCCACTGAGCACAAACATCCCAGGTGAAACTCAGACTGCTGTGCTGGCTGCAAGAATTTCAGGCCAGTGGATCTTAGCTTGCTGGTCTTCATGGGGGGTGGGACCTGCCAAGCAAGATCACTTGGCTCCCTGTCTTCAGCCCCCTTTTTTAGGTGAATGAGTGATTCTGTCTTGCTGGTGTTCCAGGCACCACTGGGGTATGAAAAAAATAAAGAAAACTGCTGTGGCTGGCTCAGTGTCTTCCCAAATGGCTACCCAGTTTCTTGCTGAAAACCCAGGGCACTGGTGTTGTAGTCACTGGAGGGAATCTCCTGCTCTGTGGGTTGTGAAGACCATGGGAAAAGTGCGGTATCTGAGCCAGAGTGCCAGAGTGTGAGGAAAAGTCCCTAATAGCTTCCCTTGGCTAGGGGAGGGAGTTTCCCAGCCCCTTACACTTCCTGGGTGAGGTGACACCCCAGCCTGCTTTGGCTCGCCCCTCCTTGAGCTGCACCCACTCTCTAACCAGTCCCAGTGGGTACCTCAGTTGGAAATGTGGAGATCACCTGCCTTCTGCTTCACTCTTGCTGGAAGCTGCACAGTGGAGCTGTTCGTATTCCACCATCTTGCCAGCCCTCACCAAAAATCTGTTTTTTTTTCTAAGCCCTGTATATGCCTTGCATGTTCTCTTATTATTTAATCCTATAGATTCCTAATATGAGTATTCTTTGAAGAGTAAATGAAGAAAGTTTACATTTCTTTTGGTACTCACTATATGTATATAACATTTTCTCTATTTAAGCTCTATAAAAGTATATAATATTGTTTCTTTAGTGAAGAGAAGCATCAAACCCCCAATGCCTATGTCCTTTTCTTCAGATAACAAGTTGATCCAAAAAAGAGATACCTCTTTACAAATAAGAACAAAATAGCTGGAAAGCTATTCGCCAATTATAACATGTGAGTGCCAATAAACATTTACAACAGACCTCTTTCTTATATTGGTAGTCACTTTTATCTGCATTTGTTGTAGGACCTTGTCTTTCTGTGGAAGAAACCTGTAGATGAACTTGGTAAGATTCGACTCAGCCAAGTAAAAAGTGTGTGTTATAATTGCTAATTTTTAATATTAACATATAATAAATTCTGAATATGAGCAGGAATACTTTGAAATCTCCACTCTCTAGTCACTGTCAGGTTAGTTGATACTAAACTTAACTACAATAGCTTGAATGCTAAGATTTCTGCATTTAGACTTTCCCTTTAAAAAAAGAAAACTTTGCCTAGTCACTTACTCTTATCTCTGTTTTTCTCAAATATAGATCTTCACTCCTGAAAGAAAAAATATGAACTTCCTTCTAATACATAATCATTAAGCAACTTTGGGTCTGAAATGGATAATATCAGTCTCAATTTTAGAAAGTGATGTTCCTCATTAATAAAGAATACATGAAGCCTTAGGGAAATGTGTTATAAACTCCCAATCCAATTGTATATGATTTATTCTGCTGTGAGCCTGGGTCAAACATCCAAACGTGATGTTTGGGACATCTCATTGCCTTTTTCCTGCAGTTTTTTGACTTATTTTTTTGAGGTTAACCTAGAATACAACATAAACCATATACAGACTGCTGGAATAAAAGTTCTGAACTCTTACCTCAGGGCCCCTGATGATTTGGGTCAAACAAATCTCTTTCTTTGACATTATTTGTTATAATTTAGGAGCCCTAGGGTACCCAATCTGTCTCCAGTCATTCTGATAGCTTCATCAACTTCCTAATAAGTGTCTACATAGATGTAGTTGTGTGATTCTTTTTTTTTTTTTTTTTTTTAGAAAAGTATTGAGAAGATTCGGTCTGTCTTATGTATGATAATTTCTGGTCTTAAAATCTGCTATTGCAATGAGTATTTCCATAATCTAAACAATAATAAAGATTACATGACTAAATCTAACAATAATAACTACCTATTAGTTTGTGCTTTCTACATACTGGGCATGATGCCTGTCATGTTTATATATATTCTTCATTTAATCCTTATTACTGTACATAATTATTCCCATTTTACAGATGAATAAATGGGATTCGAGTTAATTAACTTGCCCAAGATTACTGAATTCAGTAAGTGGCAAAGCAGGGATTAAAACCTAAGCCTTTTTGGCTTTTTTTTTTTAATTGCATTTTAGGTTTTGGGGTACATGTGAAGAACATACAAGATTATTGCATAGGTACACACATGGCAGTGTGATTTGCTGCCTTCCTCCCCCATCACCTATATCTGGCATTTCTCCCCATGCTATCTCTCTCCAACTCCCCACCCCCCGCTGTCCCTCCCCTGTTTCCCCCTGACAGACCCCAGTGTGTGATGATCCCCTCCCTGTGTCCATGTGTTCTCATTATTCAACACCCACCTATGAGTGAGAACATGTGGCGTTTGATTTTCTGTTCATGTGTCAGTTTGCTGAGAATGATGGTTTCCAGGTTCATCCATGTCCTTACAAAGGACACGAACTCATCGTTTTTGATGGCTGCATAATATTCCATGGTGTATATGTGCCACATTTTCCCTGTCCAGTCTATCATTGATGGGCATTTGGGTTGGTTCCAGGTCTTTGCTATTGTAAACTGTGCTGCAATGAACATTCGTGTGCACGTGTCCTTATAGTAGAACGATTTATAATCCTTTGGATATATACCCAGTAATGGGATTGCTGGGTCAAATGGAATTTCTATTTCTAGGTCCTTGAGGAATTGCCACACTGTATTCTGCAATGGTTGAACTAATTTGCACTCCTACCAACAGTGTAAAAGTGTTCCTATTTCTCCACATCCTCTCCAGCATCTGTTGTCTCCAGATTTTTTAATGATTGCCATTCTAACTGGCATGAGATGGTATCTCAATGTAGTTTTGATTTGCATTTCTCTGATGACCAGTGATGATGAGCATTTTCTCATATGTTTGTTGGCCTCATGTACGTCTTCTTTTGTAAAGTGTCTGTTCATATCCTTTGCCCACTTTTGAATGGGCTTGTTTGTTTTTTTCTTGTAAATCTGTTTTAGTTCTTTGTAGATTCTGGATATCAGCCCTTTGTCAGATGGGTAGACAACAAAAATTTTTTACCATTCTGTTGGTTGCCGATTCACTCTAATGACTGTTTTTTTTGCCATGCAGAAGCTGTGGAGTTTGATTAGGTCCCATTTGTCTATTTTGGCTTTTGTTGCCGATGCTTGTAGTTGTGTGATTCTATCTGATGCCACTGAGCACCACCACTCCCTCCTTAAATTCCCTCTGCCTTGAACTTCCATGTTCTTGCCTCTGGAGTATTCAGGACAGCTTCTTTCCCTCAGTTCCCCTGAGTGTAAAGAGAGGAGGTGGTAATTAATGCAGTGTCACTTCAGATTCACCAGAGAAGTTCCCTGCAAACCTTCTTAGACTTCTCTTCCTACATTCACTGTCTTGGCTTAGCCAACCACTCTAGAGGACTCTTTACTTAGAGTTGAAAGATATACAGCAGCACACATATGAAATCTATGAAATATGCACCAAGATAGCAAATGCTTGATGTCAGTGGTGTGAAGCCCTCCTGATTCCCTCTGGAATATACACAAGCCTCTGCGACCATCACTGCCTGCCACCATCTCCCCCTACAGTATGATATAGGGTGCTTCCTTCTCAACCTCTGCCCATTCAAGGTCAACAGATATTCTGCTTTTAAAAGAATTCTAAACCTTAATCTATGATCTACTTTCATGTTATAGTTGATGTTTCTCTCTCACTCAAAGAAAAAGATAATGAAAACAGGTGAAAATGATCATGATAAAAGTGTGCAAGTTGATAAGTATTAATTGTGTTAAACCAACATTTTGGGGCATCAAACAGCATGCATTTTTCAGTTCTTTTTCCTAAACTGCCATTCCTTGTCTCCTATTCAGACAGAAGACATGGGCAGGTGTTTGCTCAAAGGAAATGGTATTTCATTCAATAGTACTTTATTTGGGAGATTCAGTCTCTGGGCACCAAAAGTGAGGGGGAGAAAAAAAAGAAGTTGGCCCCTCATAGTGCTGAGTTCTGCAAGGCTGACTGCAAAACTTGAGCATCCATGGATTTTGGTATCCTTGTGGGGGGGTGGGGTGGGTTCCAGAACCAATCTCTTGGTGATACAAGATATAACTGTACAAGGAGGTAGTTTAACATACTGGCCACTGCTTCTCAGCAGGTCAAGAAAAGACACAGGTGTTTCTACTCAATCACGCAGAATGATAGAGATTTACCCCAGTACCATTTTTGGATGCATGTATCATAAAAGTCATAGAGATTTTCTTCTGAGGCCTGCTATGTATTTGCCTAGATGGCTTCTGTCAAATATGTCCTACTGGTTAAAGTTTTCACCACAAGGAACTAACCCTCCCATAATTACAATTTGCAACATCCAGTCCCTTTCCTTTGGTCACCTCTCACAAAGTTAGATCCCACTTCCTAAAGTGTGCTGTGGTGTTAAATACACGTTTGGAAGTGGCAGAAGGAGCCAGAGACTATAGGAATTTGAAAATTTCCTTGGCCACAGCAACAAAGGATAAGAAGGCTGATGTGGGGCTGCCAACTGAGAGTCTATCAGAGAAGTGAAAATGACGAAATCTGACAAGGTACACAACATGTTTCTGAAAAAAATAAATTTATTTGTAACTTTGCAAGGAAGACATGCCTGGCTACTAAATTCTCACTTCTGCCACTGATCCTGACATAGTTGATACTTACAACTTTGTTCACCTACTTCCAATTCCATAAGCCTTTGCCATCATTCAGTTAAGGTTCTTATCCTAACAAACTAACCCAAACCTTCATTCCTGAAGAGTACAAGATCTTTGTAGTATTGTTTATTTGAGGTTACTTAAACTTTAAATGTTACAAGTGGATATAAAAATACTAAAAGTCCCCTGACAAGATTCCCTGTGCTCTAGCCCTCTTTACTATCCTGTTATGTAGCAGTAACCCTGTTATTCCTGATTTATCAGCTAATTTCAGCCAAAACTGGATTTTTAAGAACTGTTTACTCAAATACATGAAGAGGAAGTACACGTGGTTGAGTTCAAGAATAATGTCCTATACAACTACCATCATGATCCAAATGAACAAGGACTGGGGTGGCTGGACAGAGCCACTGAAAGACACACATAGCATAAGTTGTCTTTGCCCCTTGATTATTGAAAATCTCTGCAGAGGGGATCTTTTGATGAGCATTCACAAATACCCTTTTGACCCATTCAGAAGAGGTTTATCACTGTCTTCTTCAGAGCCACTGAAAGACATACATAGCATGAGTTGTCTTTGCCCCTTGATTATTGAAAACCTTCTCTGCAGAGGGGATCTTTTGATGAGCATTCACAAATACCCTCTTGACCCATTCAGAAAAGGTTTATTGCTGTCTTCTTTCTCTAACTTCTGGGTTGGTCATCCTCCATTATTTTTTCTTTCAAGTCCCTGACCATTCCTGCAAACCGTTAGTCGTTACCCATGAATTGGTATGCATCCTTACCTCTAGTTATTTCTTTTTGAAGGCAAAGAGGACACTCAGATGTATCAACTCAATGTTCTACCCATTAGATGGAAGTCTTTTGTCCACCAACCTTCAGAACCACATTTTAATTTATCTGTAAATCTGTAGCAGTTCATTTCTGTATGGTGCCAGGATATTTACAAAACCCCCTATAAATGGAAACCAAATTTATTTTTCTATCAAGTTATCTTAGAGAACTTCCCATTGGGCAGTGATTATGGGTCAAGGAGAGTTGGTAATGCTTCAGGAGTAGGTGCACTAGAAGCATTAACCACCAGTAAATGCACTTATTTGTGACCCAAAGGCCTCTCCAAGTCTGATAACGTTTATGGCACTTCCATTTTATAATGGAATACTTCCAGCAATCTTAAATTATTGATGATGTATTAAATAACATTTCCTGTGTGATTAGAAACTCAAGTCAAAGATCTTGGTATAGCATGCATGGCAGTGCTATTTTTTTCACCGCCACGCATGCTATACCAAGACCTAGAGACCTAGTAGCAAACCAAGAGAATATTTTCTGAAGAAGGCATGACTTTGTTTTAAAGCTCTAGAACCTCTGCTGTGATTATTCTATTAGGACTGCTATTGGATCCATACAGTGCATCAAACTGTCTCAGACATATTGAGCAACATTGACTTTACTGAGCCATAAGGGCAGACTCTTTGTACTGCAATGTGTATAACCTTCTCTTGCTTGGAGCACGTCAAAGCTGGTGATCTTACAGTTGATTTAACAAGTGGATCAGAGAAGTACAAATACACTCTGGAAAGTGGCATATATTACCTCCAAAACAGAACAGAAAAATATTCATTAAACAGTGTGCCTCTTTTTTTAGGCCAAGAAGCATAAGATGCAGTGACTTATGTTTCACTTTGGAGGTGATATTCCAACATGTTCTAAATAACTCTGTATGCAGAAATTCTCCTCAAGTTGCATTCCCTTGAATTCCCAAAGAGTAGTTTTTGTTTGTTTGTTTTTACCTACACTCTGGATACATGTATCTGACAAGCCATAGAGAAATCCTCCCAAGTTAAACTCTCCACCAGATCTTAGCAACATGATTTCATTTAAGTTATTATACAGTATTCTATCTTGTGGAATAATGTAATGTTCTATGTTCCTGTGGACCATTATAACAAAAAGGCACAGAGCCGATGTAGCACTGAGGCAAAACGTGCATTGCTTAACCTTCCAGGTAAATGCAACTGGATCTGGTATTCTCTGACTATTGAATTGGAGAAAATAATAACATTTGCGAGATCTATAGGTGCATGACAATTGTCAAATTATTTGTCTATTTGTGCTAGCAAAGGCATGGCATCTACAAGAGCAACTGTAAATCAAGCCACCAGCTAATTAGACTTCTGGAATAAATTGTTATTAATCTTACATTTTTTGCACAGGTCAATCGAATAGGCAAAAAAAGAATATGATGACAATCACTATTCCCTCTGTTCCATCTCACATGTCTTTTTCATTTTGTTATGAGGTTCAGAAGGTGTCAGGAACTTCCATTTGAACTTCCGCTTGACATGTTATACTAAATCCACAGGATATAGAACAAAAATAGAGATTCTGTGAGCCAATGAGCATAATAATCAATTGTATACCCAGGAACACAGGATGGTCTCATGGACCCACTCCATCCACCTTAAGATGCTTCTCATTTACAGATGAGAAAACTCAGGTAAAGTAACTTGCCGAAGTCTAAGCAAGCAGTGGCAGCCGGGATGAGAGCCCCTGTCAGTGTTTCCCAGGACAATGCTATTAAAAACTATCTTAAAGTGATTTCTGTAATTTAAAATAGCTATTTGTTTAGTTTATGGATTGTTGTATTTCTGAATATTTCAAAGTGTTTGTCCTGCCCCTGAAAAGTAAATTCCCTTCACAGCTGTGGCTCATGGAAACTAGAATAGTTTAAAAGAGAATAGCCCTATCAATGGAATATTGCATTAACTTAAAAAGCACTAAAGTGATACAGTCTAAAAAAGTTAACATTGTCACTGGAAATCATCTGTGATTTGCTTAGACTGCGTCACTTTAGTGCTTCTAAAGTTAATGCATTCTCTGTCACTTCACTGCACTAACATATAGTCACTCTAGTCATCACAGGGGCAATTGGATATGATCTACCTTCTACTATTCTCTTCGTGCAACTAATACATCATCAGACTAGAAATCTTAAGTTTGATGGTGCATATCAAAACTCATATTAAATTCATTTCTAGAGCTGAATATCATTTCGAACTTGTGAAACAGCTACATATTCTGTTCTTGATCCTGGTATGCTTTAAGCATTTTACAAAGCCTTTTCCTGTTTTGTTATTGCCCTGAACCATCTTTATAATTTCAACTGAATATTATTTATTTCTCCATTAATTTAAATATCTGCATTGTTTTTATTCCAGTAATTTAATACTAATAAAGTAGATGAGAGGGTGAGAAGGCAAGAGTCACAACCTCTTAGGCCCATATCTGGAGAAAAGGGTAGCTTCTGAGGTATATGGGAGACGTCACAATGACACAGTGTCAATCTCCATGCCTGCAGCTGCCTCCCAGGACCATGGTCCACCCCTGTGCGTCTCTTCTCTGTCTTAGAGGTTGGTGGATGTAGCTTAGTTTTATAAAAGCCATATTTACCAGCTCCTTATGTCCTTGAAATAATGAGTTCATGAAAATGCCACAGAGATGAGAACAAGTTGGTTATCAGACTTATCTATCTCAAGTGCCCCAAAGTAGCTTTGAATAAAGTGAATACTGTATGATCTTTTAAGTACTTTTAAGTACCACATTTAAACGAAGGGTAGCAGGAGAAATATGAAATTGGAGCAACACTAGAGGACCAGATTAGTAGTTAGGCATAATTTCTATAAAGTACAAACTTCAGAACAAAGAGAAACATAAATCTTCACAGACTTATGATTAACAATTTGAATCTCCAGCACTTTTATATTACTTCTTTCTTATTACTCCCTCTATAATCCTTCTGCCAACGGGGAGAATTCCAAGAATTACCCCAGGCCGGTGTTTCTCAAACTATGATGTACATATAACTCACCTGAGGATCCTGCTAAAAACCAGAATCTGATTTGGTATTCAGGTAGAACCTGAAATTCTGCATAACAGGTTGCCACATAATGCTGATGCTGATGGTCCACAGATCACAGGCCACTCCTTCAACAGTGACATAGGGGACAAACTTCTGCAGGGAGGGAAGATGCTTTTCCCACTGTTGTCTCCACTTTCCTACTCAACTCCTAGCCCCACCCCAGGCCTAAATACTAACAAACAGCTCAGCTAGTGTTTGTTAGCTCATCAGTCAATGGGCAGATATTATGCATAGTCTTGGCTTTGGGGTATAGTAACATCTGTGCAGCTGCACATCAAGTCCTGGCAATTCTGCCTTCTAAATATCACTTACATGTCCTCTCCTTTAATCTGTACTACACAACAGCTTTTTGACTGATCTTCCTGCTTTTCCAGCTTCTCTTCCCTCTATTCTCTTCACTTCTGCCAGAATGATGATCCAGAAACTGAATTCTCACTGTCCCCAAGGCAAACTCTAAACTCTCTACCCCCTATAGTTTATAGAACCTCTTTCTTTCTGGGTGTTGTCCAAACTTCCAGGCTGATAGCACACCATTGCCTCACATAAATCCTGGGTCCCTGCTATACAAAAAAGTGCATGGCTCCTAGAAGGGGCCATGCTCTTTCCCTCCTTTGTACATGCCTTATTTTCTCTCTGAAAGGTTCTTCCCTTCTTGCATCCCTTCTCTTGATGTTAAACACTTCCTTCAAAATCCAGCTCCAATGTCATGTGCTCATTAAGGCTTTTCTGAATTTTCTGCTACTCTCAGGCATGGTACAGTATGTGTTCTCTCCTGTATCCTCATGCTAAACCATATGTGTCTGTGTCCCTCTGAACACATATTTTATAGTGCTCTATTAGATTCCTTTACCTAGCGGTCCATCTCCACTAACATTGTGGGTTCCTTGAGTAGAAATGGTGTCTCATTCATCTTTTCTCCTACTAAAGTATAAAACAGTACCTGTTATGTAGTAGCTGCTCAATATTGTTTTTTGGCCGCATAAATCAATGGGGATCCACATAACTGTAGAAACACATACCAACAACTTTCTCACCTAAGAGCTGATGGCTGTAGTGAAACCTGCTTCCCTACCATGATTTCCTCTCATAGCACTTTGCCTGCCCTCCATATGGAGAAGACTTTCGGGAGTGGGAAGAGGAAGGTGTATAAAGAAGCACTGAAGGGGCCCAAGAGGTCCGCCCTTCACGTGAATGTTTGGATGTCTCATTTGGAAATGTATTTGAGGATAATTTCAATTATGTCACACCAAAATTATTTTCAAGAGATTAAATCTGGAAGAAGGAGAGAGAGAGAGAGAATAAAAGAAGAAAGAAGAGAAAGGAGGGAGAAAGAGGGAAAGAGGGAAAGAGAGGGCATGATGAGAGGGAGGGAGAGAATGAGAAAAAGAAAGAGAAAGAAAGGAAAGAGAAAAGAAAAGGTGAGAACAAAAGAAGAAAAAAAGAGTGGGGGAGAGAGAAACAAACGGAAAAAAGACAGGGGAGGCAGGGAGGAAGGAAAGAGCAGGCAAGCAAGCAGGCTTAAAAAGTAAAGATTTCTTTTTTCTTTTCCCACCAAACACGGTATTTGCAATCTTCATGTGAGATGTGGGAGGCATTTCACAGGACGTATCTATGACTAATGATTATGTTCTCCTCTAGGATAAGTGTGATGCTTGTGGAGTAGGTTCAGCCTCCTCTGAAACTGTCATTTCTCAGTTGGATTTAAATTCCCACACTCCAGGTGGAGCCCCCTCCTATCTCTGGGCTCAGCAGACTAGAGTATATGCTGAGTGCATAGCCACAGCTCATTCCACTGTGGATCTGCCACAAATTCCTACAGGAGGAGGCTTTACACTCAGCGCCCAGGGGAATTTCTTTTCTTGAAGAACTTGTTCTGAGTGGGAAAGTTCTCTTGACTGCTCCTGGCACTTGTTTGGGTGTCCCCACTTATCTCACTTCCCATAATCCATACAAAAAATTACATCTAAAACAGACAGCATTACAGTACAATTTATTTTCTCTGCTATTCAATTGCAATTTTTTTTCATACCAATCAGTTTATTAAGAAATAAACAACTTAAATTTGCTCTAAGGAGTTTCCTCATTTTGTAGATGAAGAGACAGACCTAGAGAAAGAGAGGGTCTGGGAGAGGTGACTCTGGATGGTGACATGGCTACAACTAGAATCCATATTTACTGAATTCTGGGCAACCTCAATCTCTAACGTGCAGAATCTACTGTGTACTTTTTATTAAACTATGTAGTTTTGTGGTTTGACCTGTGTTCAAGCCCCAGACCTATGATTTTCTAGTTTTTCCTGTTCTGATACTGAATTCAGTATTCTCTCCTATAAAATAGGCATAACAATAATTGCTATTTCGACAAGGTTATTGATAGAAACAAATACAATTATGAATAAAGAAGCACTTTATAAAGACATCATATAAACATTAATTATTGTTACTTCTTTCTAACAGTTTGCTAGTTTTTGCATAAAAATTCTAGTATAATTTTGTGTCAGTAACAAAACTAATACAAACTGATATTAAAAGCACTTAAAACTTCAAAAGTGTACCTGTGCCCTATACAAGATGATGGAATTTCTTGGTGAGCTCTAAGAAATGATGGAATTTCTTAGCTGGCCCTACCTCAACATACCTCTTAATCAGTGTTGAGCATGTCATTTATTTTGAGAATTAGCCAGCGTGTTCCAGACACTGGTTCTTGTCATTTTACCCTATGTCATTTTCCCCGACATTGGGACATTTAATGCCAAACAGAATCCTAAGATTTTGTCAAAGAAATGATCCATGGGCACTTCCCACACCAGGTTTCCTTGGAATTCAACAATGCAACAGAATTTTATCAAGTACCAACTGTAAGAGAGAAAATTCACACTTGCATAGATGCTAACAATATGTAGTCTGCTCTGGCTGCTACAACAAGATACCACAGGCTGGATGATTTAAGCAACAGAAATGTATTTTCTCACATTTCCGCGGACTGGAAGTCCATGATCCAGGTACAGGAAAATTCATTTCCTGGTGAAGGCTCTTTTTCAGACTTGTAGATGGCCACCTTCTCACCACGTCCTCACATGACCTTTTCTTGGCACATGTGGAGAGAGTGAGCTTTGGTGTCTCTTATAACGTCAGGAATCCTATCAGATCAAGGACACACCCTTATGAGCTTATTTCACCCTAAGTACTTTCCTAGAGACCTTAACTCCAAATGCAATCACACCAAGGTTAAGACTTCAACAGGTGAATTTATAGGAACACTCATTCCATAACAACCAGTAACAAAGCCGTTATCCCTATAGTGTGCAGATATCATGAATATCTTTTCCCATTTAACGGAGACATCTCAGTGATCTAAAGTAACTTTGTCAGGTTCCTTGGTGGCAAATTCTGATACTAAATGCAGTGTGTTTCTTATTTCAACGCAAACTGTTGCCTCTGGCTATTCCTAAGATTTAAAAGAAAGCATAATACCTTGAAGATGCAGTATCCAATTCATGGGTACAAATACGGGTGGGAGAAGGCCTGTTATTCCAAGACCCCTTTTGTCCCTAATTTGTAAATCCTTATACAGTATATGTAAGACTATTAGCATCCATGCTAAAGCCAAACAGTCAAATTGAAGACATTAAGGACAGGTAGTCATTATAGTTGTTTTCATGTAAATACACATTTCTCTGTGATGTGTTAGCGTGAAGGAAGGAAGAAAGTGCACATTGGTGTTTCTCACCTCCATGAGGACAGGCTTAAAGTTGGAAGCTGAGGGTGGAAAGCAAAGGACATTCTGTCTGTGAATCTCACTCTATTTGGCAGATGTGGGCAGAGAGAACTGTGAAGTTTAGATGCATTTTGTGATAATGCTTGCCAGCTGCTGCCCAGATGGGAGACAGTTCCAACCTCCAGTAATATCTTTGCTTTCCTGTCTCATGGCCTCCATTTACCCTAGGGCTGACACAGCAAAAGCATCACCATCTCTTATTGCTTTAGACATATGGTGCAAAGAGCAATTTTCCCTGGGCTACTTGAAAACACACAAGATATGGTTTGGCTGACCATAAGAGTTTAGAGCTCAAGTTTAGCAATAAATTTGTAAGAAGTTGACAGAATGACAGGAACTACCACAGCTCAGACACTGCACATCACACATACCTTGTTCTACCAGCTGCCAGCACTTGTCCTTTCTTCTTCCAGGGCCATTTCCTTCTAGGTCCTCACAGAAAGCATATAAGTGCCAGAAAATGGACTAGGAAGTTTCAAGGGAATCACATGTCCTTGAAACTTGTTAGTGTCTTCATCAAGGCAGTCCTTGAATATCAACCTGGGCTCCTGGCCTGGTCTTCACTTTAATGGGCATCCTTTAGTTCATCTGAGTTAAATTCAAAACTGGTGACTCCTGTTGCTTATGATTCCTCTGCTCTGTCTGGGAGAAGCAACCCTGTCTATATAGCTTGTACAATCCAGGGCAAAATGAAAATGCAGGAACCTCTCTTCCAAAAGCAGGAAATAAAGTATTGTGAAAAGTACCAGAATATAAAGATTTGTCTTTCTCTTTCCACTTATCATGGTGGGTTTTTAAAAATATTTAATGTTATTCTAAGTAGAGAAAAATTAATATTTTAAATTATTAGCTTGAATGTTACCATTCATCTTTTTATTATACAATGCTAGTTTTAAATTCAAGGATAAGAGCATTTAACTCATTTGTGGAGCATCAAAATTACTCAATTTGTATTTCATGACATATACATGCATATCTTTTTTGTTCTTTCCAGAATAGTGGAAACAGTGCACAAAACCAAATCAACTGTTTTTCTTTTACTTTGTATACCACACATTCTACCTAACCTCTCTACCTTCACTTTACTGATGAGAAAGAAAGAATGAAATGGTAAGAAACTATAGATTTCCTTGTCTTTCCCGTTACTTGAATGTCATCATTTTCAGCATCTGTGGTTGACTAATCCAAGAAAGTAACATGAGTGAGAAGGAATATGATGGAGTTCCTTGATCAATCCTGTTTCTGAAAATGCCATTGCCTTCCTTCTGCATTTGAAGAAAGTTCTGGTTAGAATAAAAAGTGTGATCTATTAGGATTGTCATAACTGCCAGTTAGTAATTGCTTTGGTTTCTATCTGTGTCTCCACCTAAATTTCAGAACAAATTGTAATCCCAGTGTTGGAAGAGGGGCCTGGTGTGAGGTAATGGATCATGGGGGCAGAGTTCTTATTAATGGATTAGCACTATCCCCTCTTTACTGTTCTTGTGATAGTGAGTGAGGTTATTATGCCATTTGGTTGTTTAAAAGTATGTAGAGGCCGGGGGCGGTGGCTCACGCCTGTAATCCCAGCACTTTGGGAGGCCGAGGCGGGCGGATCACGAGGTCAAGAGATCGAGACCATCCTGGTCAACATGGTGAAACCCCGTCTCTACTAAAAATACAAAAAAATTAGCTGGGCGTGGTGGCACGCGCCTGTAGTCCCAGCTACTCGGGAGGCTGAGGCAGGAGAATTGCTTGCACCCGGGCGGCGGAGGTTGCAGTGAGCCGAGGTCGCGCCACTGCACTCCAGCCTGGCGCCTGGTGACGGAGTGAGACTCTGTCTCAAAAAAAAAAAAAAAAAAAAAAAGTATGTAGCAGACCCCACTCTTCGCTCTCTTTCACTCATGCTCCAGCCATGTAAGATGTTCCTGCTTCCGCTTTGCCTTTCACCATGATTGTAAGTAATATGGTTTGACTGTGTCCCCACCCAAATCTCATCTTGAATTGTAGCTCCCGTAATTCCAATGTGTTATTGGAGGGACCTGGTGGGAGATATTGAATCATGGGGGAAGTTTCTCTCATTCTGTCCTTGCAGTAGTGAATATGTTTCACGAGATCTGATGGTTTTATAAAGGGAAAACTCTTTCACTTGGTTCTCATTTCTCTCTTGCCTATCACTATATAAGACATGGCTTTAGCCTCTGCCATGATTGCGAGGCCTCCCTAGCAACGTGGAACTGTGAGTCCATAACTTTTTCTTTATAAATTACTCAGTCTCAAGTATGTCTTATCAGCCCCTCCCATCATAGGCCTGGGTGCCTACAAGGACCGAATGATTTCATGAGCCATGTCCAGGGCCCTGCTGCCCTACACGACCTTGGCACAAGGCTTCCTGCATTCCAGCCATTCCAGCTCCAGCTATGGCTCAAAGGGGCTCCGGTATGGCTCAGGTCACTGCTTCAGAGGATGCAAGCCATAGGCCTTGGTGGCTTTCATATGGTGTTAAACCTGAAGGTACATAGAGTGCAAGAGTTGAAGCTTGGGATACTTTGCCTAGATTTCAGAGGATGTATGAAAATGCCTGGAAGTCCAGGCAATTCCTGAAGCAGGAGCAGAGCCCTCATGTAAAACCTCTACTATGGCAGTGCAGATAAAAGGGGGAGGCCCCCCCCCCCCCCCGGGCACTGCCTAGTACAGCTGTGATAAAAGGGCCATAGTTCCCCAGATTCAAGAATAGTAGGTCCACTGACAGCTTGCACCTCATGCCTGGAAAAGCCCCAACCACTTAACACCAGCTTTTGAGAGTAGACTTGTAGGGTGGGGGGGAAACCCTGAAAAGCCACAGGGGCAGAGCTTCCCAAGGCTCTGGGAGCCCACCTCTTGCACCAGTGTGTCCTGGATAAGAGACATGGAGTCAAAAGAGATTATTTTGGAGCTTTAAGATTTAATGACTGCTCTGCTGAGTTTCACACTTGTAAACCCTTCATTTTGACAAATTTCTCTTTTTTGGAATGGGAGTATTTATCCAATGCCCAGATCCCCCATTTTATCTTGGAAGTAACCAGTTTTTGATTTTACAAACTCATAGATGGAAGAGACTTGCGTTGACTCAGATGAGACTTTGGGCTTTGGACTTTTGAGTTAATGCTGGAATGAGTTAACACCTTGGGGGACTGCTGGGAAGGCACAATTGTATTTTGAAATGTGAGAAGGATATGAAATTTGAAAGGGACCAAGGGTGGAATAATATGGTTAGAATCTGTGTCCCAGCCAAAATCTTATGTCTAATTGTAATCCCCATCGTTGGAGAAGGGGCCTGGTGGGAGGTAATTGCATCATGGGACTAGAGTTCTCATTGATGGGTTTGCACCATCCCCTCACTGCTATTATTGAGATAGTAAATGAGTGAGTTATTATGAGATCTGATTGTTTAAAAGTATGTAGCAGCTCCCACTCCTTGCTCTCTCTTGCTCCTGCTCTGGTCATGTTAGACATGCCTGCTTCCCCTTCATCTTCTGTCATAATTGTAAGTTTCCTGGTGCCTCCAGGAAACTTCCAGGACCAAGCAGATGCCAACATCATGCCTTCTATACAGCCTGTGGAATCATGAACAAATTAAACCTCTTTTCTTCATAAATACCATTCTCAGGTATTTTGTTTTGTTGTTGTTGTTGAGATGGAGTTTCACTCTTTTTGCTCAGGCTGTAGTCTTGGCTCACTGCAAACTCCACCTTCTAGGTTCCAGTGATTCTCCTACTTCAGCCTCCCAAGTAGCTGGGATTATAGGTGCCCATCACCATGCCAGGGTAATTTTTGTATTTTTAGTAGAGACAGGATTTCACCATGTTGGCCAGATTGGTCTCAAACTTCTGATCTCAGTTTATCTGCCTGCCTTGGCCTCCCAAGGTGATGGAATTACAGGCATGGGCCACTGTACCCGGGATCTCTGGTATTTCTTTATAGCAGTGCTAGAATGCACTAATTAGTCATATATGAAACAAATTTACCTTGTTTTCCATTTGCGTCTCTCTGATGTCCCATATACTCAGTGTACATCAGGCACCTTGTGTTCATGAGTGCCCTATGCTTATGGAGATCCTGTGCTTGTAGGGCATCATGT
The DNA here is from genome assembly GCA_036589455.1 of Ateles fusciceps. Taxonomy (NCBI): domain Eukaryota; kingdom Metazoa; phylum Chordata; class Mammalia; order Primates; family Atelidae; genus Ateles; species Ateles fusciceps. The sequence continues at coordinate 44,673,444 of JAZHEH010000065.1, forward strand.
GCTCATGGGCATCCTGTGCTCATGGATACCCTTCCTCATGGGGCATCCTGTGCTTGTGGGCCATGATGAGTGCTATATGAAAATAAAGAGGGAAGTTATTAAGGACATACATATTGCATATATGTCCTCTATTAATGTGTATCCTCCATTGCCCCACTGGACTTCACTTACAAAAAAAGTGAAAGGATGTGATTATGAATAATTTCAAGATGGTAACAGCAGAAAACTAAACCCAGTGTGAGGCTCTTTTGAGCATGGGACCTTGTGCAACTGCATGATTCCCTTCTGCCACGTTGTAGGGAATGACATTGAAGAAGAATATGGTCACCAGGGATGTATGGGTAATGCTTTGGGATCAGTCCCTGATATTTTATGTCCTTAGGGCATATATTTATGCATAATTGTGATGGCATAATTCAATCCTTACCACATGATGAGGATTTTCTACAGAAGAAAAAACATGCAAATGCAAATGACTCATGGGCTACATGTGATTTTTCTCCTATGACACAATATAAGTTCTTTTAAAAGATGCTGATGTATTAAAGACATATTGCAGCATTCAGGTTATTATTTCTTCTAATGAAGCAGAGAGAGTTTTCCTTGTGTGATTTGATAAAATAAATTAATTCAATTCTTTTAGACAGATAAGATGTTATTCAAAAAGCAGAGTAGTGAGATAAAATTCTTTCTCTGATTCTCTCTTTTCTTTAGAGAACATTTGAAAATTCTTTCTAGTTTCTACTTCCTACTCTTTCTGTTCCAAATGAATTAGCAGATTTTAATCTGAATTCTTATGGTTACTGTACAAATTTTAAATTCTGTTTTATTTTCATAAAAGAAAGAAACTAGACACCCTGCCACTGCCTTTAAAATTAGAAAAAGTGGTATTATTTATAAAAATTGACTTAAAATTCAACAACAACAAAAGAACCTGAGTTTAGGCCTCCATGGAGTAGGTAGAATATTAGACATTTATTGGAGTGCAAGTCATCACACGGTGTTAGTAAATATATATATATATATATATATACACATATATATATATTAAATATAAATATATAATATATATATTAAATATATATCTATGTATATAAAAAAATATATATATAGTCTTTTTAAAAATCAGCAAATTATAGCATACAATTTTAGGTCTTCATAAATGATAAAAGTTAATATCTTACTACTTGTATTAGGTTCTTTATAACAGGAACCTCTCTGACTTTTTTCCTCTTTGACTCACAGCTGGGGGAGGCTTTGCAATCATGGCAGAAGTCAATGGAGCAAAGTTACATTTTACATGGTAGCAGGCAAGAGAGAGAGTGTGTTGGGGAGCTTATAAAACCATCAGACCTCATGATACTTATTTATTATCTCAAGAACAGCATGGGAAAAACACACCCTCATGGCTCATTTATCTCCCACAGGGTCCCTCTCATGATACATGAGAATTATGGGAGCTATAATTCAAGATGAGATTTGGGTGGTGACACAGCTGAACCACATAATTCCACCCCCGACCACTCTCAAATCTCACATCTTCACATTTCAAAACCAATCATGCCTTCCCAACAGTCCCCCAAAGACTTAACTCATTTTAGCATTACCTCAGAAGTCCACAGTCCAAAGTCTCATCTGAGACTAGGCAAGTCCTTTCCACCTATGAGCCTGTAAAATCAAAAGCAAGTTAGAGATACAATGGGGGTACAGGCATTGGGTAAATATATTCATTCCAAATGAGAGAAATCGGCCAAATCAAAGGGACTATGGGCTCCATGCAAGTCCAAAATCCAACAGGGCAGTCACTAAGCTTTAAAGTTCCAAAATGATCTCCTTTGAAAACATGTCTCACACCCAGGTTACACTGGTGCAAGAAATGGGCCCCCAGAGACTTTGGATGCTTTGTCCCTGTGAACTTGCAGGGCATAGCCCCACTCCTGGCTGCTTTCATGGGGAAAATGTCTCCAGGGAATGTCAGAAACCTTAGAGATAGCTTTTCCTATCACAGGCCCAGAGGCTTAGGAGGAAAAAATGGTTTCCTGGGCCAGGCCTATGCAGCCTCAGGACTTGGTGCCCTGCAGTCAAGCAGATTTAGCCATGGCTAAAGGGGGCTAAGCTACAGTTCAGGCCATGGCTTCAGAGGGTGTTGAGTGTTTGTGTGTTTTCCTGGTGCACAGTGCAAGCTGTTGATGAATCTACCATTCTGGGGGCTGGGGAATGGTGGCCCTCTTCTCACAGCTTCACTAGGCAGTGCCCCAGTGGGGATTCTGTGTGGAGGGGTCTCCAGCCCTGCATTTCCCTCTGCACTGCCCTAGCAGAGGTTCTCCATGAGGGCTCTGCCCCTGCAGCACACCTCTGCCTGCCTGGACATCCAGGCATTTCCATACATTCTCTCAAATCTAGGCAGAGGTTTCTAAACCACAATTCTTGACTTCCGTGCACCTGAAGGTTCAACACCACATAGAAGCTGCCAAAGCTTGGGGCTTGCACCCCCTGAAGCCATGGCCTTAGCTGTAGCTTAGCCCCTTTTAGCCATGGCTGAAGCAGCTTGGCTGCAGGGCACCAAGTCCTGTGGCTGTACACAGCAGGGGGCCCTGGGCCTGGTCCAGGAAACCATTTTTTCCTCCTAGGCCTCTGGGCCTGCGAGGGGAAAGCTGCCTCTAAGGTCTCTGACATGCCCCAGAAACATTTTCCCCATTGTCTTAGTGACTAACATTTTGTTCCTTGTTACTTATGCAAATTTCTGCAGCAGGCTTGAATTTCTCCCCAGAAAATGAATTTTTTTTTCCTACCACATCGTCAGACTGCGAATTTTCCAAACTTTCATGCTATGTCACATTTTGAATGTTTCGACGCCTAGAAATTTCTTCCACCAGATGCCCTAAATCATCTACCTTCAGTTTAAAGTTCCACAGACCTGTAGGACAGGGGCAAAATGCTGCCAGTCTTTTTGTATAGTGAGTGTAACCTTTACTCCAGTTCACAACAGGTTCCTTATCTCCATCTGAGACCAACTCAGCCTGGATCTTATTGTCAATGTCAATATCAGCCTTTTTGTCAAAGCCATTCAACAAGTCTCTAGAAGTTCCAAACTTTCCCACATTTTCCTATCTTCTTCTGAGTCCTCCAACATCTTTCAACCCCTGCCTGTTATCCAGTTCCAAAGTTGCTTCCACATTTTCAGGTATCCATACAACAGCACTCCACTCTACTAGTACCAATTTACTGTATTAGACTGTTCTCATGCTGCTAATGAAGACATACCTGAGACTGGGTAACATATAATGAAAAGAGTTTTAACTGACTCACAATTCCACATGACTGGGAAGCCTCACAATCATGGTGGAAGGTAAAAGAACAAAGTCATTTCTTACATGGCAGCAGGCAAGACAGAACCTGTGCAGGGGAACTCCCCTTTATAAAACCATCTGATCTCATTCACTATTACTAGAAGAGCATGGGAAAGACTGCCCCCCCAACTACCCATGATTCACTTGCCTCCCACTGGGTCCCTCCTATGACACATGAGAGCTAAAATTATGAGAGCTAAAATTCAAGATGAGATTTAGGTGGGGGACAAATCAAACCATATCAGTACTCATGACTTCTAAGTTCAGTTGGGTGAGTTTTCTGTTTTATTCTCCAGATTCTTATATCAACAAAATGACCACTGTAATTGCCTGTGAGTATTAGGTTGCATTTCAAAAGAGCAGAGCCAAAGCCAAATAACACCAGCACTTAGCAGATGAAAACTGAGTTTTCTTTAGTTGGAATTGTTGGTACTCTTGGTCTATTACATACCTTTTTAACCCTGCATCTCATAGTTACTCTACACTGAGACACTCAAAGAAAAATAAGAGGTATTGGTCCTTTCAGGTGAGTTTACTTTTTTTCCTGATATTTTTTAGAAGAGAACTTCCAAATTGATAATCTTTTTCTTTGCAGTGGCACATTAGTAAATGTTAAACAACCAGCACTAGGGGAAGGAAGAGGGATGGAATGAACTGATTTGTATCTCTTGCTGAGTTCCATAATATAAATATTCCCCACCGTGGCTGATTCTGAGTTACCAGCTTGTCATCATTAAATGGAGAGTTGGGAAGAAATGTTAGCAACCAGGTATTATAAGCTGGTACAGACCTGCATGAGCACACACAACTGCTATCTTGATTTTAGAAAATTATTAGGAAGATTTTCAAACAAATCAGAAAGTTAAGTCTAAGTCAACCCTCTTGAAGAGGCAGCAATACATCTGCTAACAATATTTTCAAACTCTGTCCGTTGGGATATTTCGTACAACTTTAAATTTGTATTTTACTCAATTTGGTAAATAGATGCTTCTACTTCTCTACCCCAGCAATTTCTTGGACTATACTTTTTCCCTAAATCTTCTAACTTGTCATGTTTACTTATCTTAGGTTTTTCTAGCTTAATAATGATTTTTCCTTCTATTTCATTCTAAAGCAGAATGGTAGTAACTCTTATAAAATAAAATTGAATAGAGATAAGTTTTAGATTCTGAACTTGGTCCAAAATCCAACCTCTTGCTTATAGAATAGGGGCATCAGAATTTAGCAATAGTACCAATAAAAATAATTTGGACTACTAGTTTAATATATCATATTATGATATAGCTGCTAAAAACAGGGCAGGATTTTAGCCTGCCTTATTAAAGAGTGTAATCATTCTCTAACAGTTGTTCTGAGGCATGATTGCACCCTTGAATGACCTTCAAAATTGCAAACCACCCTCATGCCCAGACCATATTCTAATTTTATCTCTCAGGAATCCAGACATCCGTATTTTGAAAAATTTCCCAGGTGATTCAACTGTGCTGTCAACTCGGAGAACTACTGATCTAGGACAGTGTTTGAAAAAGTTAATATGAGTTCATATGTCACCTGGAATTTCACTAAAATACAAATTCCAATTCAGTAGATCTGGAGTAGGGCTGTGAAGTTTTCATTTCTAACAACTTCCTGGGTAATTCTACTGGCTCAGGACAATTGCAGTAAGGGTTTAGAACAAGGGAAGTATCCTCTCTTCAGTAATTAATGGTCATACCTGGATTATTGAGTTAATTTCCTAGAGTGACATTCAAGCACATTCATAGAGGCAGGGATGATGATTTTACCTCTTGTCCTACAATGAGCAGTTGAAGGAACTAGATCTATTTAGCTAGCTAAAGGGAAGACATTGTAGAAACATGATAGCTAGCTTTAGAGAACTGAAGAATGATTATATAGAACAAAGATTAAGTTTGTTTATTCTTCCTCAAGGGATAGAACTACAAGTAATGGGTAGACGCTACAGCAAAACAGATTTTGGATCAATATACAGTAGAATATAGTAGCCAGAGCTCACCAAAGAGGGAATAGATTGCCTTGGGAAGAAATTACTCCATAACAGGATATGATTTGGTGATAACTTTGTGAGGCTTCTACAGAAATAAATTAAGCATGGGATGGAAAATGGATCAGTCAAGATGACATTTAACACACTTTCCAAAGCTGAATCTATGATGTTCTGCAGCTGTTTTCAGTCTAGCATCTGTAGCTTCTAGCTTATGGTAGGCAGTCAAGTCTAGGATTTTAACAGTGCCTACAGACCAGGGATATCTTTCCCTTACTTTTCCATTTCTTTGTGAAATTACAAAGTTTTGCTTACCTGAATATTTAAGCAGATACCTGCCCTTTCCCTAAGCCCCCCACATCTTTTCTGGTTTCATTTTGAATATGTGCTACTTCCTTTTGAACTCAACAGGAAAATTCTTACTGATTATGCAGCTCTTTCGATTCAAGCAACTAAAGTTGGTATTCTAATTAGTCTAAGCATCGTTCCTTATCACATCATTTTGACTCTCTCTTTTATTGATGCTGATAAAAGCATTTAATTTGTAAGACTATTTTTTTCCCAAACTGGTAATCATTTTAAAGGATCTCCATAATTTATCTTTCTTGTTTATGTTTGCATCTGGGCGATAGCCTGCAACTCTATAAACCCAATTATTCCAAAATAGAGTACCTGAAGAGGTGAAACCTTTGCTTAATAGTCCTAATCAACATATTTGGTTTATTTATTTCTTTATGGATTCAACTAAGAGGGGGACAAGTCAGTACAACCTGACTTTAATGTATAAAAGTTGGTTATGTATGACAGCTAGGAAGTAATATTTCTGAATGCCTATACAGAATTTTTTCAGTAAATTTCAGATACTGAAGTGCTAGAAGCATACTAATAGGCTGGCAATTTAATATGGCAGCATAAAAATTAATGTGATTTCTGAGCTATGGGTCTCATAGGTCACTGAGACCTGGACACATTTACAGTTTTCACCTTGTTTTTTAATCCTAACCTCGCGAGTTATTTAAAACTCCTTGCTGTTTCACAAATCAGTGTTTTCCTTTATTTCAGTTTAATTCAGTTTGTTTTAACCTCACTTGTCAGAATTTTATGCAGTTGTTTAGAACCTGTTTTAATAAGGTTTTCATATGCAATGATTTTCATGTCAATAGGTTTTTATGTGTTTGACAATATAGTCAAAGACTTTTTAAGAAGTTCCAGGTGTTATTATCCACAGCAAGGTATATTGTGTTCTCAAATAGTCAGGAATAGTGAACAAAATTGTAGTTCTATTCCCAGTGATATTTTTCCACAAGTGGCCTTCCATGTGAAGAAATTTGATGTAATACTATTGTCATACTCCTTCTTTATTTTAGCCCTTAAAAATCACTCTTGTCCATTCTACAACAAATACCATTAGCCTCTATCTAAGAAACAATCAAAAATTTACTTAGGAAAAGAAATAAAATCTAAACAAATAGAGAGGCACACCATGTAGTTAGGTAGAAAAACTCAGCATCATAAAGATATCAATACTGTATAAGTTAATCTGTAAATTTAAAGTAACACCAACAGGATATTGTTCATTAGACAAACTGAGTGTAAAATACATGTGGCAGAATAAGCAAGCAGGAATAGTCAGAATAATTCTGAAAACTAAGATGAAGTAGACATACCAGATATGAGAACACCTTGCAATAGCTGAAATAATTAAGATAATGAAGAACTAAAACAAAAATCGTTATGGTAGAGGTTGTTCATTTTTACTAATAATTTTACTGGAAGCATCAATGTACCCACAGTTTAAAAATACACTTTCTAGCATTTCGTTGCAGTAGGTGGACATGTGACTAAATTTGGATCACTGTGGATTAACTAGAAGTTCTTGGCTGGGTGTATTAGTTTCCTATTTCTCTTGTAACAAGTTGCCACAAACTGAGTGTCTTGAAGCAACACAAATTTATTACCTTATAGTTTTGGAGGTCAGAAGTCCAAAATATGTCTTATGGGGCTAAAATCATGTTGTGAATGGCACTGCATTCCTTCTGGAGGCTCCAAGAGAGAATCCACTCCCTTGCCTCCCAGCTTCTAAAAGCTGTTTGCATTCCTTGACTCATGGCCTCCCTCTCTCATCTTCAAAGCAAATCACTCCAACCTTTGCTGCTGTCACCACAAATGCCTTTCTAATCTTGACTCTCCCACTTCCCTCTGTGAATCCTTTTGATTACATTGGGCCCACCAGGTAATTCAGAATAATCTTCCTATCTTAAGAACCTTAACTTGACCATATTTGCAAAGTCTCTTTGCCATAGAAGGTAACAAATTAATAGATTCCAGGGAGTAGAACATTTTGGGGTAGCAAGATTCTGCCTGCCACAGTGGGCCTTTGGAAAAGCTTGTTGGAAGAAACCCGAGAACTCCCAATGCCAGCCATGGTAGCAAAAACCTGGACTTGCCTTCTTGCCATAAACAGCTAGAAAACTGGAAGAAAATATCTAAAGCAATAGCTTTCAGTTATTGTAAAATACTCAGCACCAGATTTATCTCTAAAAAAGGGGCACAGACTAAATGACCACCACAGTGACCCTAGATTTCTTTCTGGAGGTAGTTTCCAGACATGTGAAGGCAAAGGAAACCAGTCTTGGGTACTCTGAATTAAAAAGACAAAGATTGGAATTCAGTTGGCCAAAAATGTCAGGAAGCTGCAAGGAAGAGTTCTAAAAGTGAAAAAGCTACACAGAAAATGAACTTCAAAAATTTGTGTAAGAATCATCTTGAGTCTTTAAAGAATACTAAGCCATGCATGCAGAAAGTGAAAATTCACAAAGCTAGCCAAATAGCTACCAGGTAGTTGTAAGATGAACAATAAGAGGATGCATAGGCATGGAGATTTTGAGCCCCAACTAAACAGAGTAGAAGTCCTTGGTGGTTACCAGGTCATTCAGTGGAGACTGAGGATCACGCCTTAGCAGTGGTACTGAACTATCACTTAAGTGAAAATTACTTTGGGAAAGGAGAGAAAAAAGAGATAAAGGGAAAAAAGTAGGTGCATGCAGAAGAAGAAAGAAATAAAAATAAAAAGGCAAAAATCGGCAGGAAACTGACTCAACTGTATTAGCCATTTTGCAAGTTTTCTCTTTCTATCTCTTTCTGCACCAAACTTTCACATGATTCCTGGAGCTACAGCAGTTATATTACTTACCACTATGAAACACTGGAGGCTGAAAGCCAGCAATAAGGTTGTCAGAACAGAGTGATGGAGAGAGCTTGATATATTAATGGTATTGTTGGACCATGCAATGGTGCTGCCTGCCTGCACCAGTCTTGACATTGCATGAAAGATAAATACAACTATCTTATTTAAACAACAATTATTTTGGTTTTCTTTTACATAAAGCCAGACTAAACCTCAGCTTAATCACAGATTAGTACTACACTGACAAATTTTTTAAATAGGTGAAAATATATACAATGTTTGGTTAAGAAAATAGGGGATAAAAATGACAACAGTGACATTTCAATTTAGTAAGGAGAATTTAGATAATTAAAAAAATGTTACTGGGAAATGGGATAACCATCTGAAAAAATGTAAAGTGAGATAAATATCTTACATTATTCAAGTTGAATTTAATCTGAATCAAACACTTAAATGTAACATTTGATCCAGAAATCCCATTACTGCGTATATACCCACAGGATTATAAATCATTCTATTGTAAAGACACATGCACACGTATGTTTATTGCGGCACTGTTCACAATAGCAAAGACTTGGAACCAACCTAAATGTCCATCAATGATGGAATGGATAAAGAAAATGTGGCATATATATACCATGGAATACTATGCAGCCATAAAGAAGGATGAGTTCATGTCCTTTGCAGGGACATGGATGAAGCTGGAAACCATCATTCTCAGCAAACTGACACAAGAACAGAAAACCAAATGCCACAGGTTCTCACTCATAAGTGGGTATTGAACAATGAGAACACATGGACACAGGGAGGGGAACATCACACACTGGGGCCTGGGGGGTGGTGTGCTAGGGGAGGTATAGCAAGAGGTGGGGGGATTGGGCAGGGATAGCAATAGGAGAAATATCTAATGTAGATGACGGGACAATGGATGTAGCAAACCACTACCATGGCATGTGTATACCTATGTAACAAACCTGCACGATGTGCACATGTACCCCAGAACTTAAAGTATAATAAATAACTTTTTAAAAAATTGATAAATTCAGTTACATAATAGTAAAGAAAATGCATGGCAAAAATAGGCAGAGTCAAAAGAGAAGTAAGACAAAAAATATTTGCAACTGATATCATAGCAAAGACATATTTTTCTTGATATATGCATATAAAGAGCTCTCTAGCCAATAAATAAAAGACCATTGATGCAACAGAAGAGTAGAGGATGTGAACAGATGGATCACAGAGGAAAAGCAAATGACTCCTAAACATATGGAAAGACATTTAATTGCACTCATGACAAGAGCAATACAAGTTGAAATTAAATGGCATAGCATGTTAGCACGTCAGATCAACATGATAGTGATGAGAAATAGAATTCTTCTCTCACACAATGTTAGAGTATAAGTTGCTTCAAACACAAGTTCAGAAAATTTGGAAGTATCTTTTCAAATTAAAAGTGTGCATACCCTTTGATTAATCAATTGGATCCCTAGTTATGTAACCCAAAAATACACTCTCAAATGTGCAAAAGATTTTATTCCTTCATTCAACAAACGAGTGCCTACTCTATTTAAAGAATTCTTTCAGGCACTCTCGATATAAAAGTATTTCCTGGATATCACATATTTTGTGATAACAGAAAATTAGAAACAATAGATGTGTCCATGAATAAAGAGCTGATTAAATAAATTATAATACACCAACAATAATAAATTATGAACCTATTACAAAGAAGAAAGCATAAGCAAATGTGATATGAAAAGATTTTCTGAAAATCTTTCAGAGGGCAGGGATTTTTGTCTTGCTTCTGTGTCCCTAACACATAGAACAATATATAGCATATATTAGACTTGCAATAAATATTGGATGAACTAACAAAGAGAAAAAACAAGGTGCAGAATGGCACGCTACAATTATATGTGGAAAAACATGAATAAATACATGCATATATTCACTTCTAAATGACTAGAACCTGGTAACAGGGCTTACTTCTGAGGACAGTGCTAGAATATGTGGGACCAGAAAGGGAATTAGGCTGCCTTTATACCATGCAACCTTTTGTAACTTTAGAATGTTTTGCCATGTGCATTAATTACCTTTTCAGAAGAAGAGTACACCCATTCATCACATTTGAATCTCTTCAGATCCTTTTTTCCTTCCCCCACAGGTGTTGGCCTGAGTAGGAATTAGCATTCCTTGGTGGTTTCTGACACATTTTAAGCAAAATTTTAGGCATTTTTCATAAATATATTCCTTTTGCTAGCATTTAAAAGGGGCACGTGTGTTAACCCTGCACCTACTCACAGACGATTCAATTGAGATGACAAAAAGTGCAGTGACTCATCTCCAAATACAAAGATGTGTGTGGGCCTTCCAGGGCCTTGTGAAAAGATAGTGACCTTCATGGCCACCCAACAGTTTTAGCAGGTATTATTTGTTGGGTCAGCACTTCTCAGAAGCTTCCCCATTCCACTCCCACCTCCAGATATACACACTCACGCCTTCCCACATGCATACTGCTCCCAGCCTGGGCCCACCTTCCACAGCTGTGTTTCAAAACACCCCCGTGATTACATATCTCAAAGCTCCCACTCAGGACTTGTAATTTCTTATATTCTTATCTGTCTCCCGCATTATATGGAGAATCAGCTCCTTGAGACAGAAACCTGATTGCAATGTTTTATAGGTCTGACATCTAGCACAGTGTCCAGTTTAGTAGTTCCTTAGTAAATGATTGATGAATAAATACATGAGGAATGAATAATTCTGATGCCTTTTGTAAGTAAATACCAGCCCCATGGGTAAGAATTTTAGTGACACTGTTGAGGCTTGACCAGATCAGTGCAACTCCAAGTGGAGAGAGGACCCAATTCGAGGGGTCAATGTAAACTGTATCTGCTGAAGAAGCCACCATCAGTACCAGAGAAATAGTGCTAAGACTCTGATAGAAAGACAAGCAAGGCACAGATGCAGTGGGGGAGATGAGGGAAAAGGGTTTGGGCTCCACAAGAACATGTCAAATGCACAGCGTAAGAAGAACAAGTTCAAACTTTAGGAGGTTGACCCTGAATGCTCCAAGAGAACTTGAGTCTCAGCCATTAGGAGGCCAGAAGCTCAAGGAAGGCAGGATCACTACAATATGCAAGTCTGGGCTGGAAAAGAGTCAGTTCTGAGATGCCAAGAATAGCACTGTTATCCTGCTGTGTCAAGAATCGTTCCTACATACACCATCCTACCTGTACAAGACAGTGCTGACATTTCCCCCATCTTGGACATTGTTCAAATCTAGCTCACATTGGGATTTTACTAATGGGGCTAGAGGAGGACTGAACATTCCGATTTCAGTGATTGAAGTTTGAGTCAATACCATTCAATGTTGTATTGAATTGTTCCTTGTGGGTAGTAGTTGTGCCTCCTAACCACATTAAGAGCTCTTCCTGGGCATGACCGTTTCTTAGTATCCTTCATGAGTGTGCAGTGTGCTGGGCATATACTGGCTCAGTGATCACTTGCTGACTGACTAACTGACATATGCATCTGCCCACAGACAAGACTCAAAATAGTGCACAGTATTCTTGCTTAGACAATGAATCATGTTTGAACTCTGTCATTTGCAAATCCTTTTCATTCTGCTATGGAATTTACCTTTTTAGATTAATATACCCATGTACTAGAGTAATGTTAAGTTAGCTCTCATTGGTAGAGACTGGTTTTCACTAAGATTTATATAATTTTCAAATTCTATTTATGCAAGCACTTTATAGGATGAAAATTTATTCTGGATTTAGGTACACATGTATTGGTTGAGAGTATTCTGATAAGGCATGAACGGGGAGACCCAGGCCCTAGCCTCAGTCTCCTGCCAGCTAATCATGAAAATTGGGCAGTTTCTCCACTCACCACCTCTCTCATTCCCACCCCCTGGCCTCAGTTTCCTTGACCCTAAGTAGGGTCTGGGCTGAGGGCTGCTAAGTTCTCTTTTAGCACTGCTCTTCTCTGAGGTTGTGTTATAATGGCTTTATCTGTGTTCCCTTTGCTGTTAACAGTATACCCTGCCACCAAAAAGCTGGAGTAATAGGGAACAGTCCACATTTAGCTTTTCTTACAATGTCGAAAATTAATTTTAAATGCTGGGAAAATAAGCTAAGGAGACTTCCTCCACCATATTATACCTGAAAATGACATTACCATGCAGGTAATCTAGAAATATTACTGGTAATAATTTTGTTTATGTAAAGATATCCAGTATCCTTGTTAAGTATGCAAATATTTGGGCATGAAGGGTAACATATTTTTGTTGGCTGGATGTTTTAGACTGATCCCTGCATGGAAAAGATCCTAAGGGACCAAACAATGGATGCAGCATTAAACAGTGGAAACAACAATGAATTTACATAGCTGTGTAACATCTGGGACATAGTTTCTTCATCTGCAGGACAGGAATAATAAAGTCCTTTCTAAAATACAATAATGAGTTTTTAAAATTTGTATTGAGCATTTTTACTGTATTATGACCTTTTGGCAGAGGTGGAGTCTCATAAAAAAGGGAGGAGAGGGATCAAGAATGGAGATAAAGAATGTTGGTGACCGCATGAGCACCTTGAAGCCAAAAATAACAAGCATTTCAAAATAGGTGCATTTTTTCCAACAACAATATTTTGATATTTTCCAAATAGTTGTGACATCGGCCATGTCCTAAGACTGGAAAGATTACTACTGTTCACATGGTTTGAACCGATGGAGATGTTATGGATGAATACATGCCCACACATAATCTGTAGATGGCAGTGGTGCTGGTGTGATCAAGGGACAACCATCAGATTACACACTGGACAAGCAGAAAGAAATGAGAGGGACAAACCCTTCTAGTTGGATCCTATGTGTCATAGTAACCCCACAGAAGTGCGATGGATCTCCCACCCAAATCTGGGTCCACAGTCAAGACTAATGATGCCACAAATATATCAAGCAGGTGCTAAGAGATTCATTACTCATACACGGAACACCTTCTGAGGAGAGCAGGGCAGGCATTTAAGCTGGTCTGAAAGTAGCTCGAGCAGCCAGAAAGACAGTGGGAAATGGTGGTCTTGGTTTTCATTGTGGGTAGGGGTGCAATCTGGGGCTTACGTAAGTTGAACTTCCTGCCAGCACTAAGAGAGGGAGGACACTGGCTTTCTTTTTGGCTTACATGGATGTAGCACAAAAGGGGAAAGGAGATATGAAGCTTAAAAGTTGTTAGTAGCTAGATATCAAAAATAGAGTTGAGCTCTTCATTGTAGAGCTTTATTATAGATTCTATTTAGACTTTACATTTATTATATACTCATTGGCCAAGTAAAGGAAATGCAAGTAAGCCCTTATGACAAATTCAATGTCTTTAATTTTCATTGCAAATCAACTCTGCCCTGACCAACTCTGAAGTATCTAAAACATTTGGGTTTATTTTCTCAGCCAACATCCCAGAACATCTATACTTCAGGTATTCATAGAAAGCTCAGCCTTAAAATTTCTATTTCATTCCTGGCTAACTGTGTTAAGACAAATGTTAAATAAATGATTTATGTCTAAGTTCTGTAAGTTTTCTCCTTGCATTAAGGTGAGGTACCTGAGCACAGTGTTTTGACCAAATAACAGTAGTTTAGCTACCTTGAGAACGTCTCTACTAAGCTGCTGCACTTTTTGATTTATTTTTAATTGAGTTAGTATTACTGTGGTGGCATAAAAATAATCTCAACACTTAATTACTTAAAAGAAAAATGGTCATTTATTATTTCCCACAAATTCTATAGGTCAGGAACTCAGAAAGAGCTTCCCTGGACAGTTTCCACGTACAGTTACAGATATATTTGTCTGGGGTGGTAGTCACCTAAAGGCTTAACTGGGATTAGAACATCCACTTCTCCAATAAGTCAATGACATGGGTTTCAAGTTAGTGCAGTCTCTTAGTCATGAACCTCAGAGACTCATGGGTCCCTTGATGGGCTGCCTAAGTGTCCTCAGAGCATGATGACTGGCTTCCCCAGAATAAGTGATCTAAGAGTGTACCAGGTAGAGGCTATTTGCTTTTTATGATTTAGCTTCTGAAGTCACTCAATATCACCTCTACCACATTCTATAAGCCAAGGCAATTATTAGGTTGGTGTAAAAGTAATTGCGGTTTTGTCATTACTTTTAATTGCAAAATCCATAATTACGTCTGCACCAACCTAATACAAAGATCTTCCCATTTTCAAGGAAAAGGAACATATGCCCTTTTTCTTCATGGAGATATATCAACATCATATAGTGAGAAGAGTATGTGGCAGCCATCTCTGAAAATATAATTAATAACAAGATTGAGATAGTAGTGATTAAACACATTTTTTCTGTAACTTTCTAAGACTACTATTGAAAACCGTGTTCAATATGTTATTCAATGTTTTATACATACAGTTCCTTGTGATAGAATTCTTCCAAAGTTTAGTATTAGGAGAAAAGCCTAGTCTTCCTGATATTTATATATTTTCTTTTATCAATAAAAAGCATAAAATATATAATCTTTTTCTTTTTATCTTGGCTTCCATAAGCTTAGAGTTAAATTTCCTATTCATTTATAATAACTACCTTATTATTGGATTATAACATAAATATTTCCCACATTCTCTAAATGAAATGCTATCATTATTCCATTCTTTATGAAAAAGGCATTTAATTATAATAGTAGATGATGTTAATTTTTAAAAGTTGAAAATTAACTTTCCACAGTTAGCTAGAACAAATGATTTTACTGTATCTTTTTTGAGACTGTCCCTCTCTTTCTCTCTCTCTTTGTCTCTTTCACACACACAGACAAACACAAACATCCCTATATGTAAATACAATATCCACATTCTTCATTTGTTCTGCAAACTAAGATCTTTACTATAAATACAGTTCTGTAACTTGCTTTCTTCTCCAGTTTACACATCATAGACAACATTATAAATTATTACATACAGACCTATCTCATGTGCCATATGTATTTAACTATTCACCCATGTGCATCCATTTCACATAACTTTATTGTTTAGTATCATAAATAATGCTACATACAAATCTTTGAACATAAATTATTTTCTTTCACTTGTGCAAGTATTTTTCATAGGGCCAATTCCTCGAAGTAGAATTACTGGATTAAAAAGAATGCATATTTAATATTTTGATTAAGACTGCCAAATTGCATTTAAACACATTGTAATAATTTTCAGTTTGTCTTTTTATGAAAAACTATCTTGTGTTTCTCATTATAAGTAGTCTTTTATAATTAAAAAAGAATACATAAGTAATTTTAAAATTACTTGGCATGCCTGTATCAAAATATCTCATGTACCCCATAAATATATACATCTGCTATATATCCATAAAAATTAAAAATTAAGAAAAAGTACCTGGCTCAAAGTAAATGATTTCAACCCTAAATAATCAGGCAGCAGATAAAAACCTGACTTTTTCATACTGATGGCAGAAGTCACAGCAATAACTTCCTCTTAATGGATTGCCAAGATCAGTCACCTGCCTTGTTTCAATACTACAGAGGATTATTCAGGCAGACTAATTTGAAATGGGCTTTTTAGTCCTGTACTGTTCAAAGAACCATAATTCAGGGCTACAGAGAAATAAAGGTTTGCTTTTTATCCCTTTGTACTGCCTAGCCTATAGGAAAATAAATAACAGTAACTTTCAAACTGTTCAACTGATGCTGTTTACATTGTATTACATTTCTGTAGAGCCTGGGAAAATGTGGAGGCTAAATAAAGATAGAGTGTACAAAAATGGTATTGTATTCTCTCTAGTGTCTTTCTAGGTCAAAGCTCAGGTTTTATATCTTGGGAGGAGGAATATAGAGTCAGTTAGATGTGGAATTGTCACTTAGAATGAGAATAAAACATCTTCCAAACCCAAATATCTGATTTTCACTACAGACACTTTCTACATACAGTTCAACCCAGTAGGAAGGTTTTATTTTGCTTTCAACATCTTTGTCAAATAGAGCTGCTGTAAGCAGTAGCACAACATATCAAAAAGTGGTTCAGTGCAGAATTTTTATTTTCAATAATTATTGGAAAGTAGAAATTGTAACAGATTAGAAGAGATAAGCAAATATGAGATGGGAATGTCATTAAAAAAATGGGTTCTGGAACAAAGGTGAAGGAAGGGGTGCTGGGAGATCCCTATCTTCCAAAGAAAGTATCTTTACATGCCTGAAACATACGTCAAACCATGCAGTCATAGACGTGTGTGTAAGAAACAGACAACATGGTAGAAAGGGTGAATGTCTTATAGACTGGAGTAGACAAAAATTGATTATACATTATAAGAAAAGATTTTGGGGAAGATCTGAGCAGGCAGAAGGAAGAATCAACAAACTTCAAGACAATTGAAATTATTGTGTCTGAGGACCAGAAATATGATTGAAGAGAAGTGAGCAGAGCCTAAGGAACTTATGGGACAACATCAAGTGGACCAGCATATACATTGTGTGAATCTAAGAAGAAGAGAGAAAAGTGAAGTGATTACTCAAAAAGGCTGAAAACTTCACAAGTTTGATTAAAGACATAAATATAAACATTCAGGATGCTCAATGAATTCTAATTAGGATGAACTTAAAGAGAATCATACTAACACACGTTATAATCATGGTCAAAAGGTAAATACGAAGAGAGAATCCTGAAAGCCACAAGAGAGAAGTGATTCATCACATACAAGAGATCCTTAATAAGTTTATCTGCAAATTTCTCATTGGAAACTTTGGAGGCTAGGAAGCAGTGGGCCAATATATTCAAAGCGCCAAAAGAAAACTCTCAATCAAGAATTTTGTATACAGCAAAACTTTCCTTCATAAGACAGTGGGAAATGAAGGTATTTCCATATAAACCAAAGCTGAGAGAGTCTGTTATCACTAGATCTGTCCTGTAAGAAAAACTGAAGAAATGTCTGCCTATTTAAATGAGTACATTAGAGAGGAATTAAAAAGATTATGAAGATACAAAGATCTCACTGAGTATAAATATGACAGCAATTATAAAAGCTAGTATTAGTGTCAAAATAATTTGTAACTTCAATTTTTTTTGTTTTCTACATGTTTTCAGAAACTAATTTTTAAAAATAATAATCTAAAAGTTTATATTATTGTAATTTTGGTCTGCAATGCCACATTGCATTTTCTATATAATGTAAGAGATTTATCATTATGTTTTTGAACACAAAATGCATAAATATATCATTGATTTTGTGACAACTGAAAAGGGCAGGAAATCTGGTTTAGCTCTGTGTCCCCACTCAAATCTCACCTTGAATTGTAATAACCCCATGAGTCAAGGTCAGGACCAGGTGAAGGTAATTAGATCATGGGGGTGGTTTCCCCCATGCTGTTCTCATGATAATGAGTGAATCTCACAAGATCTGATGGTTTCATAAGTGTCTGATATTTTCCCTGCTTATACTCATTCTCTCTCCTGCCTCCTGGGAAGAGGTTCCTTCCTCCATTTTTGTAAGTTTCATGAGGCCTCCCCAGCCATGCATAACCATGAATCAACTAAACCTCTTTTCTTTATAAATTACCCAGTCGTGGATATTTCTTCATAGCAGTGTGACAATGGACTAATACAGTGGGGATGGAGATATATAGGAGCAGGGATTTTTGTATACTATTGAAATTAAGCTGGTATAAATTCAAATTAGGCTGTTATAACTTTAGGATGTTAAATGTAATCTCCATGGTAATCACAAAGAAAATAATTATAAAATATACAGAAAAAATGAGAAGGGAATTAAAGTTTTACTTTAAAAAATCAGGTAAACAGGCCAGGTGAGGTGGCTCACTCCCATAATCCCAGCACTTTGGTGGGGCTGAGGCAGGTGGATCACCTGAAGTCAGGAGTTCGAGACAGCCTGGCCAACATGGTGAAACCCTGTCTCTATTAAAAATACAAAAAAATAGCCAGGCAAGGCAGTGGGCACCAGTAATCCCAGATACTTGGGAGGCTGAGTCAGAAGAATTGCTTGAATCTGGAAGGCAGAGGTTGCAGTGAGTGAGCTGAGATGGCACCATTGCACTCCAGCCTGGGCAACAAGAGTGAAACTGTCTGGAAAAATAAAATAGCTAAACATCAAATACAAGAAATGAGGGACAAAAAGCTACAAGGCATATAGAAAATAGCAAATTAGCAGAGGTTAGTTTTTCTTTATGAGCAATTACTTTAAATGGAAATGTATTAAAATCTTCAGTCAAAAGACAGAGATTGAAAAATGGATTTAAAAAACCTATAAACCATATGCTGTCTACAAGAGACTCACTTTAGAGCCCAAGATGCAAATAAGTTGAAAATGAAAGGATGGAAAAAGACATTCCATGTAAATAGTAAACAAAACACTGCAGGGGTAGCTCTACAAATATCAGACAAAATAGACTTTAAATTAAAACATTTACAGGAGACAAAAACATTGTATATTAATAAAAGTTTCAAAACACTAATATGTAAAACTATAAACATTTATACACCTAACAAGTGACCATCAAAACATAAGAAGCAAAAATCAACAGAATTTAGGGGAAAAATAGACATTTCCGCAATAATACATAGAGACTTCAATGCCCCACACTTTCGGTTATTGATAGAACAACCAGACAAAACATAAAAAACGAAATGGAAGATTTGAAAAACACAATAAACCAACTAGATCTAATAGACATAGAACACTCTACTTAACAACAACAGAATATATATTCTTTCCAAGTACACGTGGGGCATTTTCCAGGGTAGTCCATACAAGTGGTGAGGATGTGGAGAAATTGGATCATTTATACACTCTTATTGGGACTGTACAGTGGTATGGTCACTGTTGAAAATAGTACAATAATTTCTCAAAAATTATAAATAGATTTACCATTCAATCCAGCAATTCCACTTCTAGATATATACCCAAATAAATTGAAAGCAAGATCATGAAGAGATATTTGTACAACTATGTTGATAGCAGCATTATTCACAACATCAAAAATGAGGCAACAAACCACTTGTTCATTGACAAAGAATGAATTTGCCAAATGTTTTGTATGCATACAATTAAGCATTATTCAGCATTAAAAAGAAAGGAAATTATGACACATACTACAACATTAATGAACCTTGAGAACATTATACTAAGAATGATCAACCAAGCACAAAAAAACAAACATTATGGGATTTTACTTATGTGAGATACCTAGAGTAGTCAAATTCAGGCAGAAAGTAGAGTGGCAGTTGGGACTATCTAGGGAAAGGGGGAATGGAGAGTTAATATGTATTAAGAAATATGTTTATAATGATGGTATTCCCTCCAAAATTCATCTTGAAACTCAACTCCCAATGCAACAGTAAGAGGTATGACTTTTTGGAGGTGCTTAAGATATGAGAGGTCTGCACTCATGAATGGGATTAACACCCTTATACAAAGTCTCAAGCTTTAAGGAAGTGCCCTCTGGCCCTTCTACCTTCCTCATTATGAAGACACAGCAACAAGGTGCCATTCTAGAAACAAAGCAGCACTCACCAGACATCAATGCAAGCACTTTGATTTGGACTAGTGTGTTAGAGCAGGTTTGCATTGCTATAAACACATGAAGCTGGGTAATTTATAAAGAAAAGAGATTTGATTGGCTCACAGTTCTGCAGGCTGTACAGCATGGTTGCAGCATTTGCTTCTGGTGAGGCCCCAGGAAGCTTCCACTCATGGCAGAAAGTGAATAAGCATGCACGGCACATGGTGAAAGAGTGATATAGTTTGGTAATGTACCCATTCAAATCTCATCTTGAATTGTAGCTCCTATAATTCCCATGTGTTGTGGGATGGACCTGGTGGGAGATAATTGAATCATGGGAGCAGTTTTCCCCATACTATTCTTATGGTAGTTAATAAGTCTCACGACATCTGATGGTTTTATAAGGGAAAACCCCTTTTGCTTGGTTCTCATTCTCTCTCTTGCCTGCTGCTATGTCAGACATGACTTTCACCTTCTGCTCTAATTGTGGGGCCTCTCCAGCCACATAGAACTGTAAGTCCATTAAACCTCTTTTCTTTATAATTTACCCAGTGTTGGCTGTGTTCTATTTTTATCAGCAGTATCAAAATGGACTAATGCAATAAATTGTTATGAGTAGAGTGGGGTGCTGTTGTAAAGATACCTGAAAATGTGGAAGTAATTTTGGCACAGGGTAACAGGCAGAGGTTGAAACAGTTTGGAGGGCTGAGAAGAAGACAGAAAAATGTGAGAAAGTTTGGAACTTCCTAGAGACTTGCTGAGTGGCTTTGACTAAAATGCTGGTAATGATACGGAGAATAAAATCCAAGCTGAGGTGGTCTCAGATGGAGATAAGGAACTTCTTGGGAACTGGAGTAAAAGTGACTCTTGCTATGTTTTAGCAAAGATACTGGTGGCATTTTATCCCTGCTGTACAGATTTGTGGAACTTTGAACTTCAGAAAGATGATTTAGGGTATGTGAAAGAGAAATTTCTAAGAAGCAAAGCATTCAAGATGTAACTTGGGTGCTGTTAAAAGCATTCAGTTTTAAAAGGAAAACAGCATAAAATTTTAGAAAATTTGCAGCTTGACAATGTGATAGAAAAGAAAAACTTATTTTCTAAAGATTAATTCAAATTGGCTGCAGAAATTTGCATAAGTGGGGGAGGAGTCAAATGTTAATCACGAAGACAATGGGGAAAATGTCTCTAGAACATGCCAGAAACATTTGTGGCAGCCCCTCCCATCACAGGTCCAAAAACCTGGGAGAAAAAAAGGTTTTGCTGTCTGGGCCTAGGGCTCCCCTGCTGTGTGAAGCCTAGGGACTCTGTGCCTTCTGTTACAGTCACTCTAGCTATGGCTAAAACGGGTCAAGGTACAGCTCAAGCTACAGTTTCAGAGGATGTAAGCCCAAGCCTTGGCAGCTTCTACATGGTATTAAGACTGCTAGTGGACAGAAGTCAAGAATTGAGATTTGATAAGCTCCACCTAGGTGTATGGAATTGCCTAGATGTCCAGGCAAAAGTTTGCTGCAGGGCAAGGCCTTCATACTGAAGCTCTGTTAGGGCAGCACAGAATGGAAATGTTTGGTGAAACCCCCACACAGAGCCCCGCTGACGCACTGTCTAGTAGAGCTGTGAGAGGAAGGCCACCATTCTCCAGACTCCAGAGTGGTAGATCCACCAACAGCTTGCACATGCACCTGGAAAAGCTGCAAACAGCCTGTGAAAGCAGCATGGAGGGAGGCTGTATCCTACAAAGCTACAGGGGTGAAGCTGCCCAAGATCATGGGAACCCACCTTTTGCATCAGTGTGACATGGATGTGAGACATGGAGTCAAAGGATATCATCTCAGAGCTTTAATATTTGACTGCCCCACTGGATTTTGAACTTGCATGGGCTTGTAGCCTCTTCGTTATGGCCAATTTCTCCCATTTGGAATGGCTGTATTTATCCAATGCCTGTACCCCCATTGTATCTAAGAAGTAACTGACTTGCTTTTGATTTGCCAGGCTGATAGGTGGAAGGGACTTGCCCTGTCTTAGATGAAACTTTGGACTTTGGACTTTTGAGTTAATGCCAAAATGATTTACAACTCTGGGGAACTTTTGGGAAGGCATGATTGATTTTGAAATGTGAAGACATGAGATTTGGGAAAGGCCAGAGGTTGAATAACATGGTTTGGCTCTGTGTCTCCACCGAGATCTCATCTTGAATTGTAGCTCCCATAATTCCCACATGTTGTGGGAAGGACCTGGTGGAAGATAATTGAGTCATGGTGACAGTTCCCTCATATTGTTCTCATGGCAGTTAATAAGTCTCACGAGATCTGATGGTTTTATAAGGAAAAATCCCTTTCACTTGGATCTCATTCTCTCTCTTGCCTCTTGCCATGTAAGATGTGCCTTTGACCTCCTGCCATGATTGTGAGGAATCCCCAGCCATGTGAAACTGTGAGTCCATTAAATCTATTTTTCTTTATAATTTACCATCTTGGGTATGACTTTATCCTAATCAGCAATGTCAAAGCAGACTAATGCAGGGAAAAGGCAATGAGTGGTGGGGAGATGCCACACACTTTTAAACAACCAGTCCTCACATGAACTTACTTGCTATTGTAGGATAGCACCAAGCCATTCATGTGGGTTTTTTCTTCAAAGACCTAAAAACCTCCCACCAAGCCCTATCTCCAATGTTGATTATATTTCAACATGAGATTTGGAGGAGATAAACATTCAAACTATATCATTCTGGCCCTGGCCTCTCAAATCTCATATCCTTTTAATGTTGCAAAATACAATTACCCCTGCTAATCATCCACAAAAGTCTTAACTGATTCCAGCATCAAGTCTAAAGTCATGAGTCTCATCTTCCACCTACAAGCTGTAAAATCAAAACAAGTTATCTGCTCCCAAGATGCAACAGTAGTAGAGGCATTGGGGTAAATACTGCCTTTTCAAAACAGAGAAATTGGCCAAAGAAAGAGTTAATAGGCCCCATGCAAGTCTGAAACCAAGTAAAGCAGTCAGTAAATATTAAAGCTCCAAAATAATCTCATTTAACTCCATGTCCTGCACCCAAGGCATACCGGTGAAAAGAATGGGTTTTCAAGGCCTTGGGCAGCTCTGACTCTGTGATTTGATGCGGTACAGTTTCCATGGTTGCTCTCATGAATTGAAGTTGAATGCCTACTGCTTTTCCAGGTAGAGAATGCAAGCAGCATTTCTGAGGTCTAGAGGAATGGCCCCCTTTGCACAGCTCCACTAGGCAGTGCCCTAGTAGAGGTTCTCTGTGGAGGCTCTGTCCCTGTGGCAGGCTTCTTCCTGGGCACCCAGGCTTTCTGATACATTCTCTTAAATCTAGGTGGAAGCTGCCAAGTCATCTTTACTCTTACATTCTGTGTGCCTGTAGGCTTAACACAACATGGAGGCTGTCAGGGCTTATAGGCTTCCCTCTCTGGAGTGGTGGTCTGAGCTGTACCTGGGGCCTTTTGAGCCACAGTTGCAGCTGGAGTGGTTGGTATGTGGGGGAGTGGTGCTCTGAGGCTGAGCATGGCAGCAGTGTTCCAGGTCCGGTCCCTGAAACCATTATTTCCTCCTCTGGGCCTGTGATGAGAGGGTCTGCCTCAAAGATTCTGAAATACCTTGAAGACTTTTTTCCATTGTCTTGACTATTAGCACTTGGCTCACTTTTAGTCATTCTAATCTCTCTAGAAAGCTATTGCTCCACAGCCTGCTTGGATTCTTTGTCTGTCACATGGCCAAGTTGTGAAATTTTCAAATTTTTATTTTCTGCTTTCCTTTTAAATATAAGTTCCAATTTTAAGTCATTTCTTTGCTCTGATTGTAGGCTGTCAGAAGCAGCTAGCCTGCATCTTGAATATTTTGTTGCTTAGGCCATTCTTCCACCAGATATTAAAGCATAACTCTTAAGTTCAAACTTCCACAGATCCTTAGAACATGAACACAGTGCAGCCAAGTTGTTTGCCAAGATTTTGCATGGGTGACATTTACTCCGCTTCCTAATAACTTCCTTATTTCCATCTGAGACCTTATCATCCTGGACATCACTGTCTATATTTATATCAGTATCTGGTCACAACCATTTAACCAGTCTCTAAGAAATTTCAAACTTTCCTTCGTCTTCCTGTTTTCTCCCAGGCCCTCCAAACTCTCTCAACCTCTGCCCATTACCCAGTTTCAAATGTACTTTTACACTTTCAGGTACCTTCATAGCAACACCCCACTCCTCAGTCCAATTTTCTGTGTTAGGCCATTCTCTTATTGCTAAAAAGAAACACCCAAGGCTGGGTAATGTATAAAGAAAAGAGATTTGATTGGCTCAGAGTTTTGTCAGCTATACAGGAAGCATGGCTTCAGCATCTGCTTCTGGTGAGGGACTCAGGAAACTTGCAATCATGGCAGAAGGCAAAAGGGAGCTGCCTTGTCACGTGGCAAGTGAGGGAGCAAAAGAGAGATCAAGGAGGTGACACACATTTTTAAACAACTAAATCTCACTAGAACTTACTCACTCTCATGAGGACAGCATGAAGACATTCATGAGGGATCATGACCCAAACACTTTCCACCATCTCCTACCTCCAACATTGAGGATTATATTTCAACATAACATCTGGAGAGTAAAAACGTACAAACTATATCACTCAGTCTCAGGTATTTTGTTATAGCCATACAAATGGACTTAATACAATAAATATAATTTTAATTTTGCAAGATGAAAAGAGCCCTGGTGATAGATTGCGGTGATGGTTGCTCAATGATAGCGAATGTACTTAAAAACACTAAACTATAAACTTAAAAATTGTAAATTTTACTGTATGTGTACTTTATAATTTTAAAAGTTGGAAAAGCAAGATTCCCTTTAAACATTCAGTCAATCAACATCCCCCTATGCAAAATAACTCTAATCTCTATATGCCTGTCTCTTCCAAATGGAACTATAGACTCACTGACAGGCCTCATGACATGGCTTAAGTCTGTATCTCCTCAGTCAAGGAGTAGAAAAAAAAAATGCATCTTAGTCTGAATGCCAGATTGGGAGAATAGTCACCCCTTTATCTGAAGGGCTCTCAAGACCCTTTCGGAAGTGAAAGCTATGATGGAATGAGGTTTCTGTGAGCAAGTGAACATGAGAGAACATTCATGAGGCACCAGGAACATGAAGACTGGAACTCAATATTTCAGTATTAATGCGTAGATGAGAATGCCAAATGCTAAAGAAAAAGAGTAAAAACAGAAACAAGTCTCACATAAGACCAGTTAGCATGGACAACTTTTCAGAACCCAGCTGTAGATATTCTTCCTCCTTGAGCAGATAGAAAATTCAAAATCTGGGGTGACATCGAAAAAGAAAACTAAATCTCTCTCAAATGAATTTAATGAGTATTTATTAATGCATAATTACTCCCACAAGTCTCATCTCTCAGCCAGGTGGGGTTTTCTCTTTCATTTGATGTATCAATACTATCATCTGTTAGAAGTTCTCAGACCAGCAGCTATCACTTTCCCTGGAAGACTCACTAAAATGCTGCTTGTCAAGTCTCCAATGTATAATCTTTCAAAGGGAAGAAAAATGGTCTATTTAATTATTTAGTCTAGGAGCATGTATAGACACACACTTGATTAGCATTTTATGTTGCAATTCATGGTCATGGTTGACATTTAATTTAGGAATCTAACCTGGAGAACTGGTTCCAAGATGCCCAAGGCTAATCTAGAAACATATGTGTTTCTCTGGAGGAGATGGTAGTGGTGCTGAGGGGTAATTAAAAAGTAAGTAAAAAATTTTGGAACTGTTTTCAAGTGACTTAGACATCTGAATTCAATACTCTCAGAAGACACTGAGGGCTTCTAGAATGTAGCCTTCTTTCTTACCTTGAAAAAGAGTTTCCCCATTCTCCTTGTTTGTAAGAACTCATTTTCTAACAAAGCTACTCATAATTAGGGTCCAACTCTCATTGAGAACTCTTTAACAGAGATATTTAGAAGACTTGTACTGCACTTGCCTTGCCACCAGAGAATGCTGCAAAGAGGGTATACTTTATTGGTGCTGCCCAACTTAATACCAAGTTTCTAGTTGCAAAAAAGCCTGCCCTGAGACAAGAGAGGGTTCAGGATCCTATTGAACTATCATGTTTTTTTAACATAAGTCACTATTTACAAATAGAAGGGGCAGGCTTCTACTAATCAGTTAAAATTGGGTTAAAGTTTCTCCTGAATAAACAAAGAGACTTCCAGCAGCCGAATGTTTAAGCCAATTACCAAAATCCTAAACCATAATAGACTCTCAGAGTCCTGACCCTAAGTTTGTAGCCTCAGGAAGAAGATAATTACAATAAAGTGAAGCAATTTGGGCTGGGAGTGGTGCCTCACGCCTGTAATCTCATCACTTCAGGAGGCTGAGGTGGATGAATCACAAAGTCAGGAGTTTAAGACTACCTTGGCCAATATGGTGAAACCTCATCTCTACTAAAAATACAAAAATTAGCTGGGCATAGTGTCACAGTCTTGTAGTCTCAGCTGCTTGGGAGGCTGAGGCAGGAGAATTGCTTGAACCTGGGAGGCAGAAGTTGCAGTGAGCCCAGACTGCACCACTGCACTCCAGTCTAGGCAACAGAGTGAGACTCCGTCTCAAAAAAAATAAATAAACAAATAAACAACAACAAAAACAAAACAGTGAAGCACTTTGGACTAATCATTTTTAATCTCACTAGACTGAAAGACATGTATCCAGTTATTGGCAAGGGCATATGACACTTGCAAAGTTAATGAAGAAGAAGAATTGGAAGAAACAATTGAAGTTGTATTTACAATGTTCTTATACATCAAAGTAAACTTGAGTAAGGGGCATAGCCATTTCATCTACTTTCTCCTACCCCAGCCACCTGTTTAATGCCACATCATCCTTATGGTGTTATGGAGACCAGTATTTCTGCAGCTTGCAATTAAAAGATACAGCGAATAGAGATATTCCTAGTAAATAATAAAAACAGGGTGAGTCTACCAGTCATGATAAGTATTTTTGTAATAAAATAATTTGTAAAAATTTCATTTATTAGCATAAACCAAATCAGATCTTTCTTTTTTTTCCTTCTGTTGTAGGTGGAATTGTGTACCTCCCAAAAGTCATATGTTGAAGTCCTAACCCCCAGTACCTCAGAATGTGACTGTATTTGGAGATGGGGTCTTTAATGGCTGTAATCCAATATAATTGGTGTCCTTTTAAAAAGAGGTGTTTAAGGCCAGTTGCAGTGGCTTGCACCTGTAATCTCAGCACTTTGAGAGACCAAAGCAGGTGGAACATGAGGTCGGGAGTTCAAGACAAGCCTGTCCAAGATGGTGAAGCCCTGTCTCTACTAAAAATAAAAAAAATAGCCAGGTGCAGTGGCAGGTACCTGTAATCCCAGCTACTCAGGAGTCTGAGGCAGGACAATCACTTGAACCCCAGAGGTGGAGGTTTTAGTAAGCCGAGATCCTGAGATTGTGCCACTGCACTTTAACCTGGGTGACAGAGCAAGACTCCATCTCAAAAAAAAAAAAAAAAAAAAAAAAAAAAAAAAGAGGAGTGTAAGGCAAAAATAGTTTTGTTTGAGGATGCAGTGAGAATGCAATCATATGCAAGCCAACGTGAAAGGCCTCAAAAGAAACCAAACCTGCCAGCACCTTGATATTGGACTTCCAGCCTCCAGAACTGTGTGCAAATACATTTTTGTTGTTTAAGCCACTCTGTGATATTTTGTGGTGGCAGCTTAGCTGACTAATACACCTTGTCTCTTTTTAATAGATTCATCATTCTCACCACTCATCATACTAAACCCTTAATACACACACAGACACACAGACACACACACACACACACACACACACACACACACACACAGAGTCATATGGCATTTGGTCAATGATGAATCACATTTATGACAGTGGGTCCATAAGATCGTAATGGAACTGAAAAATTTCTATCACCTTGTGATGTTGCAGCTGTCATAACATCTGGTATGGCACATTACTCACGTTCATGGTAATGCTGATGCAAGCAAACCTATTGTGCTGCCAGTTACATAAATGTATAGCACAAACAATTATATACAGTACATAATAGTCAATAATGATAATGAATAACTAGGTTACCAGTTTATGCATTTGCTATACTACTATAGTTCTATTAAAGTGTACTACTTCTACTTATATCTTTTAAAAATTGACTGTAAAAAGCCTTAGGCAAGTCCTTCAGGAGGTTATTCCAGAAGAATGTATTGTTATCATAACGGATGACAACTCTATGCATGTTATTGTCCCTGACTACCTTCCAGTGAGGCAAGATGTGGAGGGGGAAAATAGTGATATTGATGATCCTGACCCTTTGTAGGCCTAGGCTAATATGTGTGTTCATATTTTTTTTTTTTTTTTTTTTTTTTTTTTGAGACAGAGTCTCACTCCGTCACCAGGCGCCAGGCTGGAGTGCAGTGGCGCGACCTCGGCTCACTGCAACCTCCGCCGCCCGGGTTCAAGCAATTCTCCTGCCTCAGCCTCCCGAGTAGCTGGGACTACAGGCGCGTGCCACCACGCCCAGCTAATTTTTTTTTGTATTTTTAGTAGAGACGGGGTTTCACCATGTTGACCAGGATGGTCTCGATCTCTTGACCTCGTGATCCGCCCGCCTCGGCCTCCCAAAGTGCTGGGATTACAGGCGTGAGCCACCGCGCCCGGCCGTGTGTTCATATTTTTAACAACACAATATAAAAAGTAAATATATATGTGTATGTGTATATTTACATATGTTTACAATTTTAAAAATTGAAAAAAGCTTATAGGTAAGAGAAGAAAGAAAAGATTTTTGTACAACTGTACTATGTGTCTGTTTTAAGCTAAGTTTTATTACAGAAGAGTCAAAATGTTAAAAATTAAAAGTTTATGAAGTTATGTTACAGTGAGCTAGGGTTATGACATAAATAAAAATATGTTTAGTAAACTTACAGTAGACTGTGTATAGTATTTATAAAGTCTACAGTAGTGTATACAGTAATATCCTAGGACTTCATATTCGCTGACTCACTCAGACCAAGGCCCAATCCTGGAAGCTCCGTTTATGGTAAGTGCCTTATACAGGTGCTTATATACAGTGCCCTATATATATTTTATACCATGTTTTTACTGTACCTTTTCTATGTTTAGATATATTTATATACATAAATAAAGTCAGCCTTCTGTATCCATGTTTCTACATTTGTGGATTCAAGCAACTGCAGATCAAAAATATTCCAACAAAAGGATGGTTGTGTCTGTATTGAACATGTACAGACTCTTTTACTGTTGTTATTCCCTAAACAATATAGTATAAAACTATTTACAGAGCATTTATATTGTGTTAGTATTATAAGTAATCTGGAAATGATTTAAAGTATATTGCAGGATATAGGTAGGTGCTATACAAATACAACACCATTTTATATTAGTGACTTGAGTATTTGTTGATTGTGGTATCTATGGGAGGTCCTGAAACAAATCCCATATAGATGGATGATGGTATTTACCATTGTGTTACAGCTGCCTACAGTATTCAGTACAGTAACATGCTCTACAGGTTTGTAACATAAGAGTAATAGGCTATACCATAGAGCATATGTGCATAGCAGGCTGTATTACCTGTTTTGTATAAGTACACTTTATGACGTTGAAACAATGAAAAATCACATATAAATGCATTTCTTAGAACTAATGCCTGTTTTTAAGTGACACGTGACTATGTATATTTGACATGTATATGATTCAGTCTAACTGCATGATTTTCTCCTTAAAATGTGTTACTTTAAAATTTGCTGATGACTAAAAAGATTTAAACAAACTTTTCTGATTTGTAACTCATGTTTCTGTGACAATTGTGAAATAGCTAAGATTTTACTCCTCTTGCAAGCTAAGAAATTAGCCTACTATAGTATCATGCTAGCAGAAGACACAAGACTCCTGAGTGAGAAACAAAGCACTTTATTACTCACAGGACAGCAGGTGAGAGGAGCCTTATGTGCACATTGTTCTCTCTTGCATTCAAAGTTTCATGAGGGTTAAATGAGATGGATATAACCCCAGGTGAATGCTGTATACACATGGGGTTCCCATCACAACTGAGGAACCCAAGCTTAGAACATTTTTTTCTCAGAGTGAGATATTGAGACATTATCTTTATTATATTGGATAGTAAACAAACCCACCTTCCTTTCTGGAAGGAGATGCTATGTCTATCTTCCAAAAGTGTTATACAATCTGCCCGCCATATCCACAGATTCAACGAACCACAGATCAAAATTATCCAGAAGAAATAATAAAAATGACAGCACAATAATAAAAAATAATACAAATTAAGAAACAACACAGTATAACAACTCTCTACATAGATTTATTTGTATTAAATACATAATCTAGAAATGATTTAAAGTATCCAGGAGAATGTATATAGGTTTTATGTAAATATGCTGCCATTTATGTACATATGTATGTGAGATGGAGTCTTGCTCTGTCACCTAGGCTGGAGTGCAATGACATGATCTTGGCTCACTGCAGCCTCCGCCTCCTGAGCTCAAGTGATCCTCCTGCCCAAGCCTTCTGAGTAGCTGGAATTACTGACATGACCACCATGCTGAGCTAATTTTTGTATTTTTAGTAAAGATGAGGTTTTGCCATGTTGGCCAGGCTGGTCTTTAACTCCTGACTTCAAGTGATCTGCCCACCTTGGCCTCCCAAAGTGCTGGGATTAAAGGCATGAGCGGCCATGCCCAGCCTGCCATTTTATGTAAGAGACTTAAACATCTGCAGATTTTGGTATACATGGTGTGGGGGTCCTGGACACCCACAAATATCTGGGGGGCAACTGAACAGATATCATCCTTGAAAAAATAGTCTGGAACAAAGGCAGTAAGTGTCTCTGCTCAAAGAAACACAAAAGAGGCCCATGGAGAATTGTTCCCAACAATCATTTCAAGGAAGAATTTATTTGCTATGCATATTAGTAACTATCCAAAAAATTTTAGAAGCTCAGTTTGTGAAAGTTTACTTTAAAGAAAGGACTTGGGTCATCATAAATTAGTAGAGCCACAAATTAGTAGTAGATTAGTTTGACAAACAAGAGTAGATAACTTACTTTCTCTCTGGAGAATAATATTTTTAACTTTCTTTAACTGCACATTTAAACAAATTCCCTATGAATAAAAAATGCATTGTTTTAAAGAGCTTCATACATCTCTATTGTAAGGGAGAATTTTCTCTTAAAGCTAAAGTTTGAGAAAAATAATGATTCAATGCTGCTAAATTTCTCTCTCCTTCCTAGGAAGATTGTCTTCACTTTGTTACCAGGGCAACCGACAGTCATCTGGATTTTCTTCTACTGCTCTGGCTTCTTGTTCTCAGTTTCCTGGCTGGTTCCTGCCCTTCACCCTGACATCCTAACATTAGAGTGGGCCAGGGCTCAGTTCCAGACATCTTCCCTTCTCTATTTACCTTACTTTCTTGATGCTTCCTCCACCCTCTTTTGCTGTGACCCTAAAGTATATACCTCTGGCCTGGCTTGCTCTTCTGTCCAGACTTACGTATTCCACTGTCCAGCTGTCCTCAAAACAACTCCCTTGGATGTCTAACAGACATCTTAAACTTGACATGTCCAAAACTGAACTTCTGATTATCACCTAATCTTTTCCATACACAGCCTTCTCATCTCAGTCAATGGCAACTCCAGCCTTCTGGTTGCTCAGGCCTTGAAACTTGGAGTCATCTCTGTCTTCTCACTTTCTTTCACATCCTATATCTGGTCCATCAACAAACCAGTCTTTTCTTTCTCTGGAATATATCTGGAGTGTACTTCTTACCTCATCTACTGCAACTGCTTCAGTACAAACCAGCTTAAATTGTTATCTTCTCTCACCAGGATCAATACAAAAGCATCCTTGCTGACCTCCCTGCTTCCACCTTCATCTTGTAGTGTCTATTCTCTACATAGTGCCTTTCCTGGTCCTGTTAAAATATAAGCCAGATCATGGCTCCCCTCTGTTAAAAAACCTTCAGAGGCTTCCAGTATCCCTTAGAACACACAGTGTATAAAACCCTAGATGACCTGACCTCCCATTATCTTCCCAGTCAAATCTGCTACTATTCTCTCTTATAGTCCCTCGACTCCAGCTACACTGGCCTCTTTCATATTATCATTAATACCAGACATATCTCCACTGAGGACATTTGCACCAGCTGTTCTCTCTCCCTGGAACGCTCTCCCTCCACATGGTTACTCCTCCATCTTGTTCACCTCCTTCTAGTTCTTTAACAATGGCCTGCGATGAGGCTACCCTGTTGGTCTCATTTAGACTGCAACTGCTGCCTTCACATGACCACTCAGTCTCCCACTCTGCCCAAATTCCTTCCACAGCATATGTCCTCTTCTAACATACTATAAAATGTACTCATTTATTATGATCACATATTATACTGTACAATTATTATATTATGTAATTATCATAGTAAATAATATCATGGCTATTCATTATACTATGTAATTTACTTATTATAACTTTTATTCATTGTCACTCTCCCCCAGCTAAAATGTAGGTTCCATCATGGCAGGGAGTTTTTCTGTTTATTTATATATAGCACCAATAACTAGAACATTTTCTGGAACATACAAGTGAACACAGAGGTACACAAAAAATATGAACAAATGTATTAGTGTCCACATTTGATGGACTAAGAGATTAATTATCTATGTAACATTTAAATGTTACACTTTTAATATAATTTTATGGCTGAACAATTTTTACATGTAAGCATATACCAAAAGATATTTTCAAAAATGTGAATGGAATTAAATGCGAAGATATATGTTATGTTTTTTTATATTAAAAAGATTTGAAATATGTACATTTCAAATATATATATTAGGGGAATTGCTAACTGAATTGTCATATGTCCCTTGGTTATAGGAACTGAAACAGTATTTGCAAAGATTGAAATATAATAAAACTGTAAAAAACTAGAATAAAATATATTCTTTTCTTTTCAAATTTCTATATAAAAAATTTTTTCCTAAATTATAAACCAAAGAAAGAAACTAGGAGAATATTCAATAAAATTTTTTATATAAAATTGATATTTTTTCTATGAAAAGAACATTTAAAAATACATATTTTAAGGACCAACACTAAAACAAATTAACCTGTAAAAAATATTTGCCCTAAATATCACCAAAGAATTAAATCCGTAGAACTTTCTATCTTTTTTTTTTTTTTTTTTTTTTTTGAGTCAGAGTTTCCCCCCCCCCCCCGCCGGCGCCGGGCCCCGCCGCCCCCCCCCGGCCCCCCCCCCCCCCCTGCCCCCCCCCCTGGCCCTCCCCCCCCCCTCCCCCCTGCCCCGCCCCGGCCCCCCCCGCCCGGGCAATTTTTTTTTAATGTGGCCGGGGGGGCCCGCGCCGGGGGGGGGGGGGGCCGGCGCCGCGCCCCGGGCGCCCGGGGGCCCGGGGGGGGCGCCCCCCCCATTTCTGTCTTTATCTGTTTATATTGGTAATATCTAACAGAGAGAACAGAACCACTCCCCCCTTGAAACAGTTATTGGCTTGGCTAGAAGGACGCTGTTCTCTTGGTAGTCTTCCTACCTCACTGGCTATTTGTTCTCAATCTCCTTTGCTGGTTCCTTTTTACCTCCCGACTTCTGAATGTTGGAGAGCCCCAAGACTCAGTCCTTTAGGTTTTTCTCTTCCCTATTGACATTCACTTTTTATATGATAATTCCAGTCTCACTGCTTTAAAACATCACCTAATTGCTGATATCTCCCAAATTTATATCTGCAGTCGACTCTTTCTTTAACTCAGCCTCATGCCCTTAATGCTGTACTTATTATCTTCACTGTAATGTCTAACAGGCATCTCAAACATGGACAAACCCAAATTTTTGCTCTCACTTTCTCAATCTGCTTCTCCTCTAGTATTCCCCATTTGATAAATGTCAAGTCACTCTTCCGGTTGCTCAGGTCAATCTTGGAGTTATCCTTTTCCTCTCTCTTATCCCCACCCTTGAATCCATTTTTAAATACTACTAGCTCTACCATCAAAATATGCCGTGACACTAAGCTATTTCATGACCTCTACTCCTTCTATACAGGTCCAGAGATGAAAACCATCTCTTGCCTGGACTACTGCAATAGTCTCTTTAAGTGGTCTCCTATTTTCACCCTTTTCCTTCTCTAGTTCCAATTCAGAATCCAGAATTATCCCTTTAAAGTATATCAGACTGTGATATTTAAAACCCTACAGTGGCTTCTTATCAATGTCAGAGTGAAAAACAAAATCCTACTGTAGCTAACTAGGCAGTGTATGAGGTAGTTAAACAGAATTTATGCCTAGAAAAGGTCATGCCTCTTCTAAGTCAGTCGTGTGGGTGCTTGAGTCAGTGTCGTCAGGAGCTGAACTTGGTTTTGTTGTCACTAAGGTTACTTTCAGGGCATTTCTTCAAATCCTCTCTGCAGAGCTTATAGCTTGCAGTGAACTCTGAGAGTGAAGTACTCAGACCATTCCAGCTGAGCAGGGGTAGTGGGGAACCCTTCTGAGAGAGTCTACCCCAGCATCTGTCCACCAAGTATTTATTTAAAGGGCTTCTACAAACTACAAACATCCACTAGATGACCATTTGAGGTGAGTTGTTGAGGCACCTGTGACCTTGTACACACTCAAACTGCATTCTCAAGAAGCTGTTTTCAGCATTCCTTATCACACCAACACTCCACTCCCTGTCCTGTTCTTTGGATCAAGGATTTTTATTCCTATGCACACATAACATACACACAATGACTCAGTATTTTTCCATGCCCGACCTCAAATGCCTTGTACATAAACTTCAATATGTTGCTATGCACTCTCTATATCCCTCCCTTCTTTAATTCTTAGAGTGTGCTGGTCATCTGATGCAAGGTCAACTTCTATCATTCTTGTCTGATCATAGTTGCGCCAGTGGCAGCACAGGGCCATCTGCAGATGCCTAGCAAACAGGTACAAAAAAGAATAAACACAGAGGCCATCACCCAAATGCATATGTTTAACCAAGACAACACAGTAGTTGGGTTTAACCATTGAATGCCTTCTTGTAATTGCTGAAGGGTACTTGTTTGCAACCGCTGTGACCATTCCTCAAGTTGTTTCTTTAATTCACACTAAAGAGTGGAAATTTGAGAAGACAAATGGTCATAATAAGCCCCTTGAAGATGTGTCTTTCTAAATTATTTAAGGTTGAATCTCCTTCCCAGCTTCAGGTTAAATTTACAGGCAGCCACAATTTTGCATGCCGTTTTAAGATAATGGCATAGGTGATGTTTAACTGTATAACGTTTTGATGAGACCTGGATATAGCATACCAGCTACTGAAAGAGGCTTTCATATTATAAAAGGATTGATTCTGCTCTATGTTAAGAACACCTCGCCCAAACAGAGCTATATAAGGGTGCATAGTACAAATCAGGACTGTATCAGTAACATTATTGTGCAAAGAAAAGGTATAGTTGCCACTGCTAGTAATGTACTCACCATGTGAAAGAACCCATTCAAAAAAGGAAGACCTAGTCTCCAAATTTGAGTGTGAGCAGGACTTAAAGCTTATTTCCCTTTAGTTGTAATATTGGTCCTGAAAGCCCATACTCAGGTTATAGACCTATTGGAGGGACTCCCAAATCCAATAGTCTAATTTGCGGATATAAGATAACCACTGGGGCCGCAATCAAGTAACTTACCATTATCAAACAGAGGCCCTTGGCCTGGTGCAGGTTGTCTGCATGGAGATCAACAGATGGTCTCAAACTTATATTGCCATTCCCTACTCGGATGACATATAGGAAGATCTGGCACTTGTGTAGCTTTATTAGAGACCTCAGTAACAGTAGTAGTAACAGCAGAAATAAAGGTCGTATTTGCAAGCTTAGCATCCCTTTTGGGCTGATAGTAAAGATACTCCTAAGGAATGAGAGTAACACACTTATCATTTGCTATTGTGGAAAAACAAAGAGGGGGATCACTAGACAATAAAGTCAAAGAGTCATTAAGTTTAATCCATCCCAATTTTCAGTTAAGGAGTAAGACAGGGGGCATCTATCAACTCCTGTCCAAGAAGTATTACTAGATGACAAAGGTGGGTCAGCATCCCACCATGTAATAACATTAAAAATAGGGGGGGTTTAGAACATGACTCCAATAAACACGTTCTTGAGCTGATCTTGGCAAAGGAAAAAATTACCAGCCACCCTGTAGAATTACCATCCATGCCTGTCTTTCTTTCTCAGAAGTTTACCCAGTTACTGCCAGATATATGAGAAACTGGTTCTCTATAGTTGCAGGGGCTTCCATGATGGTAAGCCCGAGAGATGCCTGTTGATCCAATTTCTGTAGCTGTCCTCAGGTAATGTCAGGTGCCTTCCAAGTCATCACTGTCATTGTCAGTTGATTCTGCCAATGACAGGTCCTGTTCTCAAGGAAGGAGACTCATATTCCACATATTTTTTTGTTTATGAAGATATATTTTAAGAGTTTAATGACTTCATTTAATAATGGCCTGACTGCTTGAGTTATAGGGAATACTAGTTTTGTGTTGTATGTATTAAGGTTGTAATGTATATGCAAATCGAGCACTAAGATAGTAAGGTACATTATCAGTTTTTATAGTTTGTGGAAGGCTTAAAGTTAAAATAAATTTAAACAAACGAGCAATTGCATCTTTAGTTTTTTTTCTTTTCTTTTCTGTTTGGTGGGGGTAGCATGTATCAATCTTGTACAAGTGTCCACAGTAACATGGATAAATTTAAAAGATCTAAAGGGTGGATACTGAGTAACATCAGTTTGCCAGATAGTATTAGGACCAGACCTCATGGGTTGGCACCAAGCTCTAAGGAAAAGAAGAGGGAGAATGCTGTTGGCAATCAGGACAAGTTTTAATAATTATGTGAGCTTCAGCAAGTGTCAAATGACAATGTTGTTTAAGACTCAGAGCATTCTCATGAAAAGAATCATGATCAACTTGAGCTCAAAAAAAGGCAGTAAAGTCTGCACACCACATTTGTAATTATACCAGAACATCAGCTTGAGCATTCCCTTTTGATAAGGGATCAGGTATCCCAGAATGAGAGCAAATATGGGTGATGTAAAGAGGGTGATGACAGGCACAGAGAAGCTCTTGTGCTGCAAAAAACAAAGCTAGTAGAGATTAATTAGTCGTGCCCTTCACATGTGCAAGATCTAAATGAGTCATGCCATATACCGCATAAGCAGAATCACTATATTTAGGTCTTGGTGGGACAAAGTTTGTAAAGCCAATTATCAGGTCACCTAACTCTGCCTGTCACTTAGTTTTAAAATGTTCCTGGATTTTGTGCTGCCAGTTTTGCATGTCATCTTGCTACACTATAGCTGTCTTTTCAGTTTTTTCTAAATCATCTGTAAAGACAATAATGGCGTGAAGCAAGAACTCAGAGATAACAATAGATACAAATTTAACGTGCGCAGTTTGTAAAAATTTTAGAAGCTTAAAGGCTGGTAAATGGAAGCTGATATTACCAATAAAGTCAGCCATTACTACTTGGTCAAGATCACAAGCTAAGAGAGTATGAAATTGTTCCTTGCTCAACGGTAGGAAAAGAGTAGCAGGATCATATTCTGACAATTGGATGCAACATCGATGCCCCTTTATGATAAGATAAACTACGAAATCTGTGGTCTTTTGTATATGTTGGAGGGTTTATGAGACAGGTAAATAGCACACAAATTACAGAAATGGCAAAAGATAAAGCCTACCTGTTAAACTAAGGCATCCACCCCATGAAGGGATGGATATTTTAAGTGATTTTTAGCATATTATCTGGCCTTTCAAAGTCATTAGAATGTGTCTGCAAGTCACCAGGATAATAAACCTGCATTGAGTTAGCTTAAGTGTGTTAAAAAAAAAAAAAAAATTAAAAAAAAATCTGTAGGTGCTGGCCATTTTCTTGCATTAGCCTTTAGCTGGAATGCTCTAGAAGTGGGCTTGGGAAAGCAGGGCTGTGGCGGATTTCTTCCCATCTCTTCTGGGCTCCTTAAGCAGCCTCTCTTAATACTACTCTTGCCCTTGGAGGAAGGAAGGAAGACTACAAGTGGTAGCAAGAGGCCAGAAAATGACCAGGTGATAAAGTGTGGCTATAAATGCAGAGACAGGAAGCAAGAGGATAACAGCAGGCTGGGAGAAAATTACTCCCCTTTACCTTCCCGGCCACCTGCACTTGGAGCCAACCCTGTAAGGTAAGGTACTGAAAATATGTTGAGCTTTTTGTTATTTTTATCACCCCCAAGCAGAGAGGCTCAGGGGAGGAGCAGCCATGCAGCACAGGGTCTGCTTTGAAGTTTTTCAGCCACAGTGTTTTAAAACATTTTATAAAAAAGCAAAACAACCATTCTTTACTGCTGTGTCAATCTTCTGAAGATGACAGCAACTGACGAAGCTCACCTACCCCAGCCTATTTAGCATTTAACATATGGCTACGGGAGAGCACCCCTTATTAGCAGGCTTCTTCCTCAGAGCTCTGTACTCTAGGCTGCTCCACACTCCTCTGCCCACCTTAGACTAGTAAGGTTAAGGTCAGGGTGCACATGGACTGTTTCTTAGTTTCTTAGCCCTTTCCCTAGGGGACCAGGGAAAACAAGAAATTGCTTGTTAGATGAGACATGCGAGGGGTGGCAGCGAAGGGTAGAAGTAGGAAAAGCAGCAACACAACAAGCAGCAGGCAATTTTCTGGGCACAGTTACTAAGGTATGTGACTATGGTGAAGAGGATTCTTTGGACTGAGCTGGAGCTCCCTGCAGCCACTGGGGACTCGGTTTGTGCCTCTTGGCCTCCCCCTTCATCACCGCAAACCCAGAAAGGGGCAACTTGCCTAGACTACCAGTGACTAAATGGGCACACCATGGCATCTTAGCAACTCTTCTGCCCCAGGCTTCTGTGGGCAGCAAGAAAGCCAGAGCTTTCTGGGATAAAACCCAGGAGGCGGCATGCAAATTTTCCTTATACTCCAGGGAAATAGAAAAAAGACAAGGCCAGAAGTAGAAAGTGAGAACTTGCATATTACAAAGACAATCATAATCGGCCACTTTCCTTCCCTCCTGGAGGCACCCCTGCAACAGGGAAGCTTGTCAGGGAGACGAGGCCACCTGATCATATAGATGTTCACTGACCGGAGGTCTTATCCAAGAACTGTTCCTTGGGCTGCCTCCAATCTCCTTAAGGGGATGGGAGGCACTGTTGCCTGAACAGGGCCAATGAATGCTGGTCCCTTTAAGCGTGGAGAAATGGAGAGCAATGGCTTGTCTATAAGGAGAGGAAAAGGCTCCCGTCTGTCCTTATCCTCACTAGAAAAAATCTCTTTCTTATTCCCCATAGAAGGGAATAAAGGAGGGAGAGGAGTCTGTCCTTGTTATTCTGGTTCCTGCTTTTCCTTCTCCTTTATGTCTCCTGAATTCCCTTCAGGTGGAGAAGATGGGCAATCTGACTCACCGAAATCTAGCAGATAAAGAGGATATAACACAGAGCATACCAGTGCCCAGGTGGTCAAGAGTAACATTAGTAAAATGACCTTGCTCATATCCTCTTTCAGACAGCAACCTAGCTGCTCCCACAACTCTAAATCTAAGGTTTCTTGATCAGAAAACCAAGGGCATTCTTGCAAATTTAAGAGCATAAGCTGTGAAGAGCTCCAGGCTCTACAGTGCACTGGATAGCCTTAAGTAGCTCTTGCACTGTTTTAATACTTTCTAACTCTTTCATAATTTCTTGACTGATAATAACCTATCCCCTGATATTTTACACGTGCATCCCATCCTCCTGATGGGAGTCAGGACTGTCCCTTACTGGGGTTTCCCAAAAGCTGATGAGCTCTCCTCCTTCACACTTAACTTTAAGGTAATTATTTTGGGTCCACCAGTTGCAGAGCTTACAGTTTACAGTTAATGCCCAGAATGAAGTACTCAGACAGTTCTAGCTGAGCGGATCTGGAGGGTAGCTCTTCAGAGAGAGTCTGCCCCAGCATCCGTCCACACCAAGTATTTATTCAAAGGGCTTGTATTAACTACAAATATCCACTAGATGACCATTTGAGATGGGTTGCTGAGACACCTGTACACACTCAAACTGCATTCTCAGGAAGCTGTTTTCAGTGTTCCTTATCACACCACACACTACTGCCTGTCCTGTTTTCAGGGTCAAGGAGTTTCATTCCCATGCACAAATAACATATACTCAGGGCCTCAGTGTTTTTCCATGCCCTGACCTCAAATGCCTTGTACATGAATTGTAATATGTTGCCATGCACCCCTACACTCTCCTGTAACCTGTGTTGAGGGTGGGGGTGCCAGAGGATTTTTCCAATATTCCTGCTCCACTCTCAGCTTTAGGTGAACCAATGCCTCTGGGAGGGTCTCTCTCTTCTCTCTTTGTGCCTTCCCCAAGATAATCTGCTGATGTTTCTTACTTCTTGGTGCTTGTCAGCCTGGTGGGA
The DNA here is from genome assembly GCA_036589455.1 of Ateles fusciceps. NCBI lineage: Eukaryota > Metazoa > Chordata > Mammalia > Primates > Atelidae > Ateles > Ateles fusciceps. The sequence goes on from JAZHEH010000065.1 coordinate 44,714,049, forward strand.
CATGGGAAATCTGTGTTACCTGATCTCAGGGTAGGGTTTCTTAGTGACCCTCCTCTTGTTCAGCAGAAGAAAGCCTCTCCAGATCTGGGCTCCTACTACATGGGTAGGAGATTTACTCCTCTCCCTGCCTTCATGATAGTGGCTATTCCACCTGAGCCTTGGGGTAACAGCTTTCACTATCCTTACCCAAGCAGGATAAGAACTTACTCCTTAGGAATAAGGAAACAGGCAAAATTTCATGTGTTTCCTGCAGTGGTTACTGCCCTTAATTCCAGGCCAACACCACTGACAGAGCATGTCTCTAGTTACCCTGTCCACCTGCCTTGTTCTTTCTCTTGAGCACCCAGCAAGTCTATGAAGAAGAGTCCACAAATAGGCACAAATGCCCCTCTGTCCTCAGCTCACAGGAATTTATAATTTCATGCTGACCCACACTCAGGCTTTAACAGTCTGACACAAATCTTGGCTTAATGCATCTTACACCTGCACTTGTGGGGAAGGAAGCCTTGTCTTCCCTGTTTGCTCTTGCAGGTGGGACAGTGCTAGTGTCCTGTCACTCTAGGGAGGTGACCCGCTGTCCTTACATTCTTGGCCAGTGAGTTGCCTCTGACTTCAGCTCTGTAATGATTTTAAAAAAAGAGATTATCTTGTAAAGTATCCAGCTTTTTCTTATTGCTAAATAGGAGTGATATTCTTTTCAGCTTTCTAGATCATAGTGAAAGAAGGAAGTCCCACCCAGATTTATTTTAAGTAATTTATCCTAAGAAAATGATGAGAAGTACATACAATGATATTTATTTGAAGTATATTTATTTTGGTATATTTTTAAATTGAGTAAAATTAGAAAAACTCAAACTTTGGCATTAGTCAGCATAAATAAAGCAGCCACTGAAACAACCTTCAGTTCCTGGAGGCTTCACACAATAACATTTATTTCTCACTCATACCAGAATTTGTACAGGCTGAGGGAGTTTCTTGTGTGGCTCTCCTCCAAGGGTGACTTTGAGGGGATGCCTTTCTATATAAAACTCTCCTGTCTGAGTCCTTCTAGTTCTGCCAAGAATGAAAAAAGAAAGGAGAAGACTGAAAGGTATATTTTAGGAGCCAGGCCTGATATTCCTGGCCCAGATTTCATTGACCATCAGTCAGTTATATGATCTTAACCTAACTGCAAGAGAGGTTTGAAAATACCATCTTTCTGGGTACCTAGGAAGAGAAAAAAGGATTGATGATCATCTAACCAGTCTCTGCCACAGTGTTACCACAGAAAAAAATGTTAGATTGTGCTGTATTTATATACTGGAATATTACTCATTCATTAAAATTGTGCTTTTGAAACAATTCTAATGCTGATGGAAAACTCTTGAGACATAACATTAAATGAGAAAATATAAATTATACACAATGATTCCAATTATTGTGTATGTGTACATATACATTTATGCCAATAAAAAGGCTAAGAGAATATTCAGATAATTCATTGGCTTTCTTTTAATCTTTATTTTCTATAATTGTTATTGATTATAGGTGATTTTTTTCCCCCTATGACATCTATATTTTCCATATTTTTACAATAAGTTTGTATAATATGAGAAAATTGTTTATTGTTTATTTTAGGGTATAGTTTAGAAAAAAGTATATCAGGAGTTTTTTCTGAAAACTAGGGCATTAAAACTGCAGGGAGCAAGTTCTTGTAGCAACTTCTTGATTAGTACGTATTTTATATTCACAGCCTGCAAATAATTCTCATTTTCATAGGATGACTCATTTGATCAGCTAAACATGATCTCAAGACAACACTGTGCTACTAAAAGTGAAATACTAGCTACTATAAATACCATCTTTTAAAGGTGCCTTTTAAGTTATTAAATGGGACCCTAGTAAAATAATAAAATGTTTCAATTAATAATAAATCTGGACAATTAACGGTTAATATGAGTAAACTATAATGCATGGAATCATATAGAGATTCTCCTTTTCCCATTTAATTTTTCATACTGAACTGGGCACTAAGTCATCTTTCCTCTACTTAATTTGTATAGAGGCACTCCCCCCCTCTCCTTTTCCACCCCAGCTGTTTGTATTACCTTTACTGATACTCTCTGCTTAGTCACTCCCTTCCCAGCCTTCCAGTCTCAAAACTATTATTAGGATGATTTTTCCAAAACACAATTCTGATCCTGGGTAGGACTAGACCTGAGAAATAGATAGACCCTGTGTTTGCAAGGCACATGGGAAAAGACCCCAGGGCCAGGGAGCACTTGGCCTAGAGTATGTGCTCAGTGAACAGGAAGATTAAAAATCTGACCACAGGATTCACTGGGGAGAGTGTTTGTGCTGCAGGAGAGGGTTCCTGCTAGGGTGCTGAAGGAGATGAGACCAAGCAGAAAAGACGAGCCAGGCCTATGACTTTGAAGCTGTGGCCGAAAGTTTTCGTTTGACATGTAGAGCAAAAGTGAGAAGCTACTCAAGGATTCTGAGCACTGCAGTGATGAGAATAGAACATTAGATCTATTTTCTTTCCCCAACTTTCCTGATATAACAATGAGCACTATTGTCCACTTTTAGAAGACTTGGATGAAAGCAGGCATTTGAATTTTCTCTTAGGCTGTTAGCTGAATTCATTTAATATTTAACGAAGTTAGTAATATCTAAGAAGTGTGCATATGCTGCTTTTTGTTATTGTTTAAATAAATTCACCCTTTAAGATCAAATGTCTGGTTTAAGGTTACTGTGAGCTGAAAAATAGAAATCTGGCCATCACCATTACTTCCTGGCTCCACCCTCTGTGATGGCAGATAAGGAGCCCTTTTACCCAACATTTGAAAGCCTGGGGTCATGGCCACAGGAAAGTTCTTCCCCATTCTCTCTCTTGCTATTCTCTGATAGACAGATAAGGACCCTGGGGCTCAGAAAGGAAATCTGCAAAAGAAATATTCTAGAAAAAATAAAAGCCATTAGGATTTAAATACATTACCCCCTTTTATGTAATAGAAATTTAAAAAATATTAATAGCTATATATGTTCCATTTCTCTAGTTAATATTACTATAGAAAAGTAGAATTCAAAGTCAGGAAATGAAATAGCAAAAAGGTTGTAATTTGATAAATGAGAAGAAGCAATTGTACCTCCCACTTTCCAGAGCACCAGCAATCTTACCTTTTTTCCCTCTCTCCATCACAGCATGAAAAATCTTCACCAATTATACGGCATGCTCTCATTACTGTACATCCTATTACTGTATATCTAATTACCTTCTCATGAACAGTTACTTAGAGGGAGATGTTTTCTAGCATAAAGACAATACATCTGAAATATTAGACTTGAAAAGGAAGGTCTACAAAACAATATTGGCGGAGAAAAAAAATGAATTTATAATAGTTCCCCTACTATGGGCCCTGCACACCTAATCCTTGATCTCATTTTCAGGCCTTTGTTCAGACTCAGAGTAAGGAGTGGGGTACAAGATTTTGAAACCAGCTTCACTTGCACCCCAAAGCTTGTGGATGGCTGTTTGAATATGTAAAGATTGGTAAATAAAGGGATTCATGAGTGTGGGAAAAAAAAAGATGCAGCAGCTCTCTGCTAAAGATACCAAAATAGAACTAAGTTGTCTTGTTCTATATATTTCTGTGTATGACTTGTCTGAAATCAGGATCTATTTTTCCTTCCCCTTCTGGAGAGAAGCTCCTCTTGTGTGGAAGTTCTTTCATACTAGGCTTTTAGGTAGCGATCCCGAACAACAGCGGGAAACAACCAGTCAAGTCTTTCTGGGGCCTCTGGTCTCTGTGAAAGGAGAATCACCAAAGTTGAACTTGCTCTAAAATGCTGCCCTCACCACATCACCTTCCTGCTATCATCTTGCTTTAAGACAGTGAATTTTTTTGGGCCTAAAGCAGGGCCAGAGAGCTCCATGAAGCAAAGAGAACATGAGAATGAGAGTAAGGAAACCTGGGTGATCATACCCACTGTGCACCTTCCAAGCTTTGAGAGCTAAGCCAAACCCTGCTGTGCCTTGGTTTCTTTAAGCATACAATAAAAGAATTGTACCATGTTATCTCTAAGGCTCTTTTCATTCTACAGTTGGATTATTCCATACTATCTCATATCCTTCCCTGGCAGATCAAAAAGTGGAGGGTATAGTAGAGACTACACTGGTTTGGATGTAAAGAGCCCACTTCAGTTCTAGTGCTGGCTCTGCTACTTAGCAGTTGAGCATCGAAGTCAAGTCTCTGAATTTGTTCTTACTGTAGGGCAATCATAGGGATAATATGAAATAACATTCATACATTAGTAAGTTTGTAGTATATAATGAACCACACCAAAATTTAGCTTATAAAAATTAAAATTATTTTCTATGCTTCTGTATGTTAGCTGGGTTGTTTTTCTGATCTGAGCTGGTACAGTTGGTTTCTAAAATCTGCCAGTGGTTTGGCAGGAGCCTGGTCTGGCCTTGCCTTCATCACATGGTGGTTTCAGGGTTCCAAATGACAGAAAGGAGCCCCAGATGTACAGGTGTTTTTTAAACCTCTGCATGCATCATATTTACAAATTTCCCATTGGCTAAAGAAAGGCATATGGCTAAGCCCAGAGTCAAGGAATGCACTTGATGAGAAGGGCTTCAAAGAATTTATGTCCATTTTGTAATTAACCAAAATACACTAAAAAGAACTTTAAAAATTATACAATTTATTATAAATTATTTAAGTTCCACTTGTAAATATTTGGCTTAATTTTTTTCCAGTGTTAAAAATACCTTTGTTGCTGCATTATCCACTAAGAGTTCTTCATAAGATGTCAAAAATGCCTTGATTGATTATCTGAATAATCCATTGTCACTACAGTCACCAACTGGGCCCTAGTATGTGAGGAAGAAGAGGTAAAGAAAAGGCAGGAGAGTGGAGGTACATGGGCAGTGTGAGAGCACCAGATCCAGGGCAACATAAACATCCAAAATACCCCAGATTGTGCCAAAAAACACTGGTTTCACAGTCTTTCCAGGCTGACTCTGGTAGTGAGCGTGGTGGAATTCAAGTAACTGCAGGGAACTGACAGAACCTGTGTCATAAAGATCTGCATAGAGAAAAGATATCCTATTAATAATTCAGGTAGGTTAGAATGTGATGTATGGGTGACAAAAGCTGATAGGAAACAAGGACAGGAACTAAGAAGTAAGTGAGCAGGAAAATCTGGCCTGACTTATAGGAAAGCTCCTATAATGGCATTCATCTGTTGGACATTGTCAAGGGGAGTTAGCTGATCAGCCAATGGAGCCAAATGGAGATGGTGAGTCCGGAACAGTCAGGATAATTAAAGGCAAACATTGCTGCCAAAGTTCTAAGCCAGTCATAGCAGAATTGCCGTCAATGGCTGAGGGTGTTGGGAGAAACATTCCCTACCAAGATGACTGGCAAAGCTAAGCAAAATCCAGGGCCACAGGAAACTGGATGGAATCCAGAGCAGTTTCCAGTGATATAAAATATGGGTGTACTGAATGGAACTGAAGTCTCACCCAACAGCCTGAGCCAGTAGAACAAAGACTGGAGAAAGCTGAGACTAGGATCATTGGCAGCAGACACTCAGGACTCACTTCAGGAACACTGGGTTTGTGCTAGCACTAATCATTCTGGATCCACCCAGTGCTGGCAGGCTTCTTGCCCTCCTCAGGACTGACTCCGTTTTTGGATGGGTCTGCACCTTAATGCAGAAGGGGTTGGTGACTCCCAGCTGACAGAAACTGAGAGCCCTTCTGCCTTTATCTCAGATCTGCTTACTTACTACAAATCAGATAGAGTTGCAGCTCTGAGAACTAGGGAGACAGGCCTGAGTAGAAAGGCCTGTTTAATCACTCACTGTCAGCGTGACATAGGGACGTTTATTCCCTTGTTCATCAATCAGCTTATGTAAAATGCAGATCATAATCATACCTACCATGAAGGATACTGAGAGAATTAATGAGTTCAGTTAATGGTCATGGAGGGCATAGAAAAGTGCGAGGCTTGTGGTAAGTATTACATAGTTACCATATGACTCTGCCATCCCTCTGCTAAGATTTTCCACTATGAGACTTAAGAAAAGAGGAAGATCAGATTTCCTACACTCAGAGGTCCTAGAAAATGTGTTTTATCAAATAGTGTGGCCATCCAATTTTACTTAATATTAAGCAGGTGTGGCTAGAGCCTCTGAAAAGGGAATTACTTAGCTTTTACTGAAGTTTTTTCTTTGTAGTTGGCATTTGTAGTCAAGTATGTTTATCACTGCAAAAGGAAAAAAAAATTCCAGGTATGACTTTATGACTACACTTGGAGGCACCTTCTGGTATCTCCTTCTGGAAGACAATTTGTCAAGGGCAGCAGAGTACCTGCGAACCAGGGAACATAACAGACATTAAAATATAGGATACAAAATGGAAAATTATATAGCTCAATATTAAGAGGAAAAGAGTGACATTTGCATAATTTCATAAGCTTTGTCTCCCAACTGTTTTCTGAAGATTATATGCCCCTCACCTGTGCTTCCCCCAAAGAGAAATATATCTTCAGCAGTTGTACACAAGTGATTAAATAAAGTAAAATATTTAAAGCCTTCCGTTAACAGGGAGCATCTGCTATGCATCTGCCACTGAAACTTGATCAAAAAAATCTCTTTTCTGTTTCTATACAGCCCAAGTGTACTATCTTGAGTATTTCTATTAGCCATGTACTCTAAAAGTAAGACTTATCAGTGGTCAGCTGTAGCAAGGGGCTACAAAGGGAAGTTCAGGGATTTAGGGGGTGAGGGACGGTCACACACAGGCTTTAGACACCACCATGGATGTGTATAACCACATAGTTGTATAATTTTTGCTCTGCTCCACAGCATCTAGAGATAAAAGACGTGTCATGGGGGACAAAATGAGGTCTCTTCCCTGGAAAAATAAAATCAGAAAATAGTGTGATACAGAATAACACCTCAGAGCACTGTACTACTTTAAAATGTACAAAGAACTTGCAGGTATATTTTATCAGTTAATTCTCAAGATCCATGCTTTCTGAATTGATATCTACATTTGACAAATGATGGACTTGAGACATATGGGAGATCACTGACTCACTCAAGGTCATAGTGTTAGTTAACAGTTGATGCTTGGACTCATGGTAGGTTTTTTTTCCAATTCCCTGTCCCGTGGGTCACTCGCTAAATCACTTTGACATTCATTCTACTTTCTTGGTTTGGGGAAACAGAGTCCAGTCAAGTCCAGTTTGGCTAGAATACACATTCGTGTTGAGATTCCAGGAAAAGAAAACAATGTAAGTGGAGTGTTACTGTGTGTGTGTGTGTGGTGGGTGGTGGAGGGGTAGGGGTCAGCCATGGTGGTTCCTGAACTTGGATTCCCAGATGTAATTAGTTCTTAAAGCCTGACAATGAGCCAATATCACCCACTTAACTATGGAAAATGCAAGTGGCTACTCTTTAAGTGTCTGTGGAAATTTGAAGTCCACTCTATATAAAAATTAAAAATAGCCATTTGCATTTCCCATAGTTAAGTGGGTGACATTTCAGGATAAACCACAAAACAGTCCTTCTGATTCTAAATTTGTCTGTGCTTTCTTCCCTTTATCACTGGAAGCTATGTGGTAGCTCTATTAGATTTACTTCAAATACAAGTTGAAGAAAACCTTATCTACTTCACATTCTCTTGTGTGCTCTTTTGTAACTTAAAAAAAGTGAATTATTTAGCCGCAGAGATAACTGAAGTCTACATATTCCGTATTTGTAAAATACAAACTATGACTCTTCAAAATTGTAATGCAACACTCAAATTGTGTGCTTTTTTAATTAAATGGTGATCAACTGTACCCTTGTAGGTGTCCCAGCCATAGGCAAAAGTGGGTTACTTTTCTCAGACACTCAAGAGGACAACCATGCCTATTAGCACCATCTACTGTCTTTCTAAGCACACCACTGCCCTGGGGAGCTTGTGTTCTTCCAGTAGAAGTCAATCTGTCAAAGACACAGACAATGGTGTATCCATTCTCTGATTCTCCAATGAGCCACGCCTTTTCAAGGAAAAGGGCATTTGTTTATGTGTCCCAATTTTCTCACTCAAGATGATCAACAAGAAAATTTCTAAGGTCTCAAATCTCCTTTTCCTGGAAAATCATGAAGAGAAATAGAGCCATCTGAGTGTTAATGCAGGATGGGGTTTTTGTTATCTCATTTAATTCCCTCATTTAATAAATGAAGTGATTATGAGTCATTCTTTTACAGGCAAGTACTAGATTTAAATGGTGCTTCAGAAAAATTAATAAGGCAATAAAACATCAATTGGATGGGAAAGATCAGAACAGAAAAGAAAAGCTTAAATGCACTTGGAATAATCCAGGGGTAAAATAGTGAAGTATTAAAAGTCAAGATAAGGTAATAACAGCCAGTTATTGTGAAGGAAGTAGGAATGTACACAGAGGTGTGAATTCACAACACATATCAAGGAACATGCCTCAGATTTGTGTGGATAACTGGAAGGAAGGCTGCTGGTATATTTGGGATTTTTTGGTCTGTTACTTGAAGAAATTTATTTTTTAATTTTTGTGAGTACACAGTAGGTGGATATTCATGGGGTGCATGAGATATTTTGATACAGGCATACAATGCTTGTTGTGCTATCAAATATTAGATCTTATTAATTCTTTCTAAATGTATTTTTATGCCCATTAGCCATCCTCATGTCCTCCTCCACTACTCTTCCCAGCCTCTAGTAACCACCATTCTGCTCTCTATCTTCATGAGTTCATTTGTTGTAATTTTTAGCTCCCACAAATAAGTGAAAATAAGTGAAGTTTGTCTTTCTGTACCTGGTTATTTCACTTATCACAATGACCTCCAGTTCTATCTGTGTTCTTGCAAATGACAGAAACTCATTCATTTGTATGGCTGAATAGTACTCCATTGAGCATATGTACCACATTTTGTTTATCCATTTATCTGTTGATATATACATAGGTTGCTTCCAAATCTTGTCTATTTTGAATAGTGTTGCAGTGAACATGAAAGTGCATTCCTTTCTTTCTAGCAGTAGGATTGCTGGATCATGAAGCAGTTTTACTTTTAGTTTTTCAAATGACTTCCAAACTGTTCTTTACAGTAGCTGTACAAATTTCCATTACTACCAACAGTGTACAAGGATTCCCTTTTCTCCACATCCTCACCAGCAGTCATGATTGCTTATATTTTGGATAAATGCCATTTTAACTAAGGTGAGATGATATGTCATTGTACTTTTCATTTGCATTTCTTTGATGATAAATAATGTTGAGAACTTTTTCTTATATCTGCTTGCTGTTTTATGTCTTTTTTAGAGAAATAGCTATTCAGATATTTTGACAATTAATTATCAAACTATTTTATTTTTGTCCTATAGACTTAATTAAGAATCATACATATTCTAGGTTTTAGTCCTTTGTCAGGTGGATAGTTTGCAAATATTTTCTTCCATTTTGTGGGTTGTCTCTTCACTTTGTTGTTTCCTTTGCTTTAAAAAGGCTGTTCATATTTATTAACTTTATTTTTTTCTTTTGAAATGGAGTCTCACTCTGTTGTCCAGGCTGGATTGCAGTGGTGCAATCTTGGCTCAATTCAACTGCTGCCTCCCAGGTTCAAGTGATTCTTCTGTCTTAGCCTCCTGAGTACCTAAAACTACAGGTGCTCACCACCACATCTGGCTAATTTTTGTATTTTTAGTAGAGATAGGGATTCTACCATGTTGGCTAGGTTGGTTGCAAACTCCTCACCTCAAATGACCCACTAGCCTCAGCCTCCCAAGGTGCTAGGATTACAAGCATGAGACACCATGCAAAGTTGCTCTACAGAAGCTTTTTAACTTGATATGATTATTTGTCCATTTATGCTTGGTTGCCTGTGCTTGTGGGATATTATTCAAGAAATCCTTGCCTCGACCAGTGTCCTGGAGAATTTCCCAATGTTTTGGAAATTTTATAGTTTAATGTATTAAAGTCTTCAATCCATTTTAATTTTTTGTAATATGGTGAGACATTGAGGTCTTAGATTCTGATATGATTTGGCTATGTCTTCACCCAAACCTCATTTTGAAGTGTAGCTCCCATAATTCCCACATGTCATGGGAGGGACCTGGTGGGAGATAATTGAATCATGGGTGTGGTTTCCCCCGTACTCTTCTTATGGTAGTGAGTAAGTCTTATGAGATCTGATGGTTTTATAAGGGGAAACCCCCTCTCACTTATTTTCTTCTCTAGTCTGGCACCATGTGAGATGTGCCTTTTACCTTCCACCATGATTGTGAGGCCTCCCCAGCCACATAAAACTCTGAGTCCATTAAACCTCTTTTTCATTACTATTTACCCAGTCTTAGCTATGTCTTTATCAGCAGCATGAAAACAGACTAATGCAGTAAATTGGTACTGGTAGAGTGGGATGCTGCTGTAAAGACATCAAAAAATGTGGAAGCAACTTTAGAACTGGGTAACAGGCAGAGGTTGGAACAGTTTGGAAGGCTGAGAAGAAGACAGGAAAATGTGGGAAAGTTTGGGACTTCCTAAGGACTTGTGGAATAGCTTTGACCAAAATGCTGATAATGAAATGGACAAAGAAATCTAGGCTGAGGTGGTCTCAGATAGACATAAGGAACTTGTTTGGAACTGGAGTAAAAGTGACTCTTGCTATGTTTTAGCAAAGAGACAGGTAGCATTTTGCGCCAGCCCTAGAGATTTCTGGAACTTTGAACTTCAGGGAGGCAATTTAGGGTATCTGGAAAAAAATTTTTTAAATTGTTGTACTGTAAGTTCTGGGGTATGTGTGCAGAACATGCAGGTTTGTTACATAGGTATACATGGGCCATGGTGGTTTGCTGCATCCATCACCCTATCATCTATGTTAGGTATTCCTCCTAATGCTCCAAAGTCTATGCTCAATTGCTCCGCTTACTGCAAAAGTGGTTATAAAAAAAAAGTCCCTGAGTCTTGGCAGAGCAGATTCAGAACATCCAGCCAAGCTTAGATTTCCTACTCCCAGATAGTGGATGGATCTCTGACTGGATCAAGATCCCTTGCTCCTTCCTTTTTTGAAAAGAGATTTATCCTTGAAATCCATCAGCCCCTCAATCAAACAATTTTGTGAAATTGGCCACCCCTCCCATTATTCATTCATGCCCAGACATGACATAACGCCAACCTAAGCTGAATATAAAAAATGTAGAGGAGACCTTGAAAAAGTAAGACCAAAGGGAAGAATCCTGTGTTTCAAGCAGTAACATGAGGGAGTTTGGGGCAGCTTAATGTAAATTGCTGAGTTATATATTGATTCCCTGATGACTCCAGACTTTCCCCCAAAACAAAGTAGATAAGATGCCACACTTAGCTGTGTGATCTTGGACATGTAATTCTTTTTATGACTTCATGCTTCATCTGTGAATTGGACTTATGGGGTGGTTGTAAGAATTAAAAATGCCTATGCCCCTTAAACACTTCAAATCACTTTGTTTTCTATCACAATAAGTTTCATCCTTTCTATCAGGGAGGAGCCTATGAGGGATGGTTTAGTTCTGAGATAATATCATCATAGTCATTTAAGGACTATACCTAGCCTTAAATGTGGTATTCAGATACCCTGTCTCTATTTACCATTAAAGTTATGTATCCAAATGATGAATGTCTTCTAGGTCATCAGCAACATCCATCCATTTATCGATCCATCCATTTATTCATATATGCATTTGTTCACCTGTTTGACAAACATTGAAGCTTCTACCATACTTTGGATAGATTGAGTAGCAGATGTAATTACTGTCTCCTTTTCTCTGGTAGAGAAACCTCTGAATAAACTTAGCTGGACCAATGTCCAGCATGGCCATTGACTATCAATTTGATTTTGAGAAGTGTTAAAACGGAAATACTATCTTTCTCTCAGAATTACTGTAAAAATGAGACAAAATACCTTCAATACAGGGCCTAGCTCATTAGAGAATATAGCTTACTAATATTCTCCCTTCAGTTGTTCAGGGCATTCTTCATGGCTGCCAACATGTTTTCCAAAAGTTTTACTTTTATTCTGCCACTGATTTATTAAGAAACTGTCTCTGTTATCTCTGTCTTCTTCAGTAATTCTGTTTCTAATATAGGTTCAGTCTCTTGTCTGAGTAATTTCTTTCTTTTTTTAAATTATACTTTAAGTTCTGGGGTACTCGATGTGCCGTGGTGGTTTGCTGTATCCATCATCCTGTCATTTACATTAGGTATTTCTCCTAATGCTATCCCTCCTCTAGCTCCACCCCCTGTTATTCCTCCCCTAGTCTCCCACCCCCTGACAGGCCCCGGTGTGTGATGTTCCCCTCCCTGTGTCCATGTGTTCTCATTGTTCAACACCCACTTAAAAATGAGAACATGCGGGATTTGGTTTGCTATTCATCAGTTTGCTGAGAATGATGATTTCCAGCTTCATCCATGTTCCTGCAAAGAAAGTGAACTCACCCTTTTTTATGGCTGCATAGTAATCCATGGTGTATATGTGCCACATTTTCTTTATCCAGTCTATCATTGATGGGCATTTGGGTTGGTTCCAAGTCTTTGCTGTTGTGAACAGTGCCCCAATAAATATACATGTGTATGTGTCTTTATAGTTGAATGATTTATAATCTTTTGGGTATATACTCAGTAATGGCATTTCTGGGTCAAATGGTATTTCTAGTTCTAGATCCTTGAAGAATCACCACACTGTCTTCCACAGTGGTTGAACTAATTTACACTCCCACCAACAGTGTAAAAATATTCCTATTTCTCCACATCCTTTCCGGCATCTGTTGTTTCCTGACTTTTTAATGATCACCATTCTAACTGGGTGTGAGATGGAATCCCAATGTGGTTTTGATTTTCATTTACCTAATGACTAGTGATGATGAGCTGTTTTTCATATGTTTGTTGGCTGCATAAATGTCTTCTTTTGAGAAGTGACTATTCATATCTTGTTTAACTAAACTGGAAGCTCAGTATGATTGAGGTGATTGTTGGTTGAATTCACTGACAACTTCTTAGTAGTAAGCCATTGCATAGAATACAATGGGTATTCAAAGGATATATATTAAATAAATTGATAAATTAATAAGCAACTGGTGATTAAAACATATGACCATTTCTCCTGAAATATTAGTTATCAATATTTCTTAGTATGTTTTCAGTTGTGGTAATTGCTCCTAAATATGAACTATATTGCTGGTGCAAATTTTATTTCTAATATTGAAGGTGACATCCACAGCTTGCTATCTTGAATGTATCTGCATGGCCAATTATAGTATTAGTCCATTTTTATGTTGCTAATAAAGATATACCGGAGACTGAGCAATTTACAAAAGAAAGAGGTTCATTGGTATCTCAATGTGGTTTTGATTTGCATTTCCGTAAGGACCAGTGATAATGAGCTTTTTTTTCATATATTTGTTGGCTGCATAAATGTCTTCTTTTGAGAAGTGTCTGTTCATATCCTTAGCCAACTTTTTGATGGGTTGTTTGTTTTTTCTTGTAAATTTGTTTATGTTCTTTGTAGATTCTGGATAGTAGTCCTTTGTCAGATGGGTAGATTGCAAAAATTGTTTTCCCATTCTGTTGCTTGCCAGTTCACGCTAATGATAGTTTCTTTTGCTGTGCAGAAGCTCTTTAGTTTAATTAAATGCCATTTGTTTATTTTGGCTTTTGTTGTCATTGCTTTTGGTGTTTTAGTCATAAAGTCCTTGACCATGCCTGTGTCCTGAATGCTATTGCCTAGGTTTTCTTCTAGGGTTTCTATGGTGTTAGGTCTTACATTTAAATCTTTAATCCATCTGGAGTTAATTTTTGTATAAGGTGTAAGGAAAGGGTCCAATTTCAGTTTTCTGCACATGGCTAGCCAGTTTTCCCAACACCATTTATTGAATAAGGATCCTTTCCCCATTGCTTGTTTTTGTCAGGTTTGTCAAAGAACAGATGATTGTAGATACGTAGCATTATTTCTGAGGCCTCTGTTGTGTTCCATTGGTCTATATCTCTGTTTTGGTACCAGTACCATGTTGTTTTGATTATTATAACCTTGTAATATAGTTTGAAGTCAGGTAGCGTGATGCCTCCAGTTTTTTTTCTTTCTTTCTTTTTTTTTTTTTGCTTATGATTGTCTTGGCTATGCAGGCTTTTTTGTTGTTGTTCTATATTAAATTTAAGGTTTTTTGTTTGTTTGTTTTACCAATTCTGTGAAGAAAGTCAATGGTAGCTTGATGGGGATAGCATTGAATCTATAAATTACTTTGGGCAGTATGGCCATTTTCACAATATTGGTTCTTCCTAACCATGAGTATGGAATGTTTTTCCATCTGTTCATGTCCTCTTATTTCCTTGAGCAGTGGTTTATAGTTCTCCTTGAAGAGGTCCTTCACATCCTTTGTTAGTTGTATTCCTAGATATTTTATTCTCTTTGTAGCAATTGTGAATAGGAGTTCACTCATGATTTGGCTCTCTATTTGTCTGTTATTGGTGTAAAGGAATGCTTGCAATGTTTGCATATCAATTTTGTATCCTGAGACTTTGATGAAGTTGCTTATCAGGGTAAGGTTCTTTTTGGCTGAGACAATGGCGTCTTCTAAATATACAATTATGTCTTCTACAAATAGTGACAATTTGACTTCCTCTTTTGCAAATTGAATACCCTTTATTTATTTGTCTTGCCTGATTGCCCTGGCCAGAACATCCAATACTATGTTGAATAGGAGTGGCGAGAGAGGGCATCCTTGTCATGTGCCTGTTTTCAAAGAAAATGCTTCCAATTTTTGCCAATTCTGTATGATATTGGCTGTGGGTTTCTCATAAATAGCTCTTACTATTTTGAGATATATTCCATCAATACCTAGTTTACTGAGAGTTTTTAGTATAAAGTGCTGTTGAATTTTGTCAAAGGCCTTCTCTGCATCTGTTGAGATAATCATGTGGTTTTTGTCTTTTGTTCTGTTTATGTGATGGATTACATTTACGGATGTGCATATGTTGAACCAGCCTTGCATCCCAGGGATGAAGCTGACTCGATTGTGACAAAAAGCTTTTTGATGTGCTGTTGGATTTGGTTTGCCAGTATTTTATTAAGGATTTTTATGTCAATATTCATCACGGATATTGGCCCGAAATTTTCTTTTTTAGTTGTGTCTCTGCCAGGTTTTGGTATCAGGATGATGTTGGTCTTATGAAATGAGTTAGGGAGGATTCCCCTCTTTTTCTATTGTTTGGAATAATTTCAGGAGGAATGATACCAGCTAGCTCTTCTTTGTACTTCTGGTAGAATTTGGCTGTGAACCCATCTGGTCCTGGACTTTTTTTGGTTAGTAGGCTAATAATTGCTGCCTCAATTTCAGACCTTGTTACTGTTCTTTTGAGGGATTCAACTTCTTCCTTGTTTAGTCTTGGGATGGTGTAAGTGTCCAGGAATTTATTCATTTCTTCTAGATTTTCTGGTTTATTTGCATAGAGGTGTTTATACTCTGATGGTAGTTTGTATTTCTGTGGGATGGGTGATGATATCACCTTTATCATTTCTTATTACATCTATTTGATTATTTTTTCTTCAATTTTTTGTCTGGCTAATGGACTATCTAGTTTAATGACTTTTTCACAAAACCAACTCCTGGATTTATTGACTTTTTGAAGGGCTTTTGTGTCTCTATCTCCTTCAGTCCTGTTGTGATCTTAGTTATTTCTTGTCTTCTGCTAGCTTTTGAATTTGTTTCTTCTTGCTTCTCTCATTCTTTTAATTGTGATGTTAGGGTGTTGATTTTAGATATTTCTTCCTTTCTTTTGTGGCCATTTAGTGCTATGAATTTCCCTCTAGACACTGCTTACAGGGATTCTGGTATGTTTTGTCTTCATTCTCATTGGTTTCAAAGAACATCTTTATTTCTGCCTTCATTTCATTATTTATCCAATAGTCATTCAGGAGCAGATTGTTCAGTTTCCACATAGTTGTGTGGTTTTTAGTGAGTTTTTTCATCCTAAGTTCTAATTTGATTGCACTGTGGTCTGAGAGACTGTTTGTTGTGATTTCCATTCTTTTTTTTTTTTATTGCATTTTAGGTTTGGGGGTACATGTGAAGAACATGGAAGATTGTTGCATAGGTACACACATGGCAGTGTGATTTGCTACCTTCCTCCCCCATCACCTATATCTGGCATTTCTCCCCATGCTATCCCTCCCCAACTCCCCCACCCCCCACTATCCCTCCCCTTTTCCCCCCCGACAGACCCCAGTGTGTGATACTCCCCTCCCTGTGTCCCTGTGTTTGCATTTTTTACACTTGCTGAGGAGTGTTTTACTTCCAATTATGTGGTCAATTTTAGAATAAGTGTGATGTGGTGCTGAGAAGAATGTATAATCTGTGGATTTGGGGTGGAGAGTTCTGTAGATGCCTATTAGGTCCACTTAGTGCAGGTCTAAATTCAAGTCCTCAATTTCTTTTTTAATTTTCTGTCTCATTGATCTGTCTAATAATGACAGTGGGGTGTTAAAGTCTTCCATTATTATTGCTTGGGTGCCTAAGTTTCTTTGTAGGTCATTAAGAATTTGCTTTATGTATCTAGGTGCTCCTGTATTGGGTGCATATATATTTAGGTTAGTTATCTCTTCTTTACCATTCTGTAATGCTTTTGTCTGTCTTTTTAAATCTTTGTTGGTTTAAAATCTGTTTTATTAGAGACTACAGTTGCAACCCCCTGCTTTTTTTGTCTCATTTGCTTGGTAAATCTTCCTCCATTCTTTATTTTGAGACTATGTGTGTCTTTGCACATGAAATGGGTCTCCTGAATACAGCACACTGATGGGTGTTGACTCTTTATCCAATTTGCCCATCTGTGTCTTTTAACTGGGGCATTTAGCCCATGAATTTGATCCTCCCATTATGATGCTAGCTGTTTGTTTCAGTTGATGCAGTTTCTTCATAGCATCGATTGTCTTTACAATTTGGTATGTTTTTGCAGTGCCTCGTACTGGTTGTTCCTTTCCATGTTTAGTGCTTCCTTCAGTAGCTCTTATAAGGCAGGCCTGGTGGTGACAAAATCTCTCAGCATTTGCTTGTTCATAAAGGATTTTATTTCTCTTTCACTTACGAAGCTTAGTTTTGGCTGGATATTAAATTCTGGGTTGAAAATTTTCTTCTTTAGAGATGTTGAATGTTGGCTCCCATTCTCTTCTGTCTTGTAGTGTTTCTTTTGAGAGATCCACTGTGAGTCTAATGGGTTTCCCTTTGCAGTTAACCTGAATTTCTCTCTGGCTACCCTTAGCAGTTTTTCCTTCATTTCAACCCTGGTGAATCTGATGATTGTGTGTCTTGGGGTTGCTCTTCTTGAGGAGGATCTTTGTGGTGGTCTTTGTATTTCCTGAATTTGAACATTAGCCTGCCTTGCTAAGTTGGGGAAGTTCTCCTGGAAAACGTCCTGAAGAGTATTTTCCAACTTGGTTTCATTCTCCTCATCACTTTCAGGTACACCGATCAAACACAGATTTGGTCTTTTCACATAATCCCATATTTGTTGGAGGCTTTGTTCATTTCTTTTCTCTCTTTTTTCTCTAATCTTGTCTTCTTGTTTTATTTTATTGAGTTGATTTTCAATCTATGATATCCTTTCTTCCGCTTGATCTATTCAGCTATTGAAACTTGTGTACGCTTCAGGAAGTCCTCATGCTGTGTTTTTCAGCTCCATTAGGTTGCTTTTCTCTCTACACTGGTGATTTTAGTTAGCATTTCATTTAACCTTTTTTCAAGATTCTTAGCTTCCTTGCATTGGGTTAAGACATGCTCCTTTAGTTCAGAGAAATTTTGTTATTACTCACCTTCTGAAGCCTGTTTCTGTCAATTTGTCAAACTCATTCTCCATCCAGTTTTATTCCCTTGCTGGTAAAGAGTTGTGATCCCTTGGAGGAGAAGAGGTATTCTGGTTTTAGGAATTTCCAGCCTTTTTGCACTGGAAGTATTTTTTAAGCAGCAAAGTATTTAAGAGGTGACTGGGGTGCTGTTAAAATGACTCAGTTTTAAAAGGGAAATACAGCATAATATTTCAGAAAATTTGCAGCTTGGCAATGTGATAGAAAAGAAAAATTCATTTTCTAAAGATAAATTCAACCTGGCTGCAGAAATTTGCATAAGAAACTTGGAACCAAATGTTAATCACCAAGACAATGTGGAAATGTCTCCAAGACATGTCAGAGACCTTTGTGGTAGCCCCTCTCACCACAGGCTCAGAAACCTAGGAGGAAAAAATGGTGTTGTGGTCTGGGCCCAGAGCCCACCTGCTATGTGAAGCCTAGTGTCTTGGTGCCCTGTGTCCCAGCCACTCTAGCCATGGCTAAAGAGGCCAAGGTACAGCTCAAGTCATGGCTTTAGAGGGTGGACACCCCAAGGCTTGGCAGCCTCCACATGGTATTGAGCCTGCAGGTGCACAGAAGTCAGGAATTGAGGTTTGGAAACTTCTGCCTAGATTTCAAAGGATGTATGGAAATGCCTGGATGTCCAGGAGGAGCTGTGCTGCAGGGGTGGGCCCCTCATGAGAACCTTTTCTAGGACAGGGCAGAAGGAAAATATGGCATTCAAGCCCCCACAGAATCGTCACTGGGGCTCTGCCTAGTGGAGTTGTGAAAAGAGGACCACTGTCCTCCAGACCTCAGAATGGTAGATCCCCTGACAGCTTGCACTGTGAGCCTGGAAAAGTAACACACACTCAAAACCAGCCTGTGAAAGCAGCCTGGAGGAAGGCTGAACTCTACAAAGCCAAAGGGGCAAAGATGCCCAAGGCCATGGGATCCCCCCCTTTTGCAGTGTGTCTTGGATGTGAGACATGGAATCAAAGGAGATCACTTTAGAGCTTTAAGATTTGATTGCCCCACTTGATTTCAGATTTTCATGGGGCCTGTAGCCCCTTTGTTTTAATGAGGAATAGCTGTATTTACCCAATGCCTGTAACCCTATTGTGCCTATAAAGTAACTAACTTGCTTTTGATTTTGCAGGCTTGTAGGTGGAAGGGACTTCCCTTGTCTTGGTTGAGATTTTGGACTGTGGACATTGAGTTAATGCTGAAATAAGTTAAGACTTTTGGGGGACTGCTGGAAAGGCATGATTGGCTTTGAAATGTGAGGACATGAGATTTGGGGTGGGGCCAGGGGCAGACTGATAGGGTTTTCCTGTGTCCTCACCCAAATCTCATCTTCAAGTGTAGCTCAAATAATTTCCACATGTTTTGGGAAGGGACTTGGTGGGAGATAATTAAATCATGGGTGTGATTTATCCCATACTGTTCCCATGGTAGTAAATAAGCCTCATGAGATGTGATGTTTTTATAAGGGGAAACCTCTTTTACTTGGCTCTCATTCCTACCTGCTGCCATGTAAGATGTACCTTTCACCTTCTGAGGCCTCCCCCAGCAACATGGAACTGTGAGTCCATTAAAGCTTTTATTTTTTTTTAAAGAAATTACTCAGTCTTGAGTATGTCTTTATCATCAGTGTGAGAACAGACTAATAAACTTTCATTCTTCTGCATGTGAATGTCTAGCTTTCCCAGCACTATTTATTGAAGAGACTGTCTCTTTCCCCAATGTACGTTCTTAGCACCTTTGTCAAAAACGAGTTCCTTGCAAGTGTATGAATTTGTTTCTGGGTTCTCTTTTATGTTCTGCTGGTCTATGTGTCTGTCATTATGCCAATATCTTGCTGTTTTGATTACTATAGTTCTGTGGTATAATTTAAAGTCAGGTAATGTAATTCCTCCAGTTTTTTGCTCAGGATAACTTTTGCCATTCTGTGTCTTTTGTGGTTCCATATAAATTTTAAAATTGCTTTTTCTATTGCTGTGAAGGATGTCCTTGGTACTTGGATAAAGATTTTATTGAATCTGTAGATTACTTTGGGTAGTATGGACATTTTAACAATATTCATTCCTCCAATCCGTGAACATGGAATATCTTTCCATTTTTTGTTTCCACTTCAATTTCTTGTGTCAATGTTTTATTGTTTTTATTACAGAGATCTTTCACTTCTTTGATTAAGTTCATTCCTAGGTATTTTATTTTATTCATACCTATTGTAAATGGGATAAGTTTCTTGATTTATTTTTCAGAATATTTGCTGCTGGCATACAGAAATGCTATTGAATTTTGTGTGTTGATTTTTTTATTCTACAACTTGACTGGATTTATTTATCTGTTCTAATAGTTTTTCTTGGTGAAATGTTTAGTTTTTCTAAATATAATATTATATAGTCTGCAAACAAGGATGATTTGATTTCTTTCTTTTCAATTTGGATGACCTTTATTTTTTTCTTTTCTTTAATTCCTCTGGCTAGGATTTCCAGTACTATGCTGAAAAACAATGGGAAAAGTGGGGATCTTTGTCTTTTCCAGATCTTAGAAGAAAGGCTTTACATTTTTCCCAATTAGAAAGATACTAGCTGTGGCTCTGTCATATGTGGCTTTTATTATATTAAATATGTTTATTCTATACCCAGTTTTATGATGGTATTTATCATGAAAGGAGACTGAATTTTATCAAATGCTTTTTCAACATTAATTGAAATGATCACAGTTTTTCCTTATTCTGTTGATATAATGTATCACATTGATTGATTTGCATATGTTGAACCATTCTTGCATTCTTGGGATAAATTACATTTGGTCGTGATGAATATCTTTTCATTGTTTTGTTGCATTTGGATTATTAGTATTTTGTTGAAGATTTTTGCATCAATGTTTATCGGATTATATTAAAAGAAAACTGTAAGATTTCTTTTTTGGATATCTTTGTCTGGTTTTGATGTCAGGGTAATATTGGCCTCATAGGATAAATTTGCAAGTATTTTCTCTTTATTTTTCAAAATAGTTTGAATGGTGTTAGTAGTAATTCTTCTCTAAATGTTTGGTAAAACTCAGCAGTAAACACTTCAGGTCCTGGGCTTTTCTTTGATTAAAAAAAAAAAAACTTTTTATGACAGCTTTGATCTTATTGCTTGTTATAGTCTGTTCAGGTTTTGGATTTCTTCATGATTCAATCTTGATACATTGTATTTGTCTATAAATATATCAATTTCTTCAAAGTTTTCCCATTCATTGGCATGTAGTTCCTCATGTGGCTCTTAATAATCTCTTGAATTTCTGTGGCATTGGATATAATGTCTTCTTTTTCATCTCTGATGTTATTTATGTGCATATTCTCTCTTTTTTCCTAGACTGGCTAAAGGTTTGTCAATTTTCTTTGTTACAAACATAACTTTTATTTTATTGACTTTTGTATATTTTCTTTTAATTTCATTTATGTCTGCTATGATCGTTATTGTTTCTTCTACATTTTGGGCTTGATTTGCCCTTGCTTTTCTAGTTCTTTGAGATGCATTATTAAGCTGTCCACTTGACATTTTTCTACTTGTTTTATGAAGGCATTTGTTGTATACTATAGTTTTTGTTATACTGGGCCCCCATTATTATTTGCTTCAAGAAATTTTTTCCTATTCTTAAGTTCTTCATCGATCCACTGACCATTCAGTAGCATATTGTTTAATTTCCATGTGTTTGCATAGTTTCCAAAATTTCTCTAGATTTCCAGTTATATTCCACTCTGAGCAGAGAAGGTAGTTGATAATCTTTAAATTTTTTGAATATTTTAAGCCTTGTTTTGTGACCTAATATACGGTCTATCCTTGACAATAATCCATGTACTGAGGAAAAATATGTATATTCTGCATCTGTGGAATAAAATGTTCTGTAAATATCTATTAGGTCAATTTGGGTTGTAGTGCAGATTAAGTCTGTTTCTTTGTTAAATTTCTGCTAGGATAATCTGTCTAATGCTGAAAGTGGGGCATTAAAGTTTACAGTTATTATTGTATTAAGGCCTATTTCTCTCTTATAATATTTGCTTTATATATATTGATGCTCCAGTGTTGTGTGCATATATATTTAAAGTTGCTATATCCTCTAGCTGAATTGACCCCTTTATCATTACACAGTGACCTTCATTGTTTCTTTAAATAGTTTTGGTCCTGGAATCTATTTTATCTGATATAAGTATAGTGACTCCTGCTTTTTTTATTTTCCATTGGCATGGAATATCTTTTTAAAGCTTTTATTTTTTAGTCTATGTGTGTCTTTTTAGGTGAAGTGTGTTTCTTGTAGGCAACAGGTCACTGGGTCTTGTTTTTTAATCCATTCAGCCAGTTTGTGCCTTTTGATTGTAGAGTTTACTCCATGTACATTTAGTGTTATTACTGATAAGTAAGGACTTACTCCTGCCATTTTGTTAATTGTTTTTGGGGGTTTGTGTGTATGTGTGTGTTTGTCCTTCTTTCTCTCTTCTCTTTCCTTTCTTTTAATATAGATGACTTTGTCAGATGGTGTGTCTGAATTTCTTGATTTTTAAATTGTTTTTTTTTTTGTCTATTGTATGTTTTTAGATTTGAGGTTACCGTGAGGCTTGCAAAGAATACCTTATAACTCATTATTTTAAACTGTTGACAACTTAATGCTGATTGCATAAGCAACCAAAAGAACAAGCAAAGAGTAATTCAATAAAAACTCTATACTTTAATCTCTCTGCTTTTTTTTTGTTTCTGTTTATATATTTCTTGTGCCATTTATGTCTTGAAAGATTGTTTTAGTTATTATTTTGGATAGGTTTCTCTTTTAGTCTTTCTGCTCAAGATATAAGTAATTTACATACCACAATTACAATGTTATACTATTCTGTTTTTCTGTGTACTTTCTATTACCAGTGAGTTTTGTATCTTCAGATGAGTTCTTATTACTCATTAACATTCTTTCCTTTCACAATGAAAAATTCCCTTCCACATTTCTTGTAGGACAGTCCTGGTGTTGATAAAATCCCTCAACTTTTGCTTATCTAGGAGAATATTTATCCTTCATGTTTGAGGGATATTTTTGTGATTATATGCTATTCTAGGATTTTCTGGGAAATATTTGTCCTTCATGTTTGAAGGATACTTTTGTGATATATACTGTTCTAGAATTTTTTTCCTTTATCACTCTAAATGTATTATATTATGTCATAAAGGTCATATGTCTCTGTCTTTCTGGGATTGATTACTGGGACATGATATAATTTATTTGGTCATGTTTTACTAGATGGTTGTGATGCTTGTGGATGTTTGCCACTTCCTCCAGAGGGAGATTATAAGACATATAATGAAGCTCCAATATGTATTATCTTTTATAACACCATATGTTGCTTTTTTTTTTCTCTTGCTGCTTTTAGAATTCTTTCCTCATCCTTGAAATTTGGGAGTTTGATTATTACATGTTGTGAAGTAGACTTATTTGGGTTAAATCCGCTTGGTGTTCTCTAACCTTCTTGAACTTGAATAACTATATATTTAGGTTTGGGAAGTTCTCTGTTAGTATCCCATTGAATAGCCCTTCTATCCCATCTCTATGTCCCTTTTAAAGTCAATAATTTCTACATTTGCCCTGTTGAGGCTATTTTCTATGTCTTATTGCCATGCCTTATTCTTTGTATTTTGTTAACCTCCCCTTACTGTGTATTTTCATATAGCCTGTCTTCAAGTTTACTAAATCTTGCTTCTGCTTGATCAATTCTGCTGTTAATAAATGCAGATGCATTCTTCAATGTGTCATTTGCATTTATCAGCTATGGAGTTTCTGTTTGATAATTTTTTAATTATTTCGATCTCTTTGATAAATTTATCTTATAGAATTCTGGATTCCATCTTTGAGTTATCTTTAATTTACTTGAATTTTCTCAAAACAGCTATTTTGAACTTTCAGTCTAAAATGTCACACATCTCTGTCTCTCTGGGATTAGTTACAGGTTTATTATCTAGTTCACTTAGTCACATTTTCCTGGGTGGTCTTGATGCTTGTGAGTGTTCATCAGTGTCTGGACATGGAAGAGTTAGGTATTTATTATAGTCTTCACAGTCTGGGCTTGTTTGCATCTGTCCTCCTTGGGAAGGCTTTCTGGGTATTTGAAAGGACTTGGTGTTGTAATCTGTGTTTGGACACTGCAGCCATATCTGCATTAGAAGGTACCCCAAGCCCAGTAATGCTGTAGTTCTTGCAGAATTGTAAAGATACTGCATTTTTGGTCTTGGGTAAGATCCAGAAGAAGTATCTGGTTTACCAGGTAGACATTCTTACTCTCTTCTCTTAATTGCTCCCAAACAAGTGGTGTCTCCTTCTCTGTGGTAAGCTTCCTGGAGGTGTGTGAAGGGTGACACAAATACACCTTGGCCACCACCACTAGGACTTTGATGGGTCAGACCTGAAGCTAACACAGCACTGGGTCTTTTCTAGTGTCCATGTTGACTACTATCTGGCTACTACCTATATTTAATCAAGGCCCTAGGGCTCTACAATTAGCAGGTGGTGAATCCAGCCAGGCTTGTGTCCTTCCATATATGGCAATGAGTTCACCCTGGCCCTGTGCATGTCCATAGATGCCAGGGCCTAGAGTCAGAAACCTTAGGAATCTACTTAGCGCTTTGTTCTACTGGGTCTGAGCTGGCACCCAAGCCACAAGACAAAGTCCTTCCCATTCTTCCCTTCCTTTACTTCAAGCAGAGGAGTCTCTTCCCATGTTCACCACCAAACAAAGCCCATGGAGAGTACTTCTTGGCTACTTCCAATGTCTACTGAAGCCCAAGGGCTCCTGAGTCAGTTTGTGGTGAATGCTGCTAATCCTGGCCTCTCTCATTAGGAAAGTGGGCTCCCCTCTGGCCCAGAGTAGGTTCAGAAATATTTCCTGGAGCCAAGGCCTGGAAATGGGATACCAGGAGCCTACTTAACGCTCTGCCTGACTGTGACTGAGCTGGTACCCAAGGTAAAAGACAAAGGTCTCTTTACTCTTCTTTCTTCTTTCCTCAAGCAGATAAAGTCTCTGCATGGCCACCATATCTGGGAATATGCTGGGTTACACCTGAAGCCAGCATGACTCAGAGTCTCACCCAAGGCTGGCAGCAAGTACTGCCTGGCTGCTACTTCTGGTTGTTCAAGGTCCACGGGCTCTTGATTTAGCAGTTGATTAATCCTGCCAGGACTGAGTCCTTCCCTTCAAGGCAGTGGGCTTCCTTCTGGCCCAACATTTGTAGTGTGTCTAGAAATGTTGTCTGGTATCTAGGGCCTGGAATTGGGGCCTCTGGACTCTGCTTGATGCTGTATTCTAACTATGGTTGAGCTGGTATCTTTGTTGCAAGGCAAAGTCCTCTTGACTCTTTTCTCCTGGAGTTGTGAGATGTACTGCCTGTGGTTGGGGGAGGAGTAGTGCAAGCACTCCCTTTGCCACTCCAGCTGGTGTCTTACTGGGTCTCATGTACTCCAAGTTCACTGGCTTCAAGCCCAGCACAGCATGAGGACTTGCCCAGGATTTGCAGTTCTTATAGCATAGATTGCTTTTCAAGTTTATTTAGGATCCCAGAGAACTTTAGCCACAGTGGTAGGATTTGCTAGAATTCAGGTTCTGACCACTGGGATGAGCAATTTGCTTCTGGCTAGTGGTGGTCTACATGTTTCCTGTGTGAGTGCCTGCTGAGTTCTGCCCCCTATTGCTTTCCACTGTGACAGGGCAGCATTGAGTTCTAATGTGAAGTCCCAGACTCACTGCACTATCCCTCCCCCAAGCACACAAATTTTCTCTCTGTGCCACATGGGTGCTGCTATGTGATGGGGGAGGAGTTGTATAGATTACTGAAGACTCTTTCCTACCCACCTTAGTTCTTTCCTTAATATGATGTTAAAAACCTGGTACTATAATCACTCACCTGATACTTTGGTTCTTATGAAGGTAGTTTTTTGTGTGTGGATAATTATTCAATTTGGTGTTCCTGTAAAGGGGATAATCACTAGAGGCTTCTATTCAGCCAACTTGCTCTACCTCCTGCCTCTGTAGATAGGTGTGAAGGGTCTCATGTGTGTCACTCTGTCAGACATCAGGGATATTACTGAGAACATGAGATAAAAGCCCTGGCCTCATGGTGTTTATGAAAAAAATAAGAAGAGGTGATTAAGTGACAGGAAAAAAAAACCACACATATAATTTTGAATGTTGGAGTTAGACCTAGTGTTTAGTTGATCTAGAAAAGATACGTAGAGGTGGAAGGAAACTAAGAGATCCCTTTTTTTGCCAAGTCACTACACTAGCTTGATTTTCTCTGTCCAAAGGCCTCTTCCAATTTTTTTTTCATCCAACTATGAAGCAAAACTAGGAGTCATTTCATTTTACCTCTGACATCCTCACACACCTTTTTACATTGTTCTTTCCTTTAAAGTATTTCTCAAAGTTCAAATTATGCCTCCCTGCTCAAATACACTGATATTTGTAAAACAAGCCTTTCCTCTACCTGGCCAGACCCCTCTGGCTTTCACCATATTCTTAATCCTTTTTCCTTTTTTTCTTTTTGCTTCCTGAGAACTTCTATAGCTCTGCCATTTCTAATGGATACTGGAGACCTTTTCTTTTCTTTCCTTTCATTCCTTTTTCTTTTCTCTCTTTTCTTTTCTTTCTTTTCAGATAGAATCTTGCTGTGTCATCCAGGCTGGAGTGTAGTTGCCCAATCTCAGCTCACTGCAACATCTGCCTCCCAGGTTCAAGTGATTCTCTTGCCTCAGTCTCCCAAGTAGCTAAGATTACAGGTGCCCACCACCATGCCTGGCTAATATTTTTCTATTTTTAGTAAAGACAGGTTTTCTCCATGTTGGCCAGGCTGGTCTCAAACTCCTAACCTCAGGTGATCTGCCCACCTCAGCCTCCCAAAATGCTGGGACTACTGGCATGAGCCGCTGCACCTGGATAAGAAGTTTTTATGAAGAAAAAGATAATATAATTATTTGATTTATAATGCCTTTCTACTACTAATTGATCACCAGGCTAGAGACCAGCTGTATCAGTTCATTTTCACATTAATAAAAAGAACTACCTGAGACTGGGTAATGTATAAAGAAAAAAAAGGCTTAATTGATTGACATTTCTCCATGGCTGGGGAGGCCTCAGGAAACTTACAATCATGGTAGAAGGGGAAGCAAGGGCACATCTTACATGGATGCAGGAGAGAGGGCGGGAGGAGGAGGAATTGTCAAACACTTTTAAACCATCAGATTTCATGAGAACAGCATGAGGGAAACCACCCCCATGATTCAATCACCTCCTACAAGGTCCCTACCTTAACACATGGGCATTACAATTTGAGATGAGATTTGGGTGGGGACACAGAGTCAAACCATATCACCAGAACATTTAAGAATTAACTTATCATTGTCTTTCCCCCAAACTCTGATCTGGACTTTCCATTTATTTTATTATTACAAGCTCTCCCCTTCCCATACATCCAGACTGTTGATGCCCTGTCATTTTTTTTTCTTACTTAGGAAAAATATTTTATTGTCCAAATGAGAAGCAATGTGTGGAATAATTGGTTATTTCTCTAGACAGTAGAATGCATCCTTAGGTAGTTAGTGAAGTATCTGAGCTGGCATCTGCATACTGAGAAGGAGTTTGCAAGCACATTTTTAGTAACTTTAATGAGACTTCTGTACCCTTGACATGCAGAGCCAGGTGTGTCTGAAAAACTAGAAAAACAACAAGAATACACACTTTACCCCTGAAAAGTTTGAGCCAGAACAAAAGTCTCCAAATTTTCAGTGACATTAGAATAGGAAAGCCCAACTCTTTGAAAATATAGTTGGAGAGTGCAGGGCCAATACATTATTTCTGTTTCTCAATTTCTATCAGCACTAAATGTATCAGTTCCTCAAATTCATCTCTAGCAAAAATATAAATAAATAAGTCTTGGTAATTATTTAATTATGAAATAGACAAAGTTTAGTTTTGACAATATGATACTTCTAAACCAAAAGAAAATCTATGATTGTAACTTGGATAAATATTTTATTGAAAAACTTTATTGTATGGAAATACTTTTCAGATTGATGAAGAGAAAAGGAAGCTAATATTTATAAAATGCCAATGTTTTAGACACTGTGCTATAATTTTTCTACAAAGCTGTAGTCAAGTACAATGAATTAGACACATACAATCCAAATACTAATGCAATTTTTAAACCTTGAAAAAGAGTATATTTTAACTTTCTGCTTTTTTCATGAGTCATTGATTATAAAGCTAAAAATAAAAAATGATTTTAAGTAATTGGAGTGAGATTGCTGGAGATGAAATTGCAGCTAATTTTCAATACTTGGAGGACTTATCAGAATCAGTAATCTTGATTGAAAGTCCAGGTTAAATATAAGATTGCATTTACAAAGCAGTGGCTTGTTCTGTCAGCCAAACTGTTATATTACTAATTCTATTAACTTTTAGTTTGCATGTGTAAAGATAGTGCAAAAAAAAAAAGTTTCATTTTTTTCTAAAAGGAAGGATCGATACAGAGAAGCTAAATGGTTTTTATTTAACCTTCCAGAGAAGATTGACTGATATTGAATTCAATTTAACTTTTGGCTACAAGAATTTATGGTCTGGATGTTACCCCTTTTCTACATGAAAATAAATTCTTATTAGACTATCTGTACAGCTTTAACTCTTAATTGCTGAGGATTAAAATGTTAAATACACCACTACCCTTACCCCTTCTTTCTTCCCTCTGCCCACAATGTTATCCATAGAGAAACTCAAGACCTTGACCTTCTGAAGTGTAAGATCTCATTATCCAGCAATGCTAGAATGAATAACGGGACCAAAACACATATAGCAGTCCACTCAGATAACACATACCATTTCTGAAATAGTGCTCCTTGCAATTATCAGAGAAGAAAATCAAAGTAAAGAGAGACATAAATCAAGAAAAGCAAAATTATTTTAAAATTTAAATGGATTATTTTAGAATTTTGTAGGTATTCTCATTGAATACAACCTAGTCCTCCCAAATTTACTGGGGCGAACATCCTAATGATTTCAATATGAATTTCATCTAGATAAGATTGGAAAAATAATACATCAAATCTACATGAATACCACAAGGGAGCAATGTCGCCTTTGAGAGTTGTACCCTTCTCTACAGGCAGCAGGAGGGTTACAAGAGCTCAGGGCTAGGAATCAGGACATGTATGGTCTGGTCTTGCCTCTACACTTCCCTGATTACCCGGGGCTATCACTAGACTTGTTAGAGTTTCAGTATCCTTCCTCATAAGCAAAATGAATACATTCTTTGTAACTCCTTTAGAGGTGGCTCTCACTGTCTTTGACTAAGAAAAAGACAAGAATGTGTGGCAGATCTGTATTGTATTGTGTCAATTTAGCTAGACTGGAACTACATTTCCCAGAATCCCCTACCCAACATAGTTTCCCCTTAGTGTGGCCACAAGAGGCTTTAGGCGAGATTTTGGAAGGTGGAAGTGATACAGCACAATTTTTCTTTTTTACACATTACCTCAGGGAAGAACATGAGGCACTGCTGCTGCTCATGCACAGTGTTTCTCATCTGCCAGCTGGCCTGGATGGTGTGGGGAAGCAGTGAGGCCAGTCTCCACAGCACCTACAGTTCCTGCTGGGTCCTCCTTCAGCTTCTTGGACTCCTGGGTCAGAAGCATGTTAAGTTCTATGATGAAGAGTCCTGGTTTCACCTAGAGACACTTCAACATCAAAATTGGGGGCTTTTAGGGAAGACATTGACAAGATTTCCAGTCTATCCTTTTGGGTTACAGGTCATCAGTTCCTCATGTCCTCCACTTCACATTCATCTGCCATTCCCAAATGCCTGCCCTGCAGACTCCAGGGTGCAGCTTCACGTACAGAGGAAAGAGCCTCCCACAGACTTAGATCCCACAACTGCATAAGACTGAATCTCTAAATATATTATTTATCACACACAAGCGTGCTCATGCGTGCACACACACACACACACACATACATATAGAGAGACATAGTGATAGATATGTATGCATGTATGTGTCCTATTGATTTTGCTTCTCTGAATCCTGACAGATATTATCTGAAAAACATGTACTCTTTTTCTCAATATTCCCAGTATCAAGCTCATTGCTCATCTTAGCAAGTACTCAACAAATTATTAAATACAGAGTATTTATTTGGCAAACATCCAATCATTAAACAAACTAAGGGGTTTTTTTGTTTGTTTGAGACAGGGCCTCACTCTGTCACTCCAGCTGGAGTGCAGTTGCATAATCTTCGCTCACTGCAACCTCCACCTCCTGGGCTGAGGTGATCCTCCCACTTCAGCCTCCCAAGTAGCTGGGACTACAGATGTGCACCACCACACCTGACTAATTTTTGTATTTTTAGTAAGGACAGTGTTTCTCCATATTGCCCATGCTGGTCTCAAACTCCGGGGCTTGAGTGATCTGCCTGCCTTGGCATCCCCAAGTGCTAGGATTACAGGTGTGAGCCACCATGCCTGGCCAAGTATTTTTTAAAATGCAATTATCACCAAAAAGAAATAGTAAATAGCTAATGAATGATTTTCCTTGAGAACTTATTAGTCAGACAAATTATCTAAGAAAAGTTTTCACCCTTAATCAGATCACCTTATATATGTTTGCTATGCCTGGTTCTTTGAAGTAAAATTAAAACTTGTAAAATTTAAACATAAAAATATTTAATTTTTTTTGTTTTTTAATGGGTCAAATAGGAAGCAGTTTGTAGCCAATTAGTGGTGATTATTTCAGATTATAAATAGATATTTGTAAAGAGACAAAAATAGCAAACACATTTGAAGTGGATAATATTCTTATTTATAAGTGGGATGTTTTTACCTTTTCATTTTTAAAGATAAACATATTTACTCATTTCAGTGGTGATTGCAAAACTAAAACCAAGTACATACAGTTAATGTTAACTAAATTTTTACCAAAAAGAAGATATAGGCATATTTTTGAAAACAATAGAGTGATCTTTATTGGCCTCAAAAATATTTCTCCCAATTACAACCATCATGTATGACTCAGCAAGAGAAATAACTGTAATGCAGTACCAATTACTTAGAAAGCCAAGGAACTGGAGCTAGATACAATCATGGGGGGGGGCAGCCACTGGGACTTTGAGGTACAGAAAGTCAAGGGATTTATAGCCAGGCAGGTAGGACATTACAAATAGAATGTTAGTAGGAAATAGGGCCCCAGTACTTGGAGGAATGTGAGAAGAAGATATAAAATTCATGCAATTCCTGGACCAAGATTATAGGCCATGAGTTAAGGGATTGGATTATTCATTAATCTGAACCCTGTAGTTTCCCTTCCTCTTGTTTCTCACTCTATACTGTCCTCCTAAGTCACATTTGTATCTAAATCTGGCCTAAACCACCAGTCACATTGTTATGTTTACTTACGTTCCAGCCCAAAGTTCTTTCCAGAATATATACATATAGGGAGAAATACATGCATGTATGTGTCCTATTGATATGTATGTATGCATTGACACATACATGCATACATATCTATCACTATGTATGCATTCACTATTATACATTCACTACACATGGCATCTCATGGATGTATCACAGCATCTCAAATTCAACATGTTCAGAACTTGGTTTGGCCAGACCTTCTTCCTCTTTTCTGTATTCCTTCACTCATCTATTATTTCTATTAAACATATGCTGAATCCCAGCCATGTACGAAGTCTTGGAAATTCAGCAACAAATTAGAGGGTCCCAGTCCACAAGAAATTTATAGTCCAGTGTAGTTGAACTCTAGCTACAAAATGGAATCACCTTGAGAATCAGTATGTTGATTTCTACAGGTAGGAATCCTTCTTGGACTTTGGTTGGAATTGTAATTAATCTATAGATAAGTTTGGAGAGAATTGATAATTAACAATACTTAGTCTTCCAGTCTACAAACATGACATATCTCTTATTTCAATCTTTGATTTATTTCATGAGTGCTTTTTAGTTTCTGCATACAGATCTTGAATGTTTTTTGTTAAATTTATTCATAAGTATTTCATGGTTTGGGCTCTATTGTAACCAGTCTTTTAAATTTTAATTTCTAATTATTTACTGATAATGGATGAAAATATTACTGGTTTCTAAAAGGTAACCTTGTATCCTGAAACCTTGCTAAATTCACTCATTAGTTCTATTGGCCCATTTTATGGATTATTTGGGGATTTTTGTAAAGTAAGTCATATTGTCTGTGAATAAGGATAGTTTTATTTTATCTTTTCTCATCTCTATGACTTTTGTTTCCTTCTTCTTGCCTACTACTAGGACCTACATTATAGCATTGCACAGGAGTGGATATCCTGGCCTTGTTACACACGTAACATTGGTAAAGATTTTCAAGAGGATATCCTGTAGATGATTTTGAATAACCAAATGAATATTTTAGGAGGGGGCTCCTTTTGTAGGTGAAAGGAGATTGGAGTTTAGAGTGAGATATACCAGGCTTAAAAGCTGGCTCTCCCATTTACCAGATTTCTAGCCTTAGTTGACCTAATTGTAAAACTGAGGTACTAACTAATACTTATTTCACAGATTCTCATGAGGCTTAACAGAGATAATGTATAGAAAGAACTTGGGACAGTGCCCAGCATCTTAGTATTTATATAATCCTATCTTTACCATACAGAGTCATATCTACTTTGTGACTTTGTAACCCCTCCCAGCCTCAAGTTTCTCATCAGTAAAAATGGGTACAAGTTATAATGCCCACTTCTAAGGGTCATTGAGGGGGATTAAATTATGAATTTAAGCAGAGCAGAGAAAACACTGCCAACACAGATGAGGGACTATATGGATGTTAACTACTGTTACCAGCATCTTTGTTATTATCATGATTACAATGCTGACTCACTTCAAGATTGGTTATTTATTGCTGCATAAGAAACCACTCCAAAAATCTGTAGCTGAAAAATAACAAAAATTACATACTTGCTCATGATTTTGTAATGGCGGAAAATTCTGTGCTTTATATAATAAAGGCTGGAAGAGCTCAGATGGGGCTGGAGAACACACGATAGCTTCATATTCATGTCGGGGCCTCCACTAGGGTGGTGAAATGGCTAAGGCAAAGCTGAGCTTCTCTTTCTTTATAATCTCACATCATCTATGACTTTTCTCTACGTAGCCTTTCTCTTCAGTGTGGTAGTGTACGATTTTTAAATAATTGCTCAGGGCTCTGAGAGGGCAAACACAAAAGCTGCAAGACCTCTTACGGTGTATGCGTGAAAAATATCAATGTGATTTCTAACACATTCTATCATTTAAAATGAATTACTAAAGCCAGTCAGATTTAAGGAAAAGGAAATAAACCCTACCTGTTTGATAAAGGATCACAAAATCACCTTGTAAAGTTACATAAATCATGTGGCCATCGTTGAAAACAAATAGCACAATTTTTGCACACTCCCTTGGGAATAGCCTCGGTTAGCTATGCTTAGAAGCATATTCGCATTGCACCAACAAATCTCGAAAATACCTTCCAAATCAGCTGTCGACTCAAATTGTTATGTAGCAATCTCTAGGCAAGGACCTCCCTGTGTGCTACTGCAAGGTCTTGCCAGATGGGCTGGCTGCATCTTGGCAGGAAGAGCTCTGGATGTGGACTTTGCATTTTTTTCCTACAGAGCTTAACTACAGCCTCATTTATTTAATGGCAATCAAAGCCTATGTGCTAATTGGCTGTCTTTGCTGGCCTTGAATAAAGAACTCACACCTGAAGAGAAGAGATTTCATAGAAGAATACAGAATTCTTAAACATATAATTGCAGCTGTGGTCTCTCAGTACAATTATCAGTTTTCTGTTTACTTTTAAAGCATGTAAATTATCTGTATTTGCAAAAATATCTTTATTAAAGCTGGCAGTTTTACTACTAAACTAATCATTTCAGGTCTGTCCACAGTTCTATTTTGATAAGGAAAACTTAGCATGTGTACCCTTCCAGGATCAAAATGTAATTCTGACTGGGGAGCTAAAATAAGGTTTTCACCTGCCCACTTTAAAAATTAAATGATTTTTAAAGTGTTTTTCTACAATATCCAAACAGATTTTGGCAAGACTCTGAAACGCAGCTGTTCTTTTCACCATGTCAATGTTACTTAATTAAGCCATGAGGGCTAGACTTCCTGCAGTTACCACTGATCTTATCCAGCACCCTCTCTGAGGCCAACATCAGCATTTTGCAACATTATCCTCTTCCTTCCTTTCCTAACAAATCCAACTTCCAAAGTATTAGCAATGTCAGCAGGATTCACAGAATGTTACTTAACATGTCAACAAAATTTTTAATTCCCCCTTCTTAGATCTATGATCTCTTCTCTGTGAAAGTTCTCTCACTACCAGAACC
This sequence comes from Ateles fusciceps, assembly GCA_036589455.1. Classification (NCBI taxonomy): domain Eukaryota; kingdom Metazoa; phylum Chordata; class Mammalia; order Primates; family Atelidae; genus Ateles; species Ateles fusciceps. Next base: position 44,748,328 of record JAZHEH010000065.1, read on the forward strand.
TTCCGTCTCCCCTCTGCTTTCTCTACAGTTCCACTTAAAACCCCTTTGTTCTCACAAGAAATCCTAAACTTGGATACTCCACTCAACTAAACAAAGCCTTCTGTGGCTGGTTTTTAACATCCCTTTGCTCCTAGAAAAGCAGCTCTGAGATTATCAATGTTGATAGGGTGGTTCAGTAAAAAGTCCCTTCCCGTTTATCCCCATTCACTGTATCCAAGATTTCAGTGAACAAGGCAAATCTTGAGGCAGGGGAGAGAAAAGTAGGGTGGGGGTTGCTAAGGAGCAACGAGGAGCTCTGCTTGTAAGAAAAATAAAAAAACAATAATCTGTCATGGGAAAGGAGTAACTGCCTTTTTGTCCTCAATTTCCCCATTCATCTATCAGACTCTTGCCCCACAGATTGTCAGGAACAAAAGTAAAATGTACGATCTCCTTGTCAAAATCAACCAACCATGAAGTTTGATTTAAACATGTCATCTTGCACCATGAATCTAGCACTAAACAAGGCAGAGGAGGGTGCAGCCGAATTCTCTTTCCATCTGTAAACTATGAACTTTGCAGACACTCCCAGATGTGTGATATCTGGAGAGCAAGACAGTACAGGAAAAAATTAGGCACATCACAGGTGATTAAAAGGTGAAAGCTATAAAATTCAGAAAAGCCAAGTGCTCAGAATTAACTGTGGGAGTCAGAAAAGGTTTCAAGAGCAGTCCATGCTGGAGTGGTGACATTCATGGCCCAGACAAGATATTTCAACTAGATAGAAAATTTGGGGTTGGCAAGTATTTTGTTTTTGTTTTTCATTATTTTGGAGACATCAATTATTACCCTCTGGCTTGCAGAGTTTCTGAAGGAAGTATGCTATAATTCTTCATTCTTCTGTATGTAATATGTTTCTCTAATTTTTTTTTAAAAAAATCTGCCTGTTTTTGTCTATCTTTGGTTTTTAGGTATTTGTATAGTGTATCTAAGTGATTTTGGGGGATATTCATCCTGAATATGGTTCTTTAATATTTCTGGGTCTGTGGGTTGATATATTTCATTCTTGAAAAATTCTCAACCATTATATCTTCATATATTATTGTACTCTATTCTCTCTCTTTTCTTTGGAGACTCCAATTACACCTATGTTAGACTGTTTGATATTATTTCACACTCCTGGATGCTCTGTTTGTATTTGTTTCATTCTTTTTCTCTTTGAATTTTAGTATGAGTAATTGCTATTGGCCTATCTTCAAATGCACTCATTCTTTTCAAGCTGTATCAAGGCTACTGGTGAAGGCGTTCTTCATCTTCATATGTTTTGTTTCTAGGATTTTCATTTGACTCTTTCCTATACTTCATATCTCTTTACTAAAATGTTTAATCTGCTACTGCATGTTTCTACCTTTTCCATATTAGAGCATTTAACATGTTAATCATACTTATTTTAAGCTTCCTGTCTGATAATTTCAATATCTAAATCACCTCTGAGTCTGGATGTGTTCATTGCTTTGTCTCTTCATGAGGGCTTTTGTTCCCTTAATTTCTGTGTATCTCACAAATTTGTGATTGTCAGACACAGTGTGTCTAACAGTGAGCTTAAGGAAAATAATAGTTATGCCTGGAAACTTGAATCAATTTAATTAAGAGCTGGCTTTTTTGTTTATTATTATTGCCATGGTTACCTTCAGTACATCACCAGCTTCAAATTCCTCTGGCATTATCTTTTTTTTAATTAATAGAATTGAGTTGCTTGCCATTTCTAAATCAGTTGCTAGCAAAGAAAATGGAATTACCACAACTGACTTAGACTAGCAAATGGGAGTAATTCCCTGAGTCTATGGATGGATCCCAATTCCCAGCAGCATTTAGCTATCCAGTTTCTGAAGAATACCATAGTTTTGTTAGGAAGGAGGAAGAGAGAAATGACTGTTAGGTAGACAATCAACATTTAGGTTTATGCCCAGACTAAAGTTTGGTAAATGTTGTAGCTCACCTTAACTCTTATGTTTACAACTGCCTGTCTGACCTTAAGAACTTGCCACTGTGATGGCAAGATGGAGAGCTAAACCTAAATAGGAAGGTTTTCAGAATCCAGTCCCATTTATATTTCTTACTCTAAAATGCTACCTTGTAATATCTGATTCAGCTTGTCTTTGAATATATGCTGAAGTCACAGATTCTTCTATACTATATGGGACCGGGTGACAGTGAAAAGGAAGAATTGTTTATGCTTTTCCTAAAATAGTAGCTCTCAAACTCTAATGATGCATTTGTGCAATCACTCTCTTCCTGGCATATTCTCAAAATAAAAATAATTGACATTCATATTATTTACCAATATGAAATACTTTTGCATATTAAGCTTCCCCAAACACAACAAATGAGCCAGCAAAGAATCAACTGCCCACATTATTTATTCCAAAACATCCTGCCTCTAATCTGCTGTACCTTCATCATCTAGGTGATATTACCCTTTTATTTTATTGATTCTTCTAAGATTTTCCCCAGCATGTGCCTAGTACCTTCCTAATGTTCATGGTTATCCACTCAGAATTTCTTTTCTTAAAGTGCTCCAGATTATTTCCTCCATGATTCTTATTAAACTTACTGTCTGAGTCCATTTTCTGTTGCTATAGCAGAATGCCACAAACTGGGTAATTTTAAAAGAAGGAAAGTTTGTTTAGCTCCTGACTCTGGAGGCCGGGAAGTCTAAGAGCATGGTGTCAACATCTGCTAAGGGCCTTTTGCTGCATTATAACATGGAAGAAGGCATTACATGGCAAGAAGTCAAAAGCAAGAGAGTGAGAGAGAGCTTACCTTTGTAACGGAGCCACTTCCATGATGATAAACCCACTCCCATGATAGCAACATTAATCCATTAATGAGTTCAGAGGGATTAAGTTTTCAACAAATGAACTTTTGGGGGACACATTCAGGCATTACGAATTCCTACTTGTAACTACCCTGGCTTTTCAAACTAATTGTAAGGGGAAAAATTCCAATTCACATCAAGATGTAAATTGAAAAAAATACAGTGAAGGGATCACAAATGAATTGAGAATTTTCTTAAATCTTTGTAAGAAAATGATTCAAGCTTGAATTAGGTATTATTTTACTGCAAAGTTTGTGAGATAACGTAATATTCTACTGTACATAGCCAGGTAAAATGCAATCACCACCTTTGTACTTTAAAATCCTAAACTGTTTTAAATTGATAGTGATTATAGAAAACATACATTGTTACTACAATAGATGTCTTAGTTTATATCAAGCTTACATTTACTTAAAATATTGCAAGGAAAAAGCACAATGAGGCTTAAATTTTCTTTTACTTACTTCCATTGCTGTATATGTCCTACAATTGTCAAAATGTTCTGTAGCTTTGGGGATGCAGCAGAGGAAAATTGAGGCTATGCCTTTGTCAAACAACATTATTTAGTCCATAAAATACTATACTTTCTTATATTTTTACTAATATTTTGTGACACATCATGGAGGCATAGAATGTTACACAGTTTCCCTTCAGCAAGGATTTAGATGAAACCCTGCTCTATCTATGAAGGCAATGCCTAGTTTTCAAACATTATTTGCACATTAATCTTAACAAAGAAAAATTTGAACTTTATGAGACCTTTTCAGAAACCTCAAAGGCTATCATTATCTTTAAAAAGTTAAGATGGGGCTGAGCACAGTGGCTCATACCTGTAATCCCAACACTGGGAAGCGTAGGTGGGTGAATTGCTTGAGCTCAGGAGTTTGAGACCAGCCTGGGCAACATAGTAAAACACTGTTTCTATCAAAAAATGCAAAAAACATCCAGGTGTGGTGGTGCACACCTGTGGTCCCAGCTACTCAGGAGGCTGAGGCGGGAGGATCACTGGAGCCTGGGGAGTCGAGGCTGCTGTGAGCAGTGATTGTACCACTGCACGCCAGCCTGGGTTACAGAGTAAAACCCTGTCTCTCCCTCTCCCTCTCCCTCTCCCTCTCCCCTCTCCCTCTCCCTCCTCTCCTCTCCCTCTCCCTCCTCTCCCCTCTCCCTCCTCTCCCTCTCCCTCCTCTCCCTCCTCCCTCCTCTCCCTCTCCCTCCTCTCCCTCTCCCTCCTCTCCCTCTCCCTCCTCTCCCTCTCCCTCCTCTCCCTCTCTCTCTCCCTCTCCCTCTCTCTCTCTCCCCCTCCCTCTGCCTCTCTCTCTCTCTCTCTCCCTCCTCTGCTCTCTCTCTCTCTCTCTCTCCCTCCTCTGCCTCTCTCTCTCTCCCTCCTCTACCTCTCTCTCTCTCCCTCCTCTCTCTCTCTCTCTCTCTCTCTCACACACACACACACACACACACACACACACACACACATTAGATGGGAGTGATGAAGGAAGATCTTTGCCAGGAAATAAGAAATACTTTGGCACACAAATGTTTGGCATACTGTCCTTGTAAATCATATTGGTCTAATATTTTGCTATTTCTCATTGAACCAACAAAAACAGTCTCTGAATGATCTTGATTCCATTCTTGAGCTTCCATGTCTAATTTCCACACTGAAATCAGAGAGGGTTTTAAAAATGTGCCAGGCATGGTGGCTGATGCCTATAATCCCAGCACTTTGGGAGGCCAAGGCAGGTGGATCACCTGAGGTTCGGAGTTCGAGACCAGCCTGATCAACATGGAGAAACCCTGTCTCTACTAAAAATACAAAATTAGCCAGGCGTGGTGGTGCATGCCTGTAATCCCAGCTACTTGGGAGGCTGAGACAGGCGAATTGCTTGAACCTGGGAGGTGGAGTTTGCAGTGAGATTGTGCCATTGCACTCCAGCCTGGGCAACAAGAGTGAAACTCTGTCTCAAAAAACATACATATTGTAAAATGTTACATCATTTCTAATTTAAAACTTTTCAGAGACTTCTCATTATCCTTAGAATAAAGTCTAAACTTCTAACAAAACCCTAAATGATCTGGCCTCTGACTACTCATCTGTCCTAAGCACCTACCAGTCTCCCCTTTTGTACTGTGCTCTAACTACTCTAGCCTTCTTTCTGCTACATGAGCACATCAAACTGATTCTACCTTCAGGGACATTTCACTGCCACTTCCATCACCCAGAATTCTATTTATGCTGACTTTTTTATTTTTAATTTTTATGAGTACATGTACATATATTTATGGCGTACGTTAGATGTTGTGACACAGGCATTCGATGCTTAATAATCACATCATGGAAAATGGGGTCTCCATATCCTCAAACATTTATTATTTGTGTTACAAATAATCCAATTATACTTTTAGTTATTTTTAAAATGTACAGTTAAATTATTATTGAGTATAGTCACCCTACTTTGCTATCAAATAGATCTTATTTGCTCTTTGTATTTTACACTCTTTAACCATCCCCAAATCTCCTCCATCCTCACCCACGACCACCTCACTCTTCTGCTATCTTTCACAGCCTCTGTAATGATCCTTCTACTCTCTATCTCCATGAGTTCAATTGTTTTTATTTTTAGATCCCATAAATAAGTGAGAACATGTGATGTTAGACTTTCTGTGCCTGGCTTATTTAACTTAACAGAATGATCTCCAGTTCCATCCATGTTGTTGCAAATGAGAATGTATTTATTTTTTTATGACTGAATAGTATTCCATTGTGTTAATAAATGAAAAAGTTCAGCCAAATTAAATGTAAAGGAGTTTAATAGAGCAATAAACAATTTGTGAATTGAACAGCCTTCAGAGCTAGAGTAGGCTCTGAGACTCCAGTGCAGCCATGTGGTAGAAGAAGACTTATGGACAGGAAAAGGAAACTGACTTACAGAAAATGAAAGTGAGGGATAGAAACAGCTAGATTGGTTACAGCTTGACTTTTGCCTCATTTGAACATTCATTGAACAATTGGCTACATTTGGCCAAAACTTGGTGATTTGCATAAGTGTAGGCTATGATCTATTTATACCTCCCCTTGTTATAGTTCACAACGTACAGAAAAGTTGTTAGGCTGAAATTAAAATATGTAAGGAGGCAGCTTTAGGCTAAACTTGATTGAATAATTCCTTCTTTTTGGTCATCTTCTCCATTTTGAGAGATTAACCAAACCTTTAGTCATTGATGTCACTATCACCATTGTAAATGTCCTTATTTGATCTTGAAACCCACTTGGAAACAGTAGAACAGTGTTTTGCAAGGTGGGGACAAAGACTTCATGTTTATTTTTTATGGGTTAGAGTTGAGGTTACCTCCTTATGCTGGAATGTCTTATTAAAAGGATAAAACGAACAAAAAACAGAACCTGGTCTGTTCTAGGATCTATGTGTTTTCTTAAAGTCTTAGTGTGACTTCCAGTTCATAAATGTGGAATATCTTTCCATTTTTTTGTGTTTCCTTTTCAACTTCTTTCACCAGTGTTTTATAGTTTTCATTGTAGAGATCACTTCTTTGGATTGGTTATTCTTATTTTGTTTTATTCATAGCTGTTGTAAATGGTATTACTTTCTTGATTTCCTTTTCAGAATGCTGGCTTCTGACATATGGAACTACTACTAATTTTTTGTTTGTTGATTTTGTATTCTGCAACTTTATCAAATTTGTTTATCAATTTAAAGAGTTATTTGGTGGAGTCTTCAGATTTTTCCAAATATAAGATCATATTATCTGCAAACAAGGCTAATTTGACTTCATCCTTTTCAATTTGGATGTCCTTTCTTTCTTTCTTTTGTCTGACTGCTCTAGCTAGGACTTTCAATACTGTGTTGAATAACAGTGGTGGAAGTGAGCATCCTTGTCATGTTCCAGATCTTAAAAGAAAGGCTTTTAGTTTTTCCCTATTCAGTCTAATACTATTAATATCTGTGGGTCTGTTGTATGTGACTTCTATTATGTTGAGATATGCTTGTTCTATACCTACTTTTGTAAGTGTTTTTACTATGAAGGGATGTTAAATTTTATGAAATGCTTTGTCAGCATCAATCAAAATGATTCTATGGTTTTTGTCTTTCATTCTGTTGATGTGATGTATCACATTGGTTGGTTTGTGTACTTTGAACCAATCTTTCATCCCTAGGATAAATCCCACTTAGTCATGATGAATAAACTTTCTAATGTATTATTGAATTCAGTTTTATTTCGTTGAGGTTAGAGAAGATACATGTTATTATTAGGTTGGTGCAAAAGTAATTGTGGTTTTGCTCACAGGAACCTCATTCCATCATAGCATTTACTTCTAAAAGGGCCATGAGAGCCCAAGGTTCAGCCATAAGTGGGTGGCTGTTCTGTCAAATTGTCATTCAGACTAAGATGTAATTTTTTTTTACTCCTTAACTGAGGAGATACTGACTTAAAGCCATGTCCTGGAGCCTGTCAGTGAGTCTGTAGTTCCATTTCAAAGAGACAGGCATATGGAGATTATAATTATTTTTCATAGGACAATATTGACTGACTGAAAGTTTAAAGGGAATCTTGTTTTTCCAACATTTTAATTTATAAAATACATATACAATAAAATTTACCATCTTAACCATTTTTACATTTATAGTTCATGTTGTTATGTACGTTCATTATTGTTGGGCATGTCATTATTAGGTTGGTGCAAAAATTACAGTTCTGCTATTATGTTTAACGAAAAACAGCAATTACTTTTGCATCAACCTAGTATTTCAATTTTTTGAATGTTTGAATACTTGTTTTGTGGCCTAACAAATGATCTATCATTGAGAATAGTTTGTGTTGGAGAGAAAATGTATATACTGTGGCCATTAGATAAAATGCTATGTAAAAATTTATTAGGTCTATTTGGTCTATAGTACAGATTAAGCCTGATGTTTCTTGATTGAGTTTCTGACTAAATGATTTGTCCAGTGTTGTAAATGGAGTATTGAAGTCTCCAGCTATTATTTCATTGGGGTCTATATCTCTGTTTATCTCTAGTAATATTTGCTTTATATTAATATATTTGGGTGCTCCAGTGTTGGGTACATAAATGTTGACAATTTTCATATCCTTTTGCTGGATGAACCTCCTTTATCATTATGTAATGACTTTTGTCTCTCTTTATAGTTTTTGTCCTGAAATGCATTTTTTTCTGATGTAAGTAGAGCTACTCCTGCTCTTTTTTTGGTTACATTTGCATAAGCTATCTTTTTCCATGCCTTTGTTTTCAGACTGTGTGTGTCTTTATAGGGGAAATGTGTTTTTTATAGGCAACAGATCACTGGATGTAAAAAAAAAAATTCAACCACTCTATGTCTTTTGATTGGAGAACTCAGTCAACTTACATTCAATGTTATTATTGATAAGTAAGGACTTACTCTTGTTATTTGTTTTCTGGTTACTTTGTCATCTTTTCCTCATTTCCTTCCTTCCTGTCTTTCTTTTAGTGAAGGTGATTTTCTGTGTTAGTGTGTTTTCCTTTTTCTTTCTTTCTTTCTTTTTTTTTTTTTTTTTTGAGATGGAGTCTTGCTCTGTCACTAGGCTGGAGTGCAGTGGCATGATCTCAGCTCACCTCCACCTCCCAGGTTCAAGCAATTTTTCTGTCTCAACCTCCTGAGTAGCTGGGACTACAGGCACATGTCACCATGCTTGGCTAATTTTTGTATGTTTAGTAGAGACAGGGTGTCACCATATTGGCCAGGCTAGTCTTGAACTCTTGACCTCGTGATCCACCTGTCTTGGCCTCCCAAATTTCTGGGACTACAGGCATGAGACACCGTGCCTGGCTGGTGTGTTTTCATTTCTTGTTTCTAATTTTTTGTGTATTTATTGTATGTTTTTGGATTTGAGGTTACCATGAGATTTGTAAATTTTATCTTATAACCCATTATTTTAAACCTATGAGAACTTAACACTGATTGCATAAACAAATTAGTGAAATAAAAACTAATGAAAACTCTATATTTTAACTCTGTCCCCTGCTTTTAATTTTTTGTTGTGCCTATTTAAATTATCAAATATTTTCCAGACATACCATCTGTGACTTGAAAAACTGTAGCTATTATTTTTAATCAGTTCATCTTTCTGTGTTTCAACCCAAAATATGAGTAGTTTACATACCACATTACAGTGTTATATTTTCTTTTTTTCTGTATGCTTACTATTAGGAGTTTTTTTAACCTTCAAACAAATTGAAGAACCCACTTTAGCATTTTCTGTAGACAAGAAAGGTCTGACATTGATGAAATCTTTCAGCTATTTTGTTTTGTTTGGTTTTGGTTCTTTGTCCAGGAAAGTATTTATTATGTTTAAGGACTATTTTCACCAGATATGCTATTCTAGGATACAGGTGTTTTTCCTTCAGCACTTTAAATATGTCATGTCACTTTCTCCTTGCATGTAAGGTTTCCACTGAAGAGTCTGCTTCCAGACATATTGGAGCTCCATTGTATGTTATCCATTTATTTCCTCTTGCTGCTTTTAGGATCCTTTCTTTATCCTGGATCTTTGAAAGTTTGATTATTAAATGCCTTGAGGTAGTCTTCTTAGAACTAAGTCCCTTGCTGTTGTATAACCTTCTTCTATTTGCATATTGTTATCTTTCTCTAGGTTTAGGAAGTTCTCTTTACCACTTTGAATACCTTTTCTACCCTATCTCTTTACCTACCTTCTCTTTAAGTTCAATAACTCTTAGATTTGTCCTTTTGATGTGGTTTTCTAGATTTTCTTAAGATGATTTTATTATTGTTATTCTTTTTTTTTTATTATTTTTTTTTATTTTTTTTTTTTTTTTTTTTTTTTTTTATTTGGCTCCTCTAACTGTATTTTCAAATTGCCTATCTTCAAGCTCACTAAATCTTTCTTTAGCTTTGAGACTCTAATACATTCTTTAGAATGTTAATTACATTTTTAGCTCCAGAATTTAGGCCTGATAAATTTGTATTTATCTCAATATTTTTCTTAAATTTATCTGATAGGATTCAGAATGCCTTTTCTGTGTTACCTTGAATTTCTTTGAGTTTCTTCAAAACAGCTATTTTGAATTATCTTTCTGAAAGGTCATATATCTCTGTCTTGCCAGGACTGCCCCCCTGGTGACTTATTTAGTTTGTTTGGTGAGGTCATGTTTTCCTGGTTGGTCTTAATGCCTGTGAATGTTCATCAGTGTCTGTGCATTAGAGAGTTTGGTAGTCATTGTATTCTTCACAGTTTGGGTTTGTTTATACCCATCCTTCTTGGGAAGGACTTCCCAGTATTTGAAAAGACTTCGGTATTGTGACCTAAGTTTTGTTCACTGCAGCCATATCTGCATTAGGGGGCATCACAAGCCCAGGAATGCTTTACTTCTAAAGACTCATGGAGGTACTGCCTTGGTCTTGTATAAGAGCCAGAAGAGTTCTCGAGATTACCAGGCAGAGATTCTTTTTCCTTTTCCCTTACTTTCCCCCAAACAAACAGCCAGACCCCCAACCCCCACCGCTGATCTCGGTCTCAATCTGTCTGTCTGTCTGTCTGTCTCTCTCTCTCTTTCTGTGCTGAGCTGCCTGGAGCTAGGGGAGAGATGACACAAGCACCCCTGTGATCAGTACCAAAGGAACTGTGCTGGGTCAGACCAGAAGCCAGCATGGCACTGCGTCTTGCGAAAGACTCACTGTAACCATTACCTGACTATCACCTACTTTTGCTTAAGGCCCTAGGGCTCTGCAATTACAAGGCAGCAAAACCAGCTGGGCTTGCGTTCTTTCTTTCAGGGTGGTGAATTTCCCCCAGGCTTTGAGCATGTCCAGAGATGCTGCCTATGAACCAAGACCTGGTGCCAGAAACCTTTTGCTCTATTCCACTGTGGTTAATCTGGCACTAAGACCTCAAGACAAAGTCGTTCAAATTCCCGCCCCGCTCCCCCGCGTCTTTTTTTTTTCCTCCAGGCAGAGGAGTCTCTCCCCATGACCACCATAGGCCCACATGGAGTACTGCCAGGGTACCACCAATGTTAATTTAAGGCCCAAAGTCTTTTTAGTCAATTTTTGGTGAATTATGACAGGCCTTGGGACTCACCCTTCAGAGCTGTAGGATCCCCTCTGGCTTAGGGTAGGTCCAAAAATGCCATCCAAAAGCCAAAGCCTGCCATCAGAAACCTCAAGGAGCTACTAAGTGCTCTTCCCCACTGTGGCTTAGATGATACCCAAGCTGTAAAACAAATTTCTCTCTATTCTTTCCTCCTTTTGCTTGGCAAAAGGAGTCTCTGGATTACCAGGCAGAGACTCTTTTTCTTTTTCCTTACTTTCCCCCAAACAAACAGACTCACACTCTCTCTCTTGCTCACTCTCGCTCACTCGCTCTCACTTGACATCCTCTCTCTCTCTCTCCCTCCCTCCCTCTTCCCTTTCTCCCTGTCTCTCTCCCTCTCTCTCTCTCTGTGCTCTCTCTCTCCCTGAAAGGCGAAAGGAGTCTCTCCTTATGGCCACCACAGCTGGTAATATGCTTGGTCACACCTGAAGCCAGCATGTCTCGGTCTCACCCAAGGCCCGTGGTGTGTACAATTTATTACCATTGCCAATTATTTAGGGCCCAATGGTTCTTTAGTCTGCAGGTGATGAATCTTGGCAAGACTGTGTCCTTCCCTTTAAGGCAATGAGTTCCTTTCTGACTCAGGTTGTGTCTAGAGATACTGTCTAGAAGCTAGGGCCTAAAATGGGCGCCTCGTGACTTTGCTTGTTTCCCTATTCTATTATGGTTGGGCTGCTATCCAAAGTGCAAAATAAAGTCCCCTTTACTTTCCCATTTCTCTCTTTGAGTAGAAGGAAGCTCTTTTGGAGCTGTGAGCTGCACTGTCTAGGGTTGATGGAGGGGTAATGCAAGCACTCCCTTAGCTACCCCAGCTGATCTCTATGTTGCATACCCCAAAGTCCACTGGCCCTAAGCCCAGAACATCACTAGAACTTTCCTACGAGTTTCAGTCCTTGTGACTTAGACAGTCTGTCAAGTTTATATAGCACCCCAGAGCACTTTAGCCCACAGTGGTGAGGCTTGCTGAAACTCCAGTTCTGACTGACTGCTGGAATAGGTGATTCCCCCTCTGGCTAGGGCTGGTTTAAATGCTCTGTCATTGAACATTGGCTGAGTTCAAAGAAGTCCAATGTTGGCAGCACTGAGTTTCAGTGAAAAGTCCTATAATTGTTGCACTCTCCCTCCCCCAAAGCATACAGATTACTCTCCACATCATGCAGCCACTGCCAGGGAATAACAGAGGGGTGATGTTGGTAATTCAAGACTGTCTTTCCAACCCTCTTCAGTATCTCTTTCAATGATATCAAGTTAAAAACAGATACTGTGATTTCTAACCTAATTGTTGGTTTTTATAACGTTGCTTTTTTTGTGCAAATGTACAGTTTGATATTCCTTCAGGGAGGAGGATTAGTAGAATCTTCCATTTAACCAGCTTGCTTCACTTCTGTCCCATCAATTAAATTTTTTGTAGCTGTTGTAAATGAGACTTTTAAAAACCTAGTTTGCTGTTAGTGTGTTGCTAATTTTTGCATATGAATTTTATTCAGGAACTTTACTAAATTTATGTATTAGTTAACTGGTTTTTGTTTTTTATTTTTGTTTTGTGAGAACTCCTTTTTTGTGTGTGTTGGAGACAGGGTCTCACTTTCACGCAGGCTGGAGTGCAGTGACACAATATTGGCTCACTGCAGCCTCTGACTCCCAGGTTCAAGTAATTCTCCCACCTCAGTGTCCTGAGTAGCTGGGATTACAGGTGTGTGCCACCACACCTGGCTAATTTTTGGATATTTTGGTAGAGATGGGATTTCACAGTGTTGGCCAAGCTGGTCTGAAACTCTTGACGTCAAGTGATCTATCTGCCTCAGCTTCCCAAAGTGTTGAGATTACAGGCATGAGCCACCATGCCTGGCCTTGGTGGACTCTTTGGGTTTTCTATATCCAAGATTATTCTTGTCATCAGCAAACAGTGACAATTTTACTTCTTTCTTTTCTGTGTGTATGCCTTTTACTTCTTTCTCCTGCCTAATGTCTCTGACCAAAACTTTCAGTACTATGTTGAATACAAATGGTAGGAGTGAAAATTCTTGTCTTATTCCTGATCTTAGAGAAAAAGCTTTCAACTTTTCACTGCAGAGTTGGATGTTGGCTGTCTTCTTGTTATATATTGCTTTTATTTTGTGAAGATATATTCCTTTTATATCTTTTTTTGAGTTTTTAATCAATGAAAAAATGTTGAATTTTATCAAATTCTTTTCTGCGTCTATTAAGATGATCACGTGGTTTTTATTCATTTCATAAATGTGGTGTATCACATTTATTGATTTCCATATGAACCATTCTTGCATTTCTGGGATAAATCACATTTGCCCATGCTGGAAGATCTTCCTAATATACTCTTGAATTGGTTTGCTATTATTCATTGAAGTTATTTGCATCTGTGTTTATTGGAGACATTGGTCTGTAATTTCCTTTTCTCATAATGTTGTCTGGCTTTGGTATCAGAGTAATGTTGACCTCATTAAAATAAGTTTGGAGCTATTTGCTTTAATTTTTTTTAAAAGAGTATGAGAAAATTGGTATTAGTTCTTCTTCAATGTTCAGTAGAATTCAACAGTGAAACCATCAACTCCTGGGTTTTTGTTTGATGGGAAACTTTTCATTACTAATTCAGTCTCCTTACTGTCTTTTTGTCTGTTCAGATTTTCCATGTCTTTATGATTCTGTTGATAGGCTGTATGTATCTGGAAGTTTATTTTTCCTAGGTAATCCTATATGTTGGTAATCCTATATATCACTGTTCATAGTTGTCTCTTATAATATACTCAATTTCTGAGGTATAAGTTGTAATGTCTTCTTTTTGATTTCTGATTTTACTTACTTCAGTCTTCTCTATTTTTATCAATTAGTCTAGCTAAAGATTTGTAAATTTATATCCTGTTTTAAAAAACAACTCAGTTTTATTATTTTGTATTATTTTCCTAAACTCTATTTCTACTATGATCTTTATTTTTTCTTCCCTCTAATAACTTTAAGCTTAGTTTTTCTTCTTTTTCTACTTCCTAGGGGTGTAAATTTAGGTTGTATATTTGAATTTTTTTTTTTTAATTTTTCGATGTCAGTGTTTATTACTATAAACATTCCTCTTAGAATTGCTTTTGCTGCATTTCATAACATTTTGTATGTTGCATTTCCATTTTTGTTTGGTGCGCAAGATTTTTAAAAATTTCTCTTAATTTCTTTGTAACCTATCAGGTATTTAGAAATGCATTACTTCATTTCCACTTATTTGTAGACTTCCTTAATTTCCTCCTACTGTTGGTTCCTAATCTCACACTATTGTGATCATAAAAGATAATCAATATGATTTTAATCTCCTTAAATGTGTGAACACTTATTTTGTGGCTTAACATATTATCTATCCTGGAGAATGTTCCTTGTGTACCTAAGAAGATGTATACTTTGCTGCTTTTGGATTGACTATTCTGTATCTGTCTGTTCAGTCCATTTGGTCTAAAGTGTAGTTTAAGTCCATTGTTTTCTTACTGATTTTCTGTTTAAATAATTTGTTATTGAAAGTAGAATATTGAAATTTTCTATTATCATTGTATTGCAGTTATCTATCTCTTTATGTCTGCTAATATTAACTTTATATATTTAGGTGCTCCAGTGTTGAACATATATACATCTACAATTGTTTTAACTTCTTGATGAATTTTATTATTATATACAAAATAACCTTCTTTCCCTTGCTTCACCATTTTTTTACTTAATGTATATTTTATGGAAGTATAGCTACTCCTGATGTCTTTTGTTTTTCATTTACATAGAATATTTTTAGCCATTCTTAAACTTTTAGTCTATATATCCTTACAGTTCAAATAAGACTCTTTTAAGCAGCATAAGTTGGATCAGTTTTTTGATACATACAGTCATTGTATGACTTTTGATTAAATAATTTAATCCACTGACATTTAAGGTACTATTAATAAGCAATGACTTACTACTGCTATTTTGTTTATTATTTCTGGTTTTTAGAGTATTTCTTCCTTTTTTGATGCACTCCTGTATGATTAGGTTATTTTCTAAAGTAGTATGCTTTGATTCCTTCTGTTTATCTTTTGTGGTTTTTGGTTAGTGGTTATTACAAAGCTTATGTAAAATATGTTACATTTATAATAGGCTATTTTAAACTGATAAAAACTTAACCAATTGCATAAAAAGCTACACTTTTACTTCATTTCCACCCACATTTTATGTTTTGTCATACTTTGTTTTGTCATAATTTATATTTTTAATATTTTGTCATTAACAAATTATTCTAGCTTTATTATTTTCAATAGTCTTTATATTTTACCCTTCATACTAAAGATATACATTATTTAAACTTCACCATGAAGTATTAGACTATTCTGAATTTAACTGGATGCTTGCTTTTACTAGTGATTTTTATACTTTCATATGTTTTCATGTTACATATCTAGTAAATCTACATTCTTTTCTCTCAAATTGAAAAACTTCTTTTAGCATTTCTTTCTTTTTAGCATATACTTTCACGTTTTCATGTTACATGTTACATGAAGTACTACATGTTACATATGTAGTAAATGTACATTCTTTTCCTTCAAATTGAAAAACTCCTTTTAGCATTCATTATAAGACAGATTTGGTGTTGACAAACTCACTCAGCTTTTCTTGTCTGGGAAAGTCTTTATCTCTCCTTCATTTTTGTAGTATAGCTTTGGTGGGTAGAGTGTTTTTGATTGTCAGCTTTTTATTTTTCCTTCAGCACTTTGAATATATCACCTCACTCCCTCCTGCCCTGTAAGATCTCAGATATAGTTTGAATGTATATTGCTACCCAAATCCCATATTAAAATATAATCCCCAATATTGGGAATGGGACCTGGTGGGAAGTAAATGGATCATGGGGTTGTATTTCTCTTGAACGGTTTAGCACCATCCCCTTGATACCAGCCTCATGATAGTGAGTGAGCTCTTATGAGATCTGATCACTTAAAAGTATGCAGCACTTTCCCTCTCACCCTCATGCTTCTACTTTTGCTATGTGATATGCATGCTCTCTCTTTGCCTTCCACCATAATTAGAAGCTTCTTGAGGCCTCCCCAGAAACAGATGTCACTATGTTTCCTGTATAGCCTGTGAAGCCATGAGCCAATAAAACCTCTTTTCTTTATAAGTTATCCAGTTTCAGGTATTTCTTTTTTTTATTATTATATTTGAAGCTCTGGGCTGCATGTGCAGATCATGCAGGATTGTTACATAGGTATACACAAGCCATGGTGGTTTGCTGTATCCATTCCCCCATCACCTACATTAGATATTTCTCCTAATGTTATCCCTCCCCAATCCCCCTACCCCCTGCTATACCTTCCCTGCCCCCCAACCCCCAAACAGGACCCAGTGTGTCATGTTCCCCTTCCTGTGCCCATGTGTTCTCATTTTTCAACACCCACATATGAGTGAGAACATGTAGTATTTGGTTTCTGTTCTTGTGTCAGTTTGCCAAAAATGATGGTTTCCAGATTCATCCATGTCCCTGTAAAGGACATGAACACATCCCGTTTTATGGCTGCATAGTATTCTATGGTGTATATGTGCCACATTTTCTTTATCCAGTCTATCATTGATGGGCATTTGGGTTGGTTCCAAGTCTTTGCTACTGTAAACAGTGCCTCAGTGAACATATGTGAGCTTGTGTCTTTATAATAGAAGGATTTATAGTCCTTTGGGTACATACCCAGTAATGGGATTGCTAGGTCAAATGGTATTTCTATTTCTAGATCCTTGAGGAATCACTACACTGTCCTCAACAATGGTTGAACTAATTTACACTCCCACCAACAGTGTAAAAGTGTTCCTATTTCTCCACATCCTCTCCAGCATCTGTTGTCTCCAGATTTTTTAATGATCACCTTTTCTAACTGTCCTGAGATGGTATCTCAATGTGGTTTTGATTTTCATTTCTCTAATGACCAGTGATGATGAGCTTGTTTCATATGTTTGTTGAGTGCATAAATGTCTTCTTTTGAGAAGTGTCTTTCATATTATTTCCCACATTTTGATGGTTTTTTTTTTTTTCTTTTAAATTTAAGTTCTTTGTAGATTCTGGATATTAGCACTTTATCAGATGTGTAGGTTGCAAAAATTTTTTCCCATTCTGTTGGTTGTTGGTTCACTCTAGTGATAGTTTCTTTTGCTGTGCAGGAGCTCTTCAGTTTAATTAGATCCCATTTGTCTATTTTGGCTTTTGTTGCCATTGTTTTTGGTGTTTTAGTCATGAAGTCCTTGCCTATGCCTATGTCGTGAATGGTATTGCCTAGATTTCCTTGTGGGGTTTTTATGATATAGGTCTTATGTTTATATCTTTAATTCATCTGGAGTTAATTTTTGTGTAAGGAAGGGGTCCAGTTTCTGCTTTCTGCATATAGCTAGGAGTTTTCCCAAGATCATTTAATAAATACAAAATCCTTTCCCCATTGCTTGTTTTGGTCAGGTTTGTCAAAGATCAGATGCTTGTAGATGGTGGCGGCACTTCTGAGGCCTCTGTTCTTTTCCATTGGTCTGCATCTCTGCTTTGGTATCAGTACCATTCTGTTTTGATTACTGTAGCCTTGTAGTATAGTTTGAAGTCAGGTAGTGTGATGCCTCCAGCTTTGTATTTTTGCTTAGGATTGTCTTGGCTATGCAGGCTCCTGTTTGGTTCCATGTGAAGTTTAAGGTATGTTTATCCAGTTCTGTGAAAATGGTCAATGGTAGCTTGATGGGTATAGCATTGAATTTATAAATTACTTTGGGAAGTATGGCCATTTTCATGATATTGATTCTTCCTAACCATGAGCATGGAATGTTTTTCCATCTGTTTGTGTCCTCTCTTATTTCCTTGAGCAGTGGTTTGTAGATCTCCTTGAAGAGGTTTTTCACATCCTTTGTTAGTTGTATTCCTGGATATTTTATTCCCTTTGTAGCAGTTGTGAATGGGAGATCACTCATGATTTGGCTCTTTGTCTGTTATTGGTGTACAGGAATGTTTGTGATTTTTGCACATTGATTTTGTATCCTGAGACATTGCTGAAGTTGCTTATCAGCTTAGGGAAATTTTGGGCTGAGATGATGGCATCTTCTAAATACATAATCATATCATCTGCAAATAGAGACAGTTTGACTTCCTCTTTTCCTAATTGAACACTCTTTATTTCTTTTTCTTGCCTGATTGCTCTGGCCAGAACTTCCATAGTATTACTCTGGCCAGAACCATAGTATTGGTGCTCCAATACCATGTTGAATAGGAGTGGTGAAAGAGGGCATCCTTGTCTTGTGCCAGTTTTTAAAGGGAATGCTTCCAATTTATGTCCATTCAATACGATATTGGCTGTGGGTTTGTCATAAATAGCTTTTATTATTTTGAGATAGGTTCCACTGATACCTAGTGTACTGAGAGTTTTTAGCATAAAGGCTGTTGAATTTTGTTGAATGCTTTCTATGCATCTATTAAGATAATCGTGTGGTTTTTGCTGTTGGTTCTGTATATGTGATGGATTATGTTTATAGATTTCTGTATGTTAAATCAGCCTTGCATCCCAGGGATGAAGCTGAATTGATCATGATGGATAAGATTTTTGATTTGCTGTTGCAGTCTGTTTGCCAATATTTTATTGAAGATTTTTGCATAAATCTTCATCATGGATGTTGGCCTGAGATTTTCTTTATTAGTTGTGTCTGCCAGGTTTTGGTATGGGGGATGATGTTGTTTTTATAAAATGAGTTAGGGAAGATTACCTTTTTTGTATTGTTTGGAATGGTTTCAGAAGGAATGGTACCAGCTTCTCTTTGTACATGTGGTATAATTCAGCTGTGAACCAGTCTGGTCCTGGACTTTTTTTGGTTGGTAGCTATTAATTGCTGCCTCAACTTTAGACCTTGTGATTGGTCTATTCAGGGATTCAACTTCTTCCTGGGTTAGTCTTGGGAGGGTGTAAGTGTCCAGGGATTTATCTATTTCTTCTAAATTTACTGGTTTATACACATAGAGGTGTTGGTAGTAATGTCTGATGGTAGTTTGTATTTCCGTGGAATTGGTGGCGCTATCACCTTTATCATTTTTTTATTGCATTTATTTGATTCTTTTCTCTTTTTTTCTTTAGTAGTCTGGTTAGTAGTCTACCTATTTTGTTCATCTTTTCAAAAAACCAGCTCCTGGATTCTTGTTGCATTGATCCCTTTACCATTATGTAATACCCTTCTTTGTCTCTTTTGATCTTTGTTGGTTTAAAGTTGGTTTTATCAGAGACTAGGATTGCAACCCAAGCTTTTTTTTTTTCTTCTTTTCTTTTTGCTCTCCATTTGCTTGGTAAGTCTTCCTCCATCCCTTTATTTTGAGTCTATATGTATCTTTGCACCTGCGATTGGTTTCCTGAACACAGCACACCAATGAGTCTGACTCTTTATCCAGTTTGCCAGTCTGTGTCTTTTGACTGGGGCTTTTAGCCCATTTACATTTAAGGTTAATATTGTTATATATGAATGTGATCCTGTCATTTTGATGCTAGCTGGTTGTTTTGCCCATTAGTTGATTCAGTTTCTTCATTGTGTTGATGGCCTTTACAATTTGGTATGTTTTTGCAGTGGCTGGTACTGGTTGTTCCTTTCCATGTTTAGTGCATCCTTCAGAATCTCTTGTAAAGCAGGCCTGGTTGTGATGAAATCGCTCAGCAATTGCTTGTCCATAATGGATTTTATTTCTCCTTCACTTATGAAGCTTAGTTTGGCTGGATATGAAATTCGGGGTTGAAAATTCTTTTCTTTAAGGATGTTGAATATTGGACCCCACTTTCTTCTGTCTTGGAGGGTTTCTGCCAAGAGATCTGTGAGTCTGCTGGGCTTCCCTTTGTGGGTAACCCAACCTTTCTCTCTGGCTGCCCTTAGCATTTTTCCTCCATTTCAACCCTGGTGAATCTGACGATTATGTGCCTTGGGGTTGCTCTTCTTGAGGAATATCTTTGTGGTGTTCTCTGTATTTTCTGGACTTGAATGTTGGCCTGCCTTGCTAGGTTGGGTAAGTTCTCCTGGATAATATCTGAAGATCATTTTCCAGCTTGGATTCATTCTCCCCGTCACATTCGGGTACACCAATTAAACATAGATTAGGTCTTTTCACATAATCCCATATTTCTTGGAGGCTTTGTTCATTTCTTTTCACTCTTTTTTCTCTAATTTGCATTCTCATTTTATTTCATTGAGTTGACTTTCAATTTCTGATATCTAAACTTGTGTATGCTTCGCAAAGTTCTCATGCTGTGTTTTTAGCTCCATCAAGTCATTTATGTTCTTCTCTAAGCTGGTTATTCTAGTTAGCATTTCATCTAACCATTTTTCAAGGTTCTTAATTACTATGCATTGGGTTGGAACATGTTCCTTTAGCTCAGAGAAGTTTGCTATTCCCTACTTTCTGGAGCCTGTTTCTGTCAATTCATCTGACTCATTTTCCATCCAGTTTTGTTCCCTTGATGGTGAGGAGTTGTGATCCCTTGAAGGAGAAGAGGCATTCTGGTTTTTGGTGATTTCAGCCTTCTCACGCTGGTTTCTTCCCATCTTCGTGGATTTATCTACCTTTGGTCTTTGAAGTTGGTGACTTTTGGATGCGGTCTCTGAGTGGACATTCTTTCTGTTGATGTTGAAGCTGTTTCTCTCCTTTTCTTATTTTTCCCATCTAACATTCAGGCCCCTCTGCTGCAGGACTGCTGGAAGTCCACTCTAGACCCTGCTTGCCTGGGAATCACTCACGGGGGCTGCAGAACAGCAAGAATTGCTGCCTTTTTTTCTCTGGTAGCTTTGTCCCAGAAGGGTACCCATCAGATGTCAGCCACAGCTCTCCTGTATGAGACTTCTTTTAGGATATATGGAGGTCCGGGAGCCACTTGAGGAGGCAGTCTGTCCTTTATCAGAGTTCAAGTGCTGTGATGGGAATTTCATTGTTCCCTTCAGAGCTGCTGCACCAGGATATTTAAGTCCGCTGAAGTGGAACTCACAACTGCCCCCTTTCCCAGGTACTCTTTCACAGGAAGATGGGGCTTTAATTATAAGTCCCTGATGGGCTGCTGCCTTTTTTCAGAGATGCTCTGCCCAGTAAGAAAGAAGTCTAGTCACAGTCTGCCTGCAGAGGCTTTGCTGAGCAGTGGGCTCCACCCAACTGCTGTGTAAACTTCAGTATGATTTTGTTTACGCAGGCAAAGTTGAGAACTGCCTCAGTAATGGCAGAGGCCTCTCCCCTCACTGAGCTCACCCATCCCAGGTTGAGCTCATACTGCTCTGCTGGCTGTGAGAATTTCAAGCCAGTGTGTCTCAGCTTACTGGTCTTTGTGGGGTGGGACCTGTCAAGCCAGATCCCTTGGCTCCCTGCCTTCAGCCCCCTTTTTTTCTGGGGAATGAGCCATTCTGTCTCACTGATGTTCTAGGTATCAGCTAAAATGACCATGAATGGACTAAAATGTGTCTGCTCAGAACTTTGCTGCAAGCCTTATTAAAATTTTCTTATGTGTGACATGCTTTTTTCAGGATCTACTTTTTGTCTTTGATTTCTGACAGTTTAATTACAATATATCTTAGTGTAGTCTTGTTGGGATTAAGTCTCATTGGAGGCTTTTGATCCTCCTGTAATGTATACCTGAATATGTATATCTCCCTGAATATGTATATCTCTGCCTACATCCAGAAATATTTCTGCTATTATTATTTTAAATAAACCTTCTGGTCTTCTGTCTATCTTTTTCTTAAAGTCCTATAATTTGAATATTTGCTTTTTTAATGCTGTCCCATAAATTCTGTGTTTTTAAAATCCTTTTTTTTTTCCTATGACAATATATTTTTGAATAATCTGTCTTTGAGTTTACAGATTCTTTCCTCTGGTGAATCAACTCTGCTGTTGATGCTCTCTATTGAATTTTTTATTCCATTTATTGTATTTTTTAAATCCAAAATTCATTTTTTAAGATATAATTTTAATTTCTGCTAATTTTTTTGGTCTTTTTTTACTTTATTGAATTGCTTCCATGTATTATCTTGAAGTTTGCTAAGCTTTCTTAATTATTTTGATTTTTTTTTTTTTTGTGAGACAGTTTATATGTGTCAATTTCCTTAGGATCCACTATTAAGAAATTATTGTTTTCTTTTGGTAATAATATGGTCCTTTTTTTTATTTTTGTTTTTTTATTGCCTTACATTGATGTCTTTGCATTTGGTGGAACAATGACCTCTTCCAGATTTTACAGGCCAGTTTTGATGTGGAAAGTCCATTTCCTACAGGGGGAATATGAGGGTACTTGATGGATATGGTGCAGCAGCTCTGACACCAGTTAAGCTGTGTAGTCTCTGTGTAGCTCTGATAGCTGAGATTGGTGTTGACAAAGATTGTAGGGATCCTCAGAAGCTAATGATGTGGATGTCTACAGTGGCACTGAAGGTTGCTGGTATCTCAGGGGGTGATGGCTGCTAGGTCCTTCCAATCTCTTATTCTCCTACTGCGGAAGCTGTGGTTGAAGGGATCCTTCTGGGCATTGGGACTGGCTTGTGGACTCACTTGTAGTGGCAGTGGCCATCAGTGTCTGATGAGTGGTGCCCATGAGGTGCCACCAAACTAAGGCCTGACACATAAGCACATGTGGAGAGACTGGGGTAGCAGTGTCACTTGTGTCCAGGGTACAGGCACCCCTGCTTCCATGTTGGTAACAGTATGCAAGGCATAGATGCTTATGAAGCAGCTAGGATTCAAGAACAGGGAGAACAGGCATGAGAAGAGTTACTGTGACTATAGGGTCAGGACAACACCTACCTCTCTATGGCAGCTGAGCTAGTGAACAGAACATGGCCTCAGAGAGACCTTGGCTCTAGTTTCCAGAGTGCAAACCAGCTCGCTACATGAATGGCTCCAGTGTCTAAAGTGTGGGCAGACAGACTAGCCAGAGAGCTCAGGTTTGGAATGTAGACAGTCATAGGCAGCTGTGATTCTGGGGTCAGGGCATGCACAGGATTGGGAGAGGTGACAGCACCTTTCCTGAAATGGCTCAGAAGTAGCAGCTTCTTCATGGAGGCTGGGCATGCAACCATGCCTTTCTTTCTGGGTTCCCTGGCAAAAATGGTCACTGGTTACCTCAGTAGCAGTGGGTGCTGCTGTCCTGCTGTCCTCTGCAGAGAGGCCACTAGGGACCACAAGAGTTCCCCACAACATGGCTGATACCAAGAGCTTTCATTTTTCTTCTTTGTTTCTAGCCATTTCCTGGCATCTCAACTGTGCCAGTCTCACACCTGAGTATGGTGTTTGTTCTTAAAGGACTCCTTATGGTGAAAAAACTGCAGACTTTGGCAAGGTCATAATAATTGGATACTACAAGGAAAATCCTTTAATGCATTATTATGCAAAGTAAGGATAAAAATAGGGAAGGTGAAGTGGAAGACAAAGAAGAAAACTTCATACTGTTTGAAGAATATTTCATGTTTTTTTCTATTAGTTTCTGTAGTTTATTTTTAAACTACAGAAAACCAAAATATTAAAACTAATTTTTAAAATAAAATTTCCTACCATGAGGGCTCCTTTAAAGATAAATACCATGCTCCCTGTCTACCTTTTTTCATCTCTCTCTTTAGAACAAGTGTGATAGAACAGGGGGATCCCAAGATAGCTAAATAAGAGGCAGCTCCAAGCAAGAGAGATGCAGTAGGTGAGTGGTCTCCACAATTCCAAATGAGGTACGAGGTTCATTTTGTGGGTCTGGTTGGACAGGGTATAAACCAAATAGGGCAAGTTAAGGCAAGGCGAGGCACTCTCCTACTTATGAGGTACATTCAACCAACCAGAGGACCAGAGGATCTCCCCCTCTGGGTCTTTGGTTCAGATACAGTGCTCCACCCAAGCCCTCTACAACCCACAGAACAGGAAATATTTGCCAGGCTGAAAAGCCTCAGCAAGCTGCATGAACAGGGTGGAACAACAACTTCGGCAGCATAGATCTAGGTGGAAGCACTGGCTGATGCTGAGAAAGCCAAAAAGCTGGTGGAGACAGAGTTAACCACCCCCAAGTAAGAAGGGAAACAGCCCAACGGCAGGACAGCTCCCGCTGTTACCCTTCACAAAGTCCAGCAACCTAAATATCTCTCACTCCAGAGTTACACACCCAGAACATCAGTTAGAAAGCTATCAAGAACTGTCAAGCTTGGCAGGGGGAAGGGAAGCCACCATTACAGAAGCCAGCCTAATTTTCCTGAGTAAATAAAAGATGCAACAGCTCTACTGACCCTGTGGCAGGCCAGCAGTGCCTCTGCAGGCAGACAAAGGAAGGGCCACCTCCCCCAAGCAACTACCTGAGATCAAAAATACATAAATCCAAGAGATGGAAAGAAACCAGTGCAAGAAGAATAAAACTATCAAAAACAGAATATCTCTCCCCTACCACAAGATCACAACTCCTCACCAGCAAGGGAACAAAGCAAGACAGAGAATGAATTTGATGAACTGACAGAAGCAGGCTTCAGAAGGTCGGTAATAACAAACTTCTCTGAATTAAAGGAACATGTTCTATCCCAATACAAAGAAACTAAAAACCTTGAAAAAAGGTTAGACGGAATGCTAACTAGAATAGCCAGTTTACAGAAGAATATAAATGACTTGATGGAGCTGAAAACACAGCACAAGAACTTCATGAAGCATACACAAGTTTCAATAGCCAAATAGATCAAGCAGAAGAAAGGATATCAGAGATGGAAGATCAACTCAGTGAAATAAAATGAGAAGGCAAGAAAAGTGAACAAAGAGTGAAAAGAAATGAACAAAGCCTTCAAGAAATACAGGATTATGCGAAAAGACCTAATCTATGCCTGATCGGTTTACCAGAAGATGATGGGGAGATGAATCCAAGCTGGAAAACACTCTTCAGGATATTATCCAGGAGTACTTTCCCAACCTAGCAAGGCAGGCCAATATTCAAATACAGGAAATACAGAGAACACCACAGCAATACTCCTCTAGAAGAGCAACCCCAAAGCACATAATTATCAGGTTTACCAGAATTGAAACAAAGGAAAAAATACTAAGGGCAGCCAGAGAGAACCATCGGGTCACCCACAAAGGGAAGCACATCAGACTCATAGTGGATCTCTCAGCAGAAACTCTACAAGTCAGAAGAGAGTGGGGGCCAATATTCAACAACCTTAAAGAAAAGAATTTTCAACCCAGAATTTTCATATCCAGCCAAACTAAGCTTCTTAAGTGATGGAGAAAAGAAATCCTTTACAGACAAGCAATTGCTAAGAGATTTTGTCACTACCAGACCTGCCCTACAAGAGCTCCTGAAGGAAGCACTAAACACAGAAAGGAAAAACCAGTATCAGCCACTGCAAAAAAGAACCAAATGGTAAAGACAAATGACAAAATGAAGAAATTACACCAACCAAAGAGCAAGGCAACCAACCAGTAATAAATGGCAGGATCAAATTCACACATAAAAATATTAACATTAAATGTAAATGGACTCAATGCCCCAATCAAAAGACACAGACTGGTAAGTTGGGTAAAAGGGCAAGAACCGTCATTGTGTGATATTCAGGAAACCCATCTCATGTGCAAAGGCACACATAGACTCAAAATAAAGGGTTGGAAAAAGATTCACCAAGCAAATGGAGAGCAAAAAAAAGCAGGGGTGGCAATCCTAGTTTCTGATAAAATGCACTTTAAACCAACAAAAATCAAAAGAGACAAAGAAGGACATTACATAATGGTAAAAGGATCAATACAACAAGGAG
The DNA here is from genome assembly GCA_036589455.1 of Ateles fusciceps. NCBI lineage: Eukaryota > Metazoa > Chordata > Mammalia > Primates > Atelidae > Ateles > Ateles fusciceps. The sequence continues at coordinate 44,774,033 of JAZHEH010000065.1, forward strand.
AGCTAGATAACTATTCTAAATATATGTGCATCCAATACAGGAGCACCCAGATACATAAAGCAAGTCCTTAACAACCTACAAAGAGACTTAGACTCCCACACAATAATAGTGGGAGACTTGACCATCGCCACTGCGACGAGGTTGGCTTCAATGCTGAGGAAGCCCACAATATTGTCAAAGAGTGTGTAGACAGGGTTTTAGGTGGTGAAGATTATAATCACAACAACATCAACCAGTGGACTGCAAGCATAGTGGAACAGTCCTTAACACATCTGGTTAAGCTGGGAAAAGCTTATAAATATATCGTGACCTGTGCAGTGGTCCAGAAGAGTGCATATGGCTTTCACACAGCCAGCTCCTGTTTTTGGGATACCACATCTGATGGAACCTGTACTGTAAGATGGGAGAACCGTACCATGAACTGTATTGTCAACGTTTTTGCCATTGCTATTGTTCTTTAACTGACTAAAAATGCTGGGCTAAAGCCATTAACTTAAGAATTTGTCAGTGTATCCTTTCAAAAAAAGAGTAATAGTTATTTATTAGTGTGCTAGATGACAAGCGTGCAATATGCTTTAGAGCTACCAACAAAAACAATATTATAAGCAAGCAATATCATAGTTATTGGCAGATTATCTCATTTTCTATACAACATCATATAAATCAGAAAAATTTAATTCTAGCAAAATATAAATGCAGAAATATGGTATGATATAAAAATACAATCTTACATTTACACCAGCTTTTCACTAATATTTTGTACCTAAGGTGATGGGGTACTCCATTCAGATAACAAAATTCTGTTTCAGCTAGAGAAGTTAACAGAAATAAATATATGAACAAAAAAAATCTACAAGGGTAAATGTGGAAAAAATGAGAATTAGCTAACATCTTTTAGTTTTTTTAAACTTTCTTCCCCTCACTGAGTTGTACATAATATTTAGTGGAAAGTAATTCTTTTTTTTTCTATCAACTAATAGTATAGTAACAACTATGATTAACTTGTTTACTTTTTCTGAGAATTAGCAAATCAATTTGTTTTTAATTTCAAATTTTTTGGATTTAAACTTGAGGGTGAATTAAACCTGTTAAACTGAATTTCCTAGTTAAACAAAATTAGTTACAGTATAGGATGAAGAGTATGTGACTCAAACAGCTGCCTTACAATTCACTCATTCCATGTGGAACAAACATTTATCAGATGCCTATTATGGGCATATTTATCTGCTAAGCACTATGGTTATCAATGTGCTGTGCAAATGCTAAGTTCCTTTTAGCAATTGTTCAGTTGGAAGACAAGTATTAATATTTGGGGAAGGAAGAAAATAGTTGTTTGACAAGGGAGGAAAAAGAAAATGAATCTGGCCACACATATAGAAGTAAGCAAAATGAAAAGCACTTATTACTTCATGACGGAATTATAGATGTAATTTTAAGAGTTGCTCCTAGCAAGTTAAAAGTGCATATAAAATATGCAACTCTTAGTTAAAGGCCTTATTATCAGTCTTGTTTATGTAAGTAGTACATTTTATCATTGCTTTAGTTACAACCATCTATAAATAATTTTAAAGACTTATGTCAGGTTCAAATTGAGTGGAATAAAGATAGATTAAAAGTATACAATCATTAGCAGGTTATCTCAGGGCTTATGAAATGTAATTAAATTTATTAAGAACATAGATGAAAAATTAGGGTACACAGCTGGCCACCAAGTGCAAAGTCAATTTGCTACTTAAACTTGAAAACAAAATCAGTTTTGCATATTACCACTAACACTAATATATATAGAGAGTGGAACCATAACTCATTGAATTTTGGGGAGGAATAAGCTTAGTGTTAATATTGATGATATTAAGACAATATTCTTGTAGGAATACTATGTGCATGTTTGATATTTTGCTGAGTATCAATAATTAATAATTGTTCAATGTTTAAGAATAATATTAGCAAAATAAAGGAGTCTAATGCAGTGATCTTTGTTTTGGGAACATCAAAAATTCTGTCATTTTTCATGTTTCTTTATGCTGCTGGCTTTCATGCCCTTGAAGATTATAATAGTGACCAAAATATATATGCAGACTCTTTTTTTATTATTGTTGAAGCCTGATTTAAGAAAAAAAAATTCATACCTCATGAACTTGCTATCTGCTCTGTTTCTAGTTAAAATATAATAAATATTATCTTACTGCGCTGTAAAAAAAAAAAATAGTGGGGAGACTTTAACACTCCACTGTCAATATTAGACATATCAATGAGACGGAAAATCAACAAGGAAATCCAGCACTTGAATGCAGATCTGGACCAAGCAAACTTAATAGACATTTACAGAACTCTTAACCCCAATTCCACAGAATATATATTCTTCTCAGCACCACATCACACTTAGTCTAAAATAGACCACATAATTGGAAGTAAATCATCCCTCAGCAAATGCAAAAGAAAGGAAATCATAACAAACAGTCTCTAGACCACGGTGCAATCAAATTAGAACTCAGCATTCAGAAACTAACTCAAAACCACACAACTTCATGGAAACTGAACAACTGGCTCCTGAATGTAGACTGGATAAATAATGAAATGAGGCAGAAATAAAGACGTTCTTTGAAACCAATGAGAATGAAGACACAACATACCAGAATCTCTGGGACACATTTAAAGCAACGTCTAGAGGGAAATTCCTAGCAATAAATGCCTGAATGAGGAGCAAAGAATGGTCTAAAATCGACACCCTATCATCAAAATTGAAAGAGTTAGAAGAGCAAGATTAAAAATAATCAAAAGCTATCAGAAGACAAGAAATAACTAAGAGAGCAGAAATGAAGGAGATAGAGACACAAAAAAATCCTTCAAAAAATCAACAAATCAAGGAGCTGGTTTTTTGAAAAGATCAACAAAATAGATAGACTGCTAACCAGACTAATAAAAAAAGAAAAGAGAGAAGAATCAAATAGATGCAATAAAAAAACAATAAAGGGGATGTCAACACTGACTCCACAGAAATACAAGCTACCATCAGAGATTACTACAAACAGCTCTACGCACACAAACCAGTAAATCTGGAAGAAATGGATAAATTCATGGACACTTGCACTCTCCAAAGACTAAACCAGGAAGAAGTTGAATCCCTGAATACACCAATAACAAGGGCTGAAGTTGAGGCAGCAATTAATAGCCTACCATCTAAAAAAAGCACAGGTCCAGACACGTTTACAGCCAAATTCTACTAGACATACAAAGAGGAGCTGGTACTATTCCTTCTGAAACTATTCCAAACAATACAAAAAGAGGGATTCCCCACCCCCAGCTCTTTTTATGAGACCAACATCATCCTAATACCAAAACCAGGCAGAGATTCAAATAAAAAAGAAAACTTCAGGCCAATATCCATGATGAACATCAATGCAAAAATCTTCAATAAAATACTGGCAATCAGAATGCAACAGCAAATCAAAAAGCTTATTCATCATGATCAAGTAGGCTTCATCCCAGGGATGCAAGGCTGGTTCAACATACGCAAGTCTATAAATGTAATCCATCACATCAACAGAACCACAGACAAAAACCACGTGATTATCTCAATAGATGCAGAGAAGGCCTTCGACAAAATTCAACATCACTTTATGCTAAAAGTCTCAATAAACTAGGCATCGATGGTACATATCACAAAATAATAAAAGCTATTTATGACAAACCCACAGCCAATATCATACTCAATGGGTGAAAAATGGAAGCATTCCCTTTGAGATCTGGCACTAGACAAGGATGCCATCTCTCACCACTCCTTTTCAATATAGTATTGGAATTCCTAGCCAGAGCAATCAGGCAAGAAAAAGAAATAAAGTGTATTCAATTAGGAAAGAGGAAGCCAAATTGTCTCTATTTGCAGACCACATAATTGTATATTTAGAAGATGCCATTATCTCAGCCCAAAATCTCCTGAAACTGATAAGCAACTTCAGCAAAGTCTCAGGATACAAAATCAATGTGCAGAAATCACAAGCATTCCTATACACCAATAACAGACTAACAGAGAGCCAAATCAAAAGTGAACTCCCATTCACAATTGCTACAAAGAGAATAAAATACCTAGGAATACAACTAACAAAGGATGTAAAGGATCTTTTCAAGAACTACAAACCACTGCTCAATGAAATAAGAGAGGACACAAACAGTTGGAAAAACATTCCATGCTCATGGTTGGGAAGAATCAACATCGTGAAAATGGCCATACTGCCCAAAGTAATTTATAGATTCAACACCATTCCCATTAAGCTACCAATGACCTTCTTCATAGAACTGGAAAAAACCACTTGAAACTTCATATGGAACCAAAAGAGAGGCAGCATAATCAAAAGAATCCTAAGCAAAAAGAACAAAGCTGGGAGGCATCATGCTGCCTGACTTCAAACTATACTACAAGGACACAGTAATCAAAACAGCATGGTACTGGTACCAAAACAGAGACATAGAGATTGAAACAGAACAGAGGCCTCAGAAGCAACACCGCACATCTACAATCATCTGATCTTTGACAAACCTGACAAAAACAAGCAATGGGGAAAAGATTCCCGGTTTAATAAAAGGTGCTGGGGAAACTGGCTAGCAATGTGCAGAAAGCAGAAACTGGACTCCTTCCTGACACCTTACACTAAAATTAATTCCAGATGGATTAAAGACTTAAATGTAAAACCTAACACCATTAAAACCCTAGAAGAAAACCTAGGCAAAACCATTCAGGACATAGGCATAGGCAAGGTCTTCATGGCTAAAACACCAAAACCAATGGCAACAAAAGCCAAAAATAGACCTAATCAAACTGCAGAGCTTCTGTACAGCAAAGGAAACAATCATTAGAGTGAACCAGCAACAAACAGAATGGGAAAAAATTTTTTGCAATCTACCCATCTGATAAAAGGCTAATACGCAGAATCTACAAAGAACTAAAACAGATTTATAAGAAAAAAACAAACCCATTCAAAAGTGGGTAAAGGATATGAATGGACACTTTACAAAAGAAGACATTGATGAGGCCAACAAACATGAAAAAATGCTCATTATCACTGGTCATTAGAGAAATTCAAATCAGAACCACATTGAGATACCATCTCATGCCAGTTAGAATGACTATCATTAGAAATCTGGAGACAACAGATACTGGGGAGGATGTAGAGAAATAGGAACACTTTTACACTGTTGGTGGGAGTGCAAATTAGTTCAAACATTGTAGAAGACAGTGTGGCAATTCCTCAAGGTCCTAGAAATAGAAATTCCATTTGACCCAGCAATCCCATTACTGGGTATATATCCAAAGGATCATAAATCATTCTATTATAAAGACACATGCACATGTACGTTCATTGTGGCACTGTTTACAATAGCAAAGACCCGGAACCAACCCAAATGTCCATGAGCGATAGACTGGATAAACAAAATGTGGTACACCATGGAATACTACACAGCCATAAAAAATGTTGAGTTCATGTCCTTCATAGGGACATGGATGAATCTGGAAACCATCATTCTCAGTAAACTGACATAAGAATGGAAAACCAAACACCACATGTTATCACTCATAGGTGGGTGTTGAACAATTAGAACATGTGGTCACAGGGAGGGGGAGCATCACACACTGCTGACAGTTGTCGGGGGCTAGGGGAGGGGACAGCAGGGGGTGGGGAGGGGATAACAAGGGGAGAAATATCAGATGTGGGTGATGGAGGATGAAGGCAGCAAACCACCTCGCCATGTGCGTACCTATGCAACAATCCTGCATGATCTGTGCATGTACCCCAGAACCTAAAGTACAATTAAAAAAAAATGTGATAGAAGTTAATTAGAAAAATTAGCCCCACCTAACTAATTACTGCTTTCAAAAAAAAAAAAAAGGGAATTCTCTGATTGCAAACAATTTTTATCAGCAGCACTAGAGAGAAGCACATTTGGGATTACTGCAGCTGATGGCTTCCCTTTGGGGGAAAGACTGCTGTGTTGGCCCAGAATTATAGCTAATCCTCACTGAGTGTATGATAGGAACAGAACCTAATTCTGGTCCCTGCCTTCTTGTCTGTATCTCCTACTTTCTCATATGTAATACAGTTAAGTACTCCAGTTTCCACTTATTTAATCTTTATATAATTAGCTCAGGGCTTAGAGGGAATTATTGTATTTCTATAAGCCTCCTCTTAACCCTTATTAACTCTTTCTTAACCCTTATGCCCCAAACATACACACATAAATACACGTTCACATATTTAGAGAGCAAATACTCTCTTATCTACACAAAATGATGTGCCAAATTTAGTTTTAGAAATTCTGGCCCCTCCAGGCCTTAGTTTAACTGACTGAGGCTTTGCCTCAAGGAAAAGTTGTAGAGCATTGGCCTAAAAGGCTTAAGAACAAAACTTTGACATATTTGGAATCCAAATTGGCACAGTCTATAGCTATTTTATTACATTTTTTGGAATCCGTCTACTTTTTTCTTCATACAGAAGAAGGCTGAACATATTTCTGCTGTCAGATAATTTGAGATATCCTCCCCCCGCCCCACTATTTACAATCTGGAAACAATTTATAGTGAAAATTTTGCTCTTCGTTTCAAAATAAAAGAGAAATATCAATAATTCTGCCAAAGTTTCCACCTGTGGAACACTTTCTAGCGGGGGGGGGTGGGGGGAAGGCCACCTAACCTACCCTTTCCCATTTACTCCACCTAAAACCCAACACATTCTGTATTGAACAGAAATATGGAGACTGATATTGGTGTAAACAAGATTGAAGACAAAACTGTTCATTTATGCCAGGAGCAAAAGCAACCTTTTGCAGAATTCAAATAACTCAGTTTTTGAATGCCTGTAAGATTGCTATTATGGCTGAGCATGAGTTTTGTTTTGTTTTGTTAAAGAGTGAGATTTAAAGTTCTGATTGCAGTTCTTCTCGGCTAATGTTATTAGGAAACTTTCATCTAATTAAAGCAAGAAATTGTAGACAGTGCAAGGGGGACAGCCATGTCTGTGATGAGAAAACTTCTGGACCAGCGATTGTTACAATGAGCTGTATTCTTTGCTTTGCTGAGACTTACACAGAGAAGCAGCCCTAAGCAAGGAATCATTAAAGTACTCAGAATAGACCAGAAATTGTAAAACACAGCGGCACAGCCATTCATGGCAAAAAGCAATTTCTCCACCTGAGAAAGGGACATGTTACTCTTAGCAATTCTGTCAGGAATAAGGATCTCTTTCTCCATAGGCATTTATTGAAAAACAGCTGTGTTCACAGACTGGCTTAGGGTGCAGGTGCTATTGATCCTGTGATTAGTGTTTAGAAAAATTAAGTTTTTAAAGTGCATACCTTAAAGTGCCACTAATGTATCTTGATTAGAATTATACAAAATTAGAAACGAGGAAAGAAATTCACTTACCCAAAAGTGATGAAAGCACAATTACCTACTAAATCAATGGAGATTACTCTGGGAAAAATTAGTAGTTTAGATCAACTGTGAAAATACTTTGTTTTTTTCACTGCTGCCCCATGAAAATATTGTTTTACTTAATTCTTCTACATCCAAACATCTTTATGAAATAGCTTACTTATTTTTCTATTTTTAAAACATGTTCATCAACTTGTCTCATTTTGAAAAGGATTAGTGCTGAAATATAAGGGGAAAAAAACTCACTGGTTTTATTATGGTCCTAACATTTATTACCCAATGTTTCTGAAAAAAGTCTCTTAAATGATCTGTATACTAATTCCCTCATTTGTTTTATTTTTACATTTTTAAAATTTTTTTATTTATTTTACTTATTTTTTTGAGATGGAGTCTCACTCTGTGGCCCAGGCTGGAGTGCAGAGGCCTGATCTCAGCTCACTGTAAGCTCTGCCTCCTGGATTCAAGTGATTCTTCTGAGTAGCTGGGATTACAGGCCCATGCCACCATGCCCGGCTAATTTTTGTATTTATAGTAGAGATGGGGTTTCACCATATTGGACAGGCTGGTCTCAAACTCCAAAGCTCAGGTGATCCACCCACCTCAGCCTCCCAAAGTGCTGGGATTACAGGCATGAGCCACAGCACCTGGCCAAATTTTCTCATTTCTAAGCTGAATATATATGAAATAATGTATCCATATACTTATTGTAAAATTTAAAAGGCACTATATATATAACATTAATATATACATAGTATATTAATAACAAGAAAAACATGAGATTTGGCTATGTGATACAAGACAATGACAAAATAATCTGTTTTCTCAGAAAGTTTAAAAATTAATCAGTGTTTATTAGAACTAATGCATCCAAATGTGTGCTGTCTTCACAGTAGAGACCATGAGAGGTACAATTATTTAATAGAATGCTACTCGCTCAAAACATCTGAATTGTTTGAAACTATTATCAGAAATCAACCTAGAAGCCACAAGAAAAAAGTCTATCCTTTTAGCTTGTTGTTAAACCTTGTTAAGCACCAAAACCAGTATTTCTAGTTTGATCCTTCAATGCATTCATTCAGAATTAGTTCCATGTGGCTCACAGCACTTAAAAAGTTAGTGACATTCAAGGATTTTTAAACGGTTACAAACTCTAAAAGCAATTCTAAAATAACAGTTCCAGAAATTCACATTTTTGGTAAGGCAGTGTCATAGAAACCATTGTATAGCTTCCCAAAATTATTTAGAGAAGAATGGTACTATTTACCTAAGTTTTGATTGTGTTTTTAAAAAATCATTTCCCATGCTTAGTAGTTCTAGTTCCTGTAAGGGAGTACAAGATTGACTGTGAAGTCATTAATACCTGAGGCCATTTAATTATGAAATTTTGATGCATACAAAATTCATCTTAGACTATATTAGATTTTCAAATATTAATCCTATTCATTAAATTCTATTTATCAATTAAATCTTTAATTTTAAAGATCAGACCTTGTCAGCTGAAGCAGAATGAAGTGATACCAAATATCAAGTCATATGCAAGAACCCAAAACTCTCCTGGATCATTAAGGCAACTGATGTCCCGGATAATTTTTGTTTGTCTGTTTGAATTAGTCAGTACTTACGGTGAAATAAAGGTAGCCCCAATTCTTTGCTTCTTTTTAGTATCCCCTTCATTTGAATCTCAGCTGGCCCTGTGATTGCTTTGACCAATAGAATGCAGCAGAAGTAATGCTATTAATGTACAAATGCAGAGGCTGAGCCTTAAGAAATCTTCAGCTTCTGCCATTATGCTTAAGACAATTCCTCTGCCATCCTACTTGTTAGAAGCCCCATGAAGCAGCCATATGAAAAAGAATGAAGATACTTTGTTGGTGCCAGCTGTGCTCCTAGTCAAAGCCAGAACACACTGGTAGTCTGTAAGTGAGCCCTCTTGGATGGTCCAGCTTCAAGAGCCTCCAGTTGACTGCAGGTCCAACTAACACCACTTAGAATGTAATCTGACTCCATTACATACTAGCTGTTTCCGGGGCTGTTATTTAATCTGTGCTTCAGTTTTTTCATTTCTAAACTGTAGCAATCAATAATAGTGCCTTCCTTATCGATTTGTTGGTGATATAAAGAAATAAAACGTCTGAGACATCTTTGTGACAGAAAAGGTTTCATCAAATGAATAAATAAATTTGTAATTTTTACATTGTTTTTACTTTAACAAACCTGTCAACAATTTGGTTTAAGCTGAGGAGCACCCTCATACCCAAGAGCTTACTCAAGGCTCTCTCTCCACTGCTCATTCTTTATTTTCATTTCTAGGAAAGGTCACAGGGCTTAAAGGGACTGACTCATACCTGTTTCTTGATGAGGACATTGGCAAAAATTCAATGGAAGTTCCTGAATGGATTTTTCTTCAAAGGAGCATGTTCTGATGGTCACCATCAACATCATCATTGCTGTCATCTGTTCATTTGACATGACTTCTGTAAGTTTTTCGTGAAAACTTTTCATTCAAACTATATTTACCATATACAACTACAGCTTCTCTCCTCCACTGGACACATGCCCTAGAACCTGAGGTCCAGTCATGTCATGGAATACTACCCCACAATAAATATTGCATATAATACATACGGAATAACTTGGATGTATCTCAGGGGCATTATGCTGAGTAAAAAAAGCTAATCTCAAAAAGTCACCTACCATATAATTATATTCTTGAAGTGATAAAATTATAGAGATGAAGAATAGATCAGTCATTGCTAAGAGCTAGATATGGTGGGAAAAGGGAGGTAGATGTGACTGTAAAGGGGTAGTGCAAGGAGATCTTCATGGTGTTGGAGTAGTTCTGTTTCTTGACTGGAACACTGGTTATGCGAATCCACATATGTGATAATAGAACTATATATGTGTGTTTTATCAATGTCAGTTTGCTGGTTGTGATATTTTTCAGTGGTTAAGTAACATGTAATCATTGAGGGAAACTGGTTAAATGGTACCTAGGACACCTCCATACTATTTTTGCAATTCCCTGTTAGTCTATACTTATTTTAAAATTAAAAAAAAAAAATACTAAATGCTTGGTAAAAATGAGGAGCAACTGAAAGATTCAAACACTTTGGAAACTGTCAGTAACTAGTAAATGTAACCTATACCAGTTACTCACCCAAGAGATATAAATCCTTATGTCCACTGAAAGATATATACAAGAATATTTCAAGCAGGTTCACTAACAAAAGTCAGAAATGGAGACAATCCAAATGTTTATCATCTGAAGAATAAATAAATAAAATGTGGTAGATTCATGTAGTAGAATGTGGCAAGACACATAAAAATATCAAACTACCAATATATGCAATAACTTGATTGAACTCACATATACCTTGTCAAGCGAAAGAAGCCAGATACAAAAGAATAGAGTTTGTGTGTAGAGAAGTCAGAAGGATGGTTAGCTCTGGGACTGTGGTACTAATCAGCAGGGGGCATGAGGAAACCTAGAAATTGTCTCTATTTAATCTGTGTAACCATTACACACGTGTCACTGTACACAAAAATTTATTAAGCTGTACACTTCAGATTTACATACATCACTTCATACATTTTGTGCTTCAGTTAAAAAATAGGGAAAAATGTAGAATTCTGAACTTAATGACAATGGTGTAAATCATGATATATTAAACAAGGCAAGACTCCTAAAGCAGCTAAGCATTAAGATCTCCTTCTTTTGCCTCTTTTATTTTGTGTGGCAGTGATAATAAGAAGTAGATGAAACCGAGGAGAGATTAAAGAAGGTATTCTAATATTGGGGCTAATAAGATCTTGTGAGATTTGTGAGTCAAGCTCAAACCAGATCCTTGACTAAATTCTGTAGAATGATGGATACACTGTGTGATTCACAAAAGTACCTAATATGCTACAAATGCTGGTCTCTGTGTCCCTTTAAAATGCCCCAGAATTCCAACAAGCCACTGGCACTAGGTGACTGACCTGGGACCAGCAGCATAGTGTGAATCTACCAGATTCAAAACATCTTCAGGGAAAAAAGCAAATCAAAGTAGCATTATTTCAAAGTTGTGCCAATTCCACAAAAATAATGTATATTTAATTTAAAACAATGAGGTTTCTTCAAAAGACAAAATCTTTTCTTGTCAAGAGGCCTCAGGATGAACAATGGAACAGGCAGAGTGTGAACTTCATAGCTTTACCTTATATTTTAATTATGTTGCTATTTTTATTTGTGGTTCTTAATATGTTTCTGTCACCATCACAAAACACTGGAGAATCCTCTGACGTCTAACATAATGCCAATTAAGTCGCTTACTCAGTAACCCAGAACTGCAGGCCTATTGTCACAAGCTGATTACTAGCCTTTTGCAGGGGAATTGTCTTTATTGGTTTCATTAAAACTGTTTTGTTACCTTGCTGAAAAAAGCAACAGGATTATGACATCATGGAGCTTGCATGGAAGTGATGTGCTCTTTGCCTATGTAATCACAACAGTTTAGGATAAAATTCCAGTTGCATTTATTGTAAACCAAACAGCATTTTTGTGACTCCAGTCTTCTCAAATTCCTCTAGGAGTCACTAGAGGGTGTCTTTTTTGGGTACATGAAGCAGGTCTTTGAGTCTCCTTGTGAAGATTACCATTTCCTCCTATCCCGCTGGATTACTGAAAACCTCTTGAAGAAGGCAGTGAGGCCTGGCCCACCAATGTCTGTACAGTGGTGCCAGTTTTATACCCTTCCTACTTCTGTATTAGTCTAGCCATATGTTACCTTGTGTGCCTTAATATGGTTCAACTGTGCCCTTTTTAAATCTCTATGCCACATTGTAGAGAATCAGAAGAAATGAGACCTATGCCTTAAAAATACCAGAGAATTTAGTATCAAAATAGTTGGGTAGGTTCTTCTTCTTTTTTTTTTTTTTTAATTACCTCTTGGTTTTTACTATCACTTTTGTAAAATCTCCTCTTCCAAGGGCTCATGTTAAAATATGTGACAATATTGTCTCTACATAATCCGTAAAATTGCTCTCCTTTATGTCTTAGTCTATTGTCCTTGAGCCAAATTTGTGTATGTTTACTTTTCTTCCCTTAGTGTAAATTCTTTATAGAAATCTCCTGAGTGCCATGGGCAAATAAGCCCTTAGCAAACCAATCCTTGTGATGACCACAAGGTTAAAATGACACCCTTCAACACACTCCCTTGCTCAGCTGGCTCAGAGACACTTTCCAGATCTCATCAAAGTGAAGGGAAACTGCCAGCTTCTTATCAACCAGCTTGGCACACAATTCATGTAGAGACAGTGAAGGGAATCTGCTTTGGGCTGTTTGGCTCTTATTTCAACATTCTGTCTCAGAGTGCATTATTTTTAAAGTGGGCAAAATTGGTCCCAATTAGGCAGAATTTCACAAATATATTCTCTCAACACCTCCATCCTTGTGGCTTTCTAATATCATCTCCTATAGAAATGGTCACCTCCTTGTCATTTTTACTTTTTAGTACTTAAGCCCTACATTTCCCCCCAATTTTCCCGTACAGGAACCAGTTAATTGTCTTTATGACTGGGTCCTGCTGGCCAAGAGCTCACTAAAATCGTGAAGAAAAGTCTTAGATTAATTGGATAATACATCCTGAGAGAGAGAAAGGGAGTTTAATCAGTAACTTGAGTCACATTTTATTATAAAGTGTTATGAGACCTTCATTTCTCTATCACACTGTGTGCCCAGATTTGAAAACAAAAGTTATCTTTTTTCACTCAGTTGTATAGATGTGACCAGAAACTAGTAAATACTATTTCTATTTTGTAACTAATTCCAAAGGCAATTCCACTTTCAATAAGAGTTTGTTTAGTTCTGTTTCTTGGGAGGACGCATTTGGCATGGAGCATCGTTTTGTGATTATATGGATCCTCTCTATCTAGTGCAAAAAAAAAAAAAAGAAAAATCCCTGCAGGCTGCCATGTCAGCAAGCAACAAGAGTGTCACGGATGTTAGTGGGTTTGTGATGTGGTATCTGTTGACATTTCAAATGTGTGCTATCTCCTCCAGGAACTGCACCAGGGCTTTTTGTGCTTTCGAAAAGTAAAATGTACTAATTCTTTTTCTTCAAGATAAATGTTTATGATTTGTCCACACTTTTCAGAATGCTAATGTTATTTACTTTTCAGACAAGCTCTTTGAAACCTCTTCATAGATTTAAGCATTCTTAGAACTGTGAAAAACTTTTAAGGTCATCCAAATCATTTGATAGACCCAAGGAGTCTAAGTGACTGGCTTGAGGCCACCAGACTACTTGTAGCAAACTTGGGACAAGTCCCATGCACCTAATACTCAGTCTTAAGTATAGTTGGTTTTTGGTCTTATCCAACAAGAAGCATTACAGGTTTGAACCTCTCTCCTCCTGAGATTTCACTTTAATGCATTGAGGGCAGTGGCTGATATTGTGAGAACCACCTGTAAGAAGTGCCTAGAGTTTAATGTGAGGAACCTGAGACCAACTTGTTTTGGTTAACTGTGATACTATCAAAGTGATTTTAGCTCAGTTTTGTCCTTCATGAGCATGAGAGTCAAGTTGGTGTAGTGGCCTATCTTCAGGGCCGTGTTAGGTCATCATTTTGAAAATAGATTCCAAAAGTAAAATGGTACACATAACATTTTATTATTATGGTGCATATTTATTTCCTTTCTGGCAAAAATTTAAAGAGTCCATCTTAAAGGTATGTAGCATGGCATTGGTTTATTAAAATATAAAACCAATACTGCTTTTTAGATCACTTACCCATGTAAACATTGAGTTCTTAAGAAATCCCTAAGCTCAGCCAGGATTTCTTAAGATTTACGGGATTTATTGTGGCTCACACCTGTAATCCCAGCGCTTTAGGAAGCCAAGGTGGGCGGATCACGAGGTCTGGAGATTGAGACCATCTTGGTTAACACAATGAAACCTTGTCTCTATTAAAAAAAAAAAATTTGCTAGGCCTGGTGGTATGCACCTATAATCCTATAATCCCAGTTACTTGGGAAGCTGAGGCAGGAGAATTGCTTGAACCTGGGAGGTAGAGGTTGCAGTGAGGTGAGATCATGCCACTGCACTGCAGCCTGGGTGACAGAGCAAGACTCTGTCTCAAAAAAAAAAAAAAAAAAAAAAAAAATGCCTAAGCTCGTGAAACCAAGAGAGGAGGGCTATGTCTATTGGTTTACTTACAGTATCTGCATGTTTTGCAAGAGTTAGACCTTGTCCTGTGCTTCGTGAGATACTGTGTCTCTAGTTGGACTGTTCTTCACAGGCATCTTATACTGGTGCTCTCTCCAAGGCTAGGTCTCACCATTTGCCAGAGATGCAAAAAACTCATAATCAGAAGCATGTCTCAGTTCTAGGTGTGGCCCACATTTGTTAGAGCCTAACAATGGAAACTTCCAATGAAATAAAAATAGGAAAAAGACATAATACACATTTCAGTACAGATGTGAGATCTATGACATCTAAATCAAGTTTTCCAAGAAATAGTTAAAGCAAGTCCAAATCAAACAACAAGTGAATGTCAATAAATAAATTTAAAAAGGAGACACTGAGGATCCACATATCTACAGGTGACCCATTCTAGCAAATTGAGAAGTGGCCTCTCAGAGCCTAAGGCACCCACTTTGTGAAACTCAGATTTTCTTACTAGCAACTGGATCATTTTGAAGTTGACCTAAGTGACCCTAAATATTACCTCTAGGTGCCTCTTTCTTTGTATGTAAGAGAAGGTTAATATCATTCAAGCAGTTTTGAAATTCAAGGACTGAAGCATAAAGATAATTATTTGTTTAAATGACTATGGTATTTTAGAATTCCTGATACACACTGTACATTCAGTCTGGATTTTGCAGTGACTTGTATTCTTATTCGATATTTACTTGAACAAGATTTCTCTGGAACATAGCTAGCAGTCGAACATATTCTGACTGGATTAGAATCTGATATAAAGACTTTGGCTAAATAGCGTTGTTCAGAAGTCCTGGCTGTATTAGCAGTAGTTTGCATTTTAATAGAAATTTCAAGAAAATTGGTCTTGGCTGTACTGAAGAAATAGCATAATGCTCTAAAAAGCAATAGTTTATTTAGCAGAAATATAATCTTAGATGGGGAGGCAAGACTCAGTAGTTCATACAACAATTTCAGATATCAGTCTTGGCATAAATCTGTCTTATGAAAAGTATTATTCATTCACCCTATATTTTAGTCTTCTCAGAGAGGGTCCCATCTCTCTTCTCATACTTGTTGACCTGTTTGTGCACTACACATATTCGTTCAGAAATGCAAGGGACTCATCCTCCTTTTATCTTTTCTATATTTTTAGGTTTAGCAGAGGCCTGAAACCTGAATCTTTCTGAATATTTAATCCATATATATCCTTTTCACCTTTCAACCAATCGTATTTGTCATAGCAAGTTTTAAAATATGTAGTATTCAGGGGTTCCTGGGTAGAAAAGTGAGTATTAATGAAGAAAGCACAATGAAATTTACGTTGATACATTTAAAGTATCTATTATAAATACTTAAAGAATGAGAACCACTATATTAGCTAATTCTTGCTGTATAACAAATCATCTCAAAGCAACAAACATTTATAATCTCACAGTTTCTGGGAGCTAGGAATCCAGATGCCTCTTAGTTGAGTCCCATGGCTCAAGGTTTTTCACAAGGCTACAGTCAAGATGATAACTGCCGCCTTCTCATGGCTTGACTGGGTAAGGAACCACTTCCAAGTTGACTCATGTAGTTGTTGGCAGGATACGGTTCCTTGTGGATTGTTGGACTAAAGGCTTCAGTTCTTCACTGGCTGTTAATCAGAGACCATCCTCAATTCCTTGCATTGAGGCACCTCCAACATGATATTTTTCTCATCAAAGTGTGCAAGCAAGAAAAGCAGATATATACAAGGAAGATGGAAGTAGCATCTTTTAAAACCTAATCTCAGAAATGACATACTATCACTTTTTTCATCTTCTATTTATTAGAAGTAATTCACTAGGTCCAGCCATACTCAGAGGGAAGGGGTTACACAAAGCCATGAATACCAGGAGGTGCCAGCCATTGAATAAGCTGCCAACCACATCCCCATTGGAATCCTAGTGTAACCACCTAATGTGTTCACCTTGCCTTCTGCCTAGACAAGCTGATTTATCAAGACATGGGAATTGCAATAGAGAAAGAGCAATTCATGCAGAGTCAGCTGTGTAGGAGTCTGGAGTTTTATTATTACTCAAATCAGTCTCCCCAGTAATTTAGGAACTAGAGTTTTAAAGGACAATTTGGTGTGTAGGGGGCCAGTGAATTGGGAGTTCTGATTAGTCAGGACAGAGATGAAAACTAAGTTCCTCCCTAAGGTAAGTTTGGACTATGCCCAGAAATAAACAAGGACTGCTTAAAGATTAGAAGCAAGATTGAGTCAGTTAGGTCTGATCTCTTTCACTGTCTAAGTTATAATTTTGCAATGGCAGTTTCACCAGCATGCTCAGCTATAAAATCTAAAGCCTAAGAAAGGCTTCTGAACAGCAAAGGAGAAAGATATTCTAATGCCTTTACCCTTTTGGATGAGTAGATGAAGCATCCTTCATACCTATAGGGAAAAAAGAAAAGCCAAGTTAACTCAAAAAATTGGTAAAAATTAAAGCTTATGGATTTCATAAGTTTAAGTACGTTTCCTAGGAAAAGTCAAGTTCTAGTTTTCAGAGATAATAGATTAAACATAATAGGGAGAAAAGGGATGCTTAAAGCTGACATATTGGACAGTGTTAGCTGGTTACAATTAAAGAACCTGTAGAGATTACTTCAGTTACCAATGCTATTTCTAGCTGACCCATTTTATGTGGAGACAAATGGAAAAATTATCAGAGGGCTTGAGGTCAGTCCATGACGTTCCTCAGGTACCAAACCTTGGTAAGATGTAAGATGAAGGAACTCCTGCTCATCATCTGGAATGACAGGACAACAAATCAAGAGGGTGAATAAGAGTACCTACCCAGTAAGGCTATGCTCTCTGAGCTATTAGAGAATTTTACCCCATCTAGAATATGGGAAATAAATTCTCAGAAAAGCCACAATTTTGATATCAATCTTGAGTTTCATTTCAGTTGCTTCATTGACTGGATCTTTTACCCTACTTACCCAAAAGGCACAAAAATGAGAAGTATGTGAAACATAGACACAACCAAGGGCCTGCCCTTGGAGAGTGCAGTCTTTTGGGGGAGGAAGCCCTGTTTCCAGCAGACTCCAAGATAAGGCAGAATGGTGAGAAATGCAGCATCTCAATAAATGCTGCTGCCCTGCTCCTTGAAGCAGGTCCACCATCCAGCAGAATGGGAAAACCCTTGGGAGCTCCACCCCAGAACTACTGAACTGGACTCTGCATTTCAACAAAATCCCCAGGGGATCCAATGTACAGCAAAGTCTAACAAGTGCTGATGTAATGAAACCTCAAAGAGCTTTGAGAGAACTGTGGAGAGGAAGACGAAGTTCAACTGAAGGAATTAGAGAATGTTTTACAGAAAAGGTATCATTTGAACTGAACTTCATGAGATGTGTGCTGTGGTTTGGATATGGTTTGTTTGACCTCACTGAGTTTCACATTGAAATTTGATTCTCAATGTTGCAGGTGCAGCCTGGTGGGGAGTGTTTGTGTCATGGGTCTGGATCTCTCAAAACTGATTTGGTTTCACTCTCGTGGTAATAAATGAGTTCTTACTGCTTTATAGTACCCACAGGAGTTTACTTTAGAGCTGGTTGTTAAAAAGAGCCTGATACCTTCTTTCTCTTCTTGCTTCCTCTCTTGCCATATGATTTTCATGCGCTGACCTTCTGCTGTAAGTGGAAGCTTCTTGAAGCTGTCATCAGAAGCATATGTTGGTGCCATGCATCTTGTACAGCCTGCAGAATGGCAAGCCAAATAAACCCCTTTTCTTTGTATATTATCAATTCTCAGGTATTCCTTTATAGCAACAGAAATGAATGAAGACAAATGTGTGTAATATCAATAGACATGATTTCAAAAAGAAGAAAAGAACGTGAGAGGAAAAAAAAACAATAAAATCATAGAGAATAGTCTAGTGCAGGAAAGTGAACTGTTTTAGAAATGAAAAATATACACTTAAAATGAAGCCCAATGATAATGGCCTTTGAGTATTTGCTAAGGGTACCTTTTTTTAAAACTTTATTCTCATGGCAACAGGGAGGCTGGAATATTTCAAACATTAATCAGAAGCAATAAGGGTAAGTATCTGTGCTGGCAGTGTGGAAGATGTGTTGGCTTGAGAAGAAGCCAATGACTCATAAATTAGGAGCAATTAACATAGGCAGACATAGATTTAGAAACTGTAGTTTAGAGAAGAGGTTATGCAACCCTGAAATTCTACAGCAGTAATGGAAATAAAGGAGAAGTGAGAGGCATTTCATAGGCGGAATCCACAACTCTTGGTAAGTGGTAGAAGATTTATGCCTGAGTAACAGGAGAAAAGAGGATGCTATTCGGGGGGAAGAAGTCATGGAAACATGAGCAGTTTTAGAGGAAGAAGAGTTTGTCCTTGATCATGAGATAATTGATTAAACCTTTGAGACTGTGAGCTACATTGACACTTTTCATGCCTGTTTCATGCACTACTACATTTTTTGTGTTTTTACCACTCAGCCTTTTCAGGGTCCTCTTTTGAGTATTCCAGCAGATGCCTGAAGAAGACAGTGCACCTCACAAAGGTTTTATCATTTTATTCTGGCTTAAGGTACACACATGGAAGAAACTCTGATAAGCAAATTGCATCCTTGTAATTGTCTGGAATGCTATGGACTTTAATTTCATATTTAACAAGCTGAGCAAAAAGGAATCCCTCTCAGTAGGGAGCCTGGAAAAGTTGATTATGTCAGATTTCAGGAAAGAATGGGAAAAGCATAAAAGAACATTGGCTGTTAATCTAATGTAAAAGATGCAGAGAATCTTCATAGATAATTCTACAGGGAAAGAAATCAATAACTTTCAGATAGCTCAAAACTTCTTTACTGATTACAATAATGAGGAAATCATGCTCCAATTGAAAATAATATTTCCTTTCCTTTGTCCATGATCTCACTGGTGAATTATCTCATTTCTGTTATGAGCCAAATAACAACATTTTGGTCAACAATGTACCATGTATATATAATAGTGTTCTTGTAAGATTATAAAGCCATATTTAGCCATATTTTTGAGCAGGTATATTGTCAATGAGCAGCAATAATTTAAAAGGAGTTTTTTACTGAGAAAAGGGTCTCAACAGTGGGTTTAAAATATCCAAGAACCATGCTGTAAAGAAATTTGTTGTCATTCAGTCTTAGTTGTTCCATGTTTTTTTTTTTTAATTTTTTATTGCATTTTAGGTTTTGGGGTACATGTGAAGAACATGCAAGATTGTTGCATAGGTGCACACATGGCAGTGTGATTTGCTGCCTTCCTCCCCCATCACCTATATCTGGCATTTCTCCCCATGCTATCTCTCCCCAACTCCCCACCCCCCCGCTGTCCCTCCCTATTTCCCCCCCGACAGACCCTAGTGTGTGATGCTCCCCTCCCTGTGTCCATGTGTTCTCATTGTTCAACTCCCACCTATGAGTGAGAACATGCGGTGTTTGATTTTCTATTCTTGTGTCAGTTTGCTGAAAATGATGGTTTCCAGGTTCATCCATGTCCCTACAAAGGACACGAACTCATCGTTTTTATTCAGTTTTTCTGTGTTTAGATACACAAATACCATTGCATGACAGTTGCCTGCAGTATTCAGTACAGTAACACATTGTATCAGTTTGTAGCCAAAGATCAATAGGCATACCATACAGCTTAAGTTTATAATAGACTATCCCTTATAGGTTTGTGTAAGCATACTATATACTCTGTGGTGTTCCCACAATGACAAAATCACCTGACAA
The DNA here is from genome assembly GCA_036589455.1 of Ateles fusciceps. Lineage (NCBI taxonomy): Eukaryota > Metazoa > Chordata > Mammalia > Primates > Atelidae > Ateles > Ateles fusciceps. The sequence continues at coordinate 44,794,388 of JAZHEH010000065.1, forward strand.
TGCACTTCTGAGAAGCATCCCTGTCATTCCGCGACACATTAATGTTGATGCATTTACAATATATTGAGCTGGGCAAGATGGCTGACTAGACACAGCCAGGTGGAACAGCTGCCACCAAGGGACCAGTAAACTGGCACACTCCTAACACATCTTCAGAGAGAAGGCACTGAGAGTGGACAGAGGGGAGAACACAGAAGATGGGCTGAAAGGGGAGGAAGCTGGGAATGCTTCATGGGGCTACCAACACTAGGACCCGTTCCTGGCCCCCAACAACTCCAGAAAAACAGGAGAGTTGAACTGGAAAGGAGCAACCCATTCTTACTGCCAGCCTTAAGAATTCTGGGCCTCTGGAATCCTAGCAGCAGGAGTTTCCTCGACCACCACAGACACTTGAGTTGGCAGGAAAAGCTGCTGAGAGAAGTAATGGGGCAGCACTACAGCCAACACACAGCTTGTAGGATTTGGTATGGGAGCATCTATAGGAGCACAGCCAGGGATGCTCATCCCCCTAGGCTTGACTTGCTCCCATAGGAGACTTTAGCCCTAGGAGAACTGCCAGACCTGAAGTCCACAGAGCAATCTTGCCCATCAGATAGAGCTGCTCTGATCTGAGCACCCCTTGGTCTTCTGGTCTCTTCCAGGGCCACTGTCTGGCCATGCCTGTTTGCAGTGCAGCCTCACCTGAGGGGCCCACAATATAGTTCATGGAGGACCACAGCAGACTAGCGGAGAGCTCCAGCAGAGAGGCCATCGTGGACACACATCAGCCTGCCTGCTCTCTCCCCACTCTGCAGCTTTCCCTGAGCCCACAGCCACTCACCACCACATTGCTTTGATGATATGTGCATGCATGGTGGATCTTGCCTTATTTGTCCTGCCAGTACACATGAGTGTATGCATCCTGCCCTGCCCTGCCACTGCTGCCAGTATGAGTACGCCCCTTACTCTTACCCCATCCTTACCACCATCACAGTTGGAGCCTTGGTGGGCACAGAGCCTACCAGCCTAACACCCAATAGCCCCCACACCTGCACCAATACTACCTTTGGAGTAAAACTGGACATAGAGAACAGAGGGCCCTTCCCCATCCTGAGCAGCCACCTCTGCCTGAATGCCAGCACTCCATCCCTGCACTAACAGCACCATCCTGTGACTATATGAACAGTCACCAGCAGGGACCCTCCAGCTACCACCAGTGTGACTGCATACACAGTCACCAGCAGGGACCCTCCCTACCCCCAGAGTGGTGGAGTGCTGCCTCCGCCACTGCTGCAACATTCATATCCTTGCACATCATCAGAGCTCTTGGGTGACCAGGTATATTGTCAATGAGCAGCAATAATTTGAAAGGAATCTTTTTTCTGAGAAAAGGGTCTCAACAGTGGGCTTCCAGTATCCAAGAACCATGCTGTAAACAAATTTGTTGTCGTTCAGTCTTGGTTGTTCCATTTACAGAGTATAGACAGAAAAGGTTTAGGAAAATTCTTAAGGGCACTAGGAGTTTTGGAATGGTAAATGAGCACTGGCTTCAACTTAGAGTTACCAGCTGGATTAGCCCCTAACAAAAGAGTCAGACTGTCCTCTGAAGCTTTGAAGTTAAGCATTGACTTCTCTCTACCTATGAAAGTCCTAGATGATATCTTCTTCGAAAATAAGGGTGTTTCATCTCCACTGAAAATCTGTTAGTGTAGCTATCTTCATCTTCTATCTTAGCTACATCTTCTGGATGCTTGTTGTAACATCCGCATAAGTACTTGCTGTGTCACTTTACACTTGCACACACCAGGCAAGCAATCAATTTTGCAGTGGACATGAGCTTGGGGTTCTCTGATTAAATTCTCACATAGTCTATCTAGGGAAAGCATCTGGTACTACAGACTGGGGTCTCTGGTCCACAGAATTGTCCTACTTCATATACTCTCAAGTCTTGGCCTCTGGAACTTCTGACCAATTAGCTTCAATTGGGGTTCACATAACCTCCTCTTTGGGTTCAATTAATTTGCTAGAGTGACTCACAGAACTCAGGAAAGTACTTACATTTATTAGTTTATTATAAAGGTTATTACAAAGGATACAGGTGAAGAGATGCATACGATCAGGTATGGGGGAAATAATGCAAAGTTTCCATGCCCTCCCCAAGCATACCACCCTCCAGGAACCTCCATGTGTTCAGCTATTCAGGAGCTTTCTGAACTGTTCTCTTGGGTTTCTATGGAGGCTTTATTACAAAGGTGTGATTGACTAAACCACTGGTCATCAACTTAATTTACTTCAGCCTCTCTGCCCTCCTGGAAAGTCAGGGGCAGGGCTGAAAGTTAGCAAACCTCTAAGCATGCCTTCCCAGTTATCAGCCCTTATTTTGAAGCTACCTAGGGACTGCCAGCCATCAGTCAATCAATAGCACACAAAAATATATCACTTTGGAGATTCTAAGGATTTTAGATATTGTATGCCAGAAACAAGTCAAAGACCAAGTACATATTTTACTATATCACAGGACCCATCTCCAAATACCATCACATTGGAATAGAGCTTTAACATATGAATTTCGTAGGGCACAAATTCCATAGCAAATAATGCTTGATAACAACCACAAAACCTTAATGGCATACAGAAATAAACATTTATTTTTGCCTTACAGTTCTACAATCAGGTGATGTACCTAGCTTGGCTAGATTTTCTCTGGGTCTCAGCAGGATTCACTCATTTGTCTGGTAGTTGGCTGATTCTCTGCTGGGACAATGGGACCATTGGCCATTTTTTTCCATTTTATTTTAGGATATATTTGGATTACTCTCCTAATGATGGCATAGAGGCAGGGGCAAGAAAACTCAGCAACATAAGTGTTTTATAAGGCTCTATTTACATATTTATTGCTGAAATCCCTTTGGTGAAAGGAAAGTCACATTGCTGATTCCAGATTCAGTGAGAGGTTGATACAAAATTATGTGATGACTGTAGTTACAAAGAGGGATGAAGAATTGGAGCCACTAATTTGAAAATATATCACATACAGAAATATACGCACACATACACTAAGAAACGTGTGAAAATATATCTAACATTATTTGTGTAAAAAATTTATACCTCCCAAATGTTCAATAGAATAGATTGTAATATAGTTATGAAAATACAGCTATACACATACGTATACATACACAAAATAGTATACATGAATCTTCAAAGCATAAATGTTGAATAATTTATTCACAGTAAAGAACATTATGTATGATTTACTTATATAAATTCAAAACCATCCAAAACTAACTAATAATGCTTGGGAATACAGAGAGTAAAACCATTTTTTAAAGCAAGAAAATTATTAATAAAAATAATTACTTGTTAATGATTAACAAAAATAGAAACCATGTGCATGGCTGTATCTCCAGTGTAGTTTGCGGGAGGATGATATGGTAATTACTGAGAGGGACTGCAAAGTAGATTTCCATGGTGCAGTCTTCTATTTCTTTAGAGGGGTTATGCTGCTTACATGGATGGTCACATTCTAATAATTTATTGACCTGTAAATTTAACAATTTTCCTGGTGTTATGGTTCACAGTAAAAAATACTAAAGGAAAAAGAAGATGGGCATATACTTTATGGATTTTTTTTCTTCTGGGTATAATACAAAATTAGCAACCTGAGCCAAATAAAAAAAACCTACCAGGTCCATTTTCAGTGATATCAGACAATAAATATAATTGTCAGTCTCTAAAACTGCAGGGGAGTTTCTAAAAGAAGTAAAGAATGGCTAAAAATGTTGTACAAGTTGCCTTTTGGGAGTTAGAAAAAGGTGGGAAACAAAATGCTGATTTCATTTAAACCTCACAAAATGAATTGGCTTTTGAAACTAAGTGTATATATAACCTTGATTTTAAAAAATTTATAAAAGTTTATAAAATCAGTGGAAAGTGTTTTACTAAGTATAGTTGTAATGATATTGGAAAAGACCAACATAATTGTTCAGCCAAACCTGTCACTTCTTTTCTTGTCTGTGGGTGTCTCTAAGGGAGAATGAAAATACACCTCGTCATGTCACTTTCTATTCTTTCCTTCCAGAATATTCTAGAGGTTTCATAAATGACTTCATATTGTTCATAAGTAATTCTTATTTTTGGTGACTGTCTAACACAAATGGAAAAAGAAGGACTGCTGTTATTACAACAAGAATCTAGTGATTCCAAGAAAAGTAGCCATCAAATTTAATAATGATGTTCTCTTAACCATCCAACTGTATCCAGTTGTTACAAGGCCAGACACATCACAGACTGCACTGACTAACTACCAACAGGTTTCTAACTCTCACCTGCTCCAGGTGCATAGAGGGCTGTGGGGCTCTCCAATAAGAACTTAGGTAGAAGAGAACTTACATGCTAAAAACTGAAATAGTGTTTTATTCCTTCTGGCCAACCCCTCCCCAGAGGAAGAAGGAACTATCAGAGGAACTGTGTCTGCATGAGGTAGAAGTAGTGGGCAGGCCTCTGTAATGCACCTTTTGCCCAAAGACAATACTTTGCAGAAGAGTAAAGTCCAGTAGAACCTGCATGGTTGATTCCTCACCTGGCTTTGCTTCCTGAGGAAGGGAGGAGGGGACAAGAGAGAGAGAGAGAGAGACCCAGGAATTGTTGTTCCTCAGGTCATTGTCTTGCGTTCTTGCAGCCTGCTAAAAATACAAAGGCTTTTTCATTCACAGTAAGAATACTAACAATTTCCACCACTCAAAAATGATTTCAAATGGGAAAAAAATTTTCTCTATATTCCCTTTGAACCTTTAGGCTTCATGCTTTCTATGCATTCCCAGATATATTTAGCCGATGACAAATATGTAGGTATATAACATCGGAATAGCAACAAGCATGCAGGCAGTTGATTATTTTGCTCCAAATCTAAAATTTAGACACATTTTATACACAATTAAACTATTAGAAGGAAACAGACTGAGGAAGGAATAAAAGGCTCTGCCAAGAACAGTTAAATATTGTTCATGAAGAATTCTGTTGCTCATGGAACAACTTTTCTTGTAATTGCTATTACCAGAAGACATTAGTCACTTTCTTTCTGAACAAAGACAGTGAAGCAAACAATGGCAAAATGCGTTTTATAGTCATACACTGAACTCATTCTAAAATAGATATAAATTCACTTAAAGACAGCATAATTAAGTTCATGCTGATTATTGTGTTTAAAGGGAGAATATACAAAATATGTGCCAAAAATATGTAATCATATTAGTTGTGCTATACTGTACATCTGGTTGAATTAAAACAATAAACTCTTTACCAGATAGTAAAAGCTATTTCAAATGGGGTAAGCTTTCGATTATGCTGCTGTAAGAACACAAAATGTCTGCCTAGAAAAAACATCAGCTTTTATCAAATGATATAAATGACTCATTTCATGCTTCACTGCTCATGGAAAGCCACATCCATCAACCTCTTTACTTCAGTCCCTAACTTTCAGAGTACCCACATTGACATGTATTGTTTTGCACTTGAAACTTACTTTCTGGGCAACAATGCTGATTTATCTATAGGTGTGTTGGTTACTTGGTGTTTCATGTTAGTCCCACACGAGAGATAGGAACAGTGGCATGGCTGTCACTCTCAGCTCCTGTTGTCTTTACTGTTACAGAATTACCTGACTAATGGCATTATTCACAAACTATCCACTACTTTAAGCATTTATGATCTCTTGCCATTCTTAGAAATACCAGTCTCTTTCCATGAATGCAAGTGCCTTTTCATGATTTCTTGACGCATTTTGATCTCTCTCCTAGTCAACAACGTTTAAAAAAAAATCTTGAACTGAATTTGTATAATTTCTGTAGAGTTGTGGTTCTCAGCCATCTATAATTTTGCCCCCAGGGGGGGATTTATTTGGCAAATCTGGAGATACTTTGATGTCTCTGGAAAAGAAGGAGGAAGTGCTATTGTCATCTTATAGATGGAGCCCAGGAATGCTGTTGAGTATTCTGCAATGCACAGGATAGCTCCCTCAAGAAAGAATTATTAACCAAAAAATGTCCATAGTGCCAAGGTTGAGAACATGGTGGGGGCGGGGAGAGAAGCAATATAATATTTATGTTCAAAGTGATCAAAATAAGACTTAAGTCACTGGTCCAACATGCAACCAAGACTCACCACAAAAGTTCCTGTTGGTGCATTGGGAGCAAGATACTCCTGGAAATTACAATGTTGCAAAAGTTTTCTTGATCAAAAATGAGAAATGATGAGCAAGTAGACATGTTTCCATAGGAAAAAATGGAAATAATTAGATTTTTTAAAATGCAATGAGATGAAAATCAGTTGTGAGATATAAGACTGCAAAGAAGCAAAGTGACAATAGAAAAATCAAACATTTACATTGAAAGTAAAAGATTTGGCAGGATTAATCAAAGCAAAACCTTGGCTAATGCAGTCAAACAAGATGCTTTTCAGGAATACAGAGGAAAAGGACAAAGATATTTAAACAATGACAGGAATGAAAGAAATAAAACAGAATACAAATCTCACATGAGAATTACGGGCACACCTAAAGAAAAAGTCATTACAGTTGGAACCAAAGTAATATGTAATGACATGAGTTCAGAATAGCAGACAAAATAATGAAGAGACTCGTATCAGGACATCTCCAATAAGGCTGTTGAATCATAGGACATAGGAGAAAAATCCTACAAATTATATATAAAAAATTAGCATTTCCTCTCTTTTGCTAAATATCTGAAAAGTAAAGCACACCTACAGAATTTTGAAGAAAAATTTTTTTGATGAAATAATTTGAATCCCAACTAATGTAATTATTCGCATGTATAAAAATTCATTCTCTTATTTGCAAGGTCAAAGAATGGAAACCACTCGCATGCCCTTATTTTTAAAAAGTGACTTGAAGTTACTCTCCAGCTAGCTAAGATAGGAATAAAAACTAAGAACTCAGTACAGAAATTGTTTCTGATAAGACTTTCAACAAACACTAAAACCATAAAGTTAATTCTAAATTAAGTAATGATGCTAACAAAAATTAAATTCAAATGTTAAATAATTTCGGAGAGAGGAGATATGTAAGATAAAAACAGATATAGACCAATGGAACAGAACAGAGGACTTGGAGGCAATGCCACACATTTACAACCATCTGATCTTTGACAAACTTGACAAAAATAAGCAATAGGGAAAGGATTCCTTGTTTAATAAATGATGTTGGGAAAACTGGCTAGCCATGTGCAGAAAGCAGAATCTGGACCCCTTCCTGACACCTTACACTAAAATTAACTCCAGATGGATTAAAGACTTAAACATAAGACCTAACACCATAAAAACCCGAGAAGAAAACCTAGGCAAAACCATTCAGGACATAGGCATAGGCAAGGACTTCATGACTAAAACACCAAAAGCATTGGCAACAAAAGCCAAAATAGAGTAAACTTTAGAGCTTCTGTATAGCAAAAGAAACTATGATTAGAGTGAACTGGCAACCAACAGAATGGGAAAAGAATTTTGCAATCTACTCATCTGACAAAGCGCTAATATACAGAATCTACAAAGAACTAAAACACATTTGTAAGAAACAACCCCATCAAAAAGTGGACTGAGGATATGAACAGACACTTTTCAAAAGAAGACATATATGAGGCCAACAAACGTATGAAAAAATGCTCATCATCACTCGTCATTAGAAAAATGCAAATCAAAACCACATTGAGAGCCATCTCACGCCAGTTAGAATGGTGATCATTAAAAAATCTGGAGACAACAGATGCTGGAGATGATGTGGAGAAATAGGAACACTTTTACATTGTTGGTGGGAGTGTAAATTAGTTCAACCATTGTGGAAGACAGTGTAGCCATTCCTCAAGGACCTAGAAATAGAAATTCCATTTCACCCAGCAATCCCATTACTAGGTATATATCCAAAGAATTATAAATTGTTCTATTATAAAGACACATGCATATGTATGTTCATTGCCACACTGTTTACAATAGCAAAGACTGGGAACCAATCCAAATGCCCATCAATGATGGACTGGACAAGGAAAATGTGGCACATATACACCATGGAATGCTATGCAGCCATAAAAATCAATGAGTTTGTGTCCTTTGTAGGGACATGGATGAATCTTGGAACCATCATTTTCAGCAAACTGACACAAGAAAAGAAAATCAAACACAGCATGTTCTTACTCATAGGTGGATGTTGAACAATGAGAACACACGGACACAGGGAGGGGAGCATCACACACTGGGGTCTGTTGGTGGGGCTAGGGGAGGGATAGTGGGGTTTGGGGGGTTGGGGAGGGGATAACATGGGGAGAAATGCCAGATATAGGTGATGGGGATGGAGACAGCAAACCACCTTGCCATGTATGTACCTATGCAACAATCTTGCATGATCTGCACATGTACACCAGAACCTAAAGTATAATTTAAAAAAAAAAGATAAAATCAGTAATTTTTGCATTATCATTTTGAAGAAAAAACTTCAAGATATTAACAAAAGTTGGAACAATGAGGGTAATGAGAAGTTGGGAAAATTAAAAGCACACTAAATTCCTCATCTTACAAGGCAAGAAAGACTGAATATGCGTCCTTCATTTTTACAATACTAAAGATGTAAAATAAACACATTTTCTAAAGATTTCCAAGGTAATTGGTGGTAGAATTAAAAGTAGATAACACTTTAAATTTCCAAGCATGATTTTAATAACAAGAAGAACAAAAGTTAGAATTAAAAATATATTTATAAAAACTCAACTTTTACAATTCTCAAAAATAGATTTAATTTCTTCAATGAAGATTAAGAACATATTGAGTAAAAAGTAATAACCTACATAAGGTACTTAAAGGAGACATTGTAAAATTAAAGATATTTATAAACAGAATACCAGCTTGAACTTATAAATATTTTAAAATTTAATATAAGTTAACATTTGATAAATGATTAAAATTAATATTAGAGTTGAGAAAGGAACTCTCATAATTTTATAAAATATTTCTGGAAATGCCAGCATGCATTAGGAGCTTGATATAGGTTCATAGCCTGTGACTGGCTAAATTGAGTTCCTGAGAATTATCCTAAAAATATGACCTGGAATGTAGATACATGGCAATGTGTAATTAGTTTTATTATGACATTTTAATTATAAAAACTTAAGATATTTTTTAATGTTCAGTTATCAAAAGGAGATAATTCAAATGAATCATCAATGTCCATATAACAAAATATTATTCAATCATTAAAAATTATTTTTAAAATTAATAGCACAGATGTAAAATATATAATTATTAAAAATAGATAAAATTTTAATGCGATCTTTAAAAAATGCATATAGATATACCTAAATTTTGGGAAATTCACCCAAATGGTAACATAAATCACCAAAATAATGTCTACTTAATCTTTAGTCACCAAGGATTAAATCTATACTATATTTTATTATTACTGTATTGTTAAATCTATATAGAGTATTAGCTAAGTAAGAATGAGTACTACTGATCCCAGGAGACTGTGTTTCTGGACTAGTATTTGTGCCTTTTAGTTTTTTACAACCATAAGCTACCAGAAAGCAGAGCATGAGTTCAGTTATTTTTAATGGTAATAAAATTTTCTGGCTGAAGTATATTTATCTGGTCACTACCTCTCCTCAAACATTGAAGACCTTTTGCTAAAGCCTAAAATCATAAAAAATGGTGTCCTTTCCAACTCTTGAGTCCAACAGTGCTTACTGAAATTCCACCAAATGGATTATAAACTCCAAATTATCTTTTCTTAAAAATGATATTTTAGAGGGATCTTTCGCAACTACTGTTTCAAGAATTGAAACACAGAGCAAGCTATATAGAAATATAATGGCTAAACTATGCTCAATCTTGAAAATAATTATCATAAATTTATACCTTTTTATAGAATTGCTCTTCAGTAACTTTAGAGAGTTACTGCTAGCAAAGCAAACTTTTCTTTTAAACCTTCCTGTTGGGCTTCTTTTTCTAGCTGTGTTTAAGTCTACACAAATAAAAGACTCAAGTGTCTGCAGAAGCAGGTGGTAAAATGAACAGTAGGGTATTGAATAATTAAGTGAAAAACCTGAATGCATTCAGGTAATAATTTTCTTCTATCTCTTGCTGGCTCTGTGGCTTTAGGGATTTAGTTAGCCCTCTGTAAAATGAGGATAACAATATTAACATTAAGATAACTGAGAGAACTAACTGGGATAATGTTAAAATACCTGTCACCTGGAAGTTGCATGAGGTACACAAGCTACCATTACAGTGTTAAGGGGAACAAAGAGTATGTTAAAGACTTGGGAAAAAGCTCAAACTGTAGAGAATATTATTTTTTAAATTAAAAGATTGATAAGGAAGTCTAAATGTTATAACAATAACAAAACTCTGTCATTTACAAAATACAGGTTTCTTTCCACACTGTAGTCCACTCTGGGTGAACACTAGGGTAAAGAAGACGACGACTCTGATCTAAGCAGTCATTGACAGACCAGAGTCCTTCTGTCCTGAAACTATGATTCTCTAGTTTACCATCAAGTCTTCTGTGAAGGTCTGGCTGGTTCAGATAAGGAAGAATGTGAAGGATCTCATAGCAGTGAAAGGAGGAGAAAATGGGTGTGTGCTAGATGAACAGGTAACATTGTCACTTTCACAAAGGCAGATGCAAAAATGATGAGCTTGCCATCAAGTACTTGGTTGGACATGTGTCAGAGGAAGCCAAAAAAGATTCACTTAGAATAGCATGCAAAGAAACCAAAGTCAGATAAGGAAAAGGCAAACCTTAAAACTGGCTTCTAGCTGTCACAAATCAAAGGAGTCAACCTATGCCAGGGACAGGGGCCCAGTGACTTCTAGCACTGGAAACAATAAAAACTTAGAAAGAAAGCAATGCTAAGTAATTGTGGATCAGCCTGAAACTCAGGGAGAAAAGCAGGGAAAACAATACAGGGTTGGGTTCTTCATAGGGAAAATGAAAAAAAAAGATGGGTAGCCAGGACATGCAACAGAGGGGACTATGGGCAGACACCAAAGCTTGATGCCCCAGAAAGAACTCCAGGAGATCATCTGAGAAAGAGCCTTTTAGAACCATGAATTCTTTACAGGTTGCAGGAAGGTGACTGAAAGGCACCCCCAACACGCAGGCACACAAACACATACACACACAGGGAGGACATGTCCCAACACGGGATCTACCTTGGTCTAAGGACTGAGGAACCTAGACCAGGGTAAACCTGATGAGATCAAGTGAGTTGATTCTGAAGGCAAAAAGTCTGATTGGTTTCATCAGTGATATTTCTATACTCTGTTTTTATTGTTTCAAAATTCTCTATAATGAGCATATAGGTGATTTCAATGCCTTTAAAAATGTCACTATTGTATGGAAATGGTTAGGTGATCTAAGAAAGGGAACCAAATGACCTAGGGAAGAGGACAAATCTATTCTTTTTAAGGTTCTTTTACATTTCAGTGGGATCTTGAGACAATTTTAGAATTTGTGAACTATTCTAAGCACTCACCAGTGTTTGTCATTTTGGCCAACCCTGTTGGTTTCTCTGGTGGGACCAGAAGTAAAAACATTTATCATCAAAATGGTTTCTTGTTTGTTTGTTTTGCCTATTTCAGAAACAGCAGGGAGTTCATTTTTGTAGCAAGGTTGGATGGAGAAGAAGTTCAGAAAGTAAAATAAGGTAATAGCAGCAGAAGAGTGGCTGGTCAGGCAGCAGCCTGGGAGGAGTGGAGAGGGAGCGACAGCCCTGTGTCTTCCCCCAAGTAGCCACACACAAACGATTTTGGCTCAAAGAATGAACTGAACTGAGCAATCCAACCCTGGCCCTTCTTTCTTCTCTTAAGATCACCAACACTGTCTGTACCCATGTGTTCTGTCAGCAAGAAGGACAGAAGAAGGGTGGCACTGAATGTAAAGGGCAGTGTGGATTGACTGATTTAAGGGAGTTTGAGGAAAGGATGTTGGCAAATTATCTCAAGAATCATTAGACAGGCTATCCCCTTCAACCTACTAATGTTTCATGTAAAATTCTACTAAATGAACTAATCAAAAAATGAGAAAATGTAAACATGAAAGGTTTTTTTTTTTTGTTATATTAGGTATATATGTCTCTTTTTCAGTAACCCATTTTTCTGGGAGCCACTCCTTACATTTGTGTACTTTCTGTGAGAGCAATCTTGTTGTAGACATGGACCTACTTATACCCGTGACTGCCATGGGTGTGGGCTTGGCCCCGCCCAGACTCCAGCTCCTATCTATATGAGTTAGACCAGAAATGAGCACCTGATTTCACAGTGGCCATTTCCATTCACTTTTGCTGGATATTCACAACTAGAACCAAGGAAAAGGTTAAAATTGCAATGAATAAAATTCTAGGATTTGTGGATAGCCATGTTTCCTGTCATTTGGGTTAAGAAGAAAATAACAGGAAATCTGGCTGAAGCAGGAAAGGAAAATTAAACAGATACACAGAGAGAGACAGATCAGGTGAATAGAAAAAGAAGCCTTTGAATTTCTGCAGTGGTCCTAATGCTCAGCCCCATCCTCACCCTTTTTTAAGGCTTGGTTACTGAAAGCCTTCTGAATTCTGTGAATTGCCTCAATATCCATCTCACAAAGTCAACCTATTTTAAAAGAATTCCTGTTGATCACAACAAAGAGATCCAAAATTAATAAGCTAGATTTGTTTTGCAAGGGAAATGCATTAAAAACAACTAAAATAGATGTCAGTGGGAGAACTGTTAAGTATGTTTTATAATTATGCTTCTATTACAATCATAATCATGAAAATAACACAACATAGCTCATAGCGATGAGCTCATAGCTAACACTTATATGAGAAAATCAGAACATAAAACTATAAGAACATTCTCATTGCAACCATGAAAAAGCCTGTATATCCCTAAATATTAGAAAAGAGGATAGAATAATTAAAATTTTAGATAATGTTAAAATAGTATTTCAGCAATCAAAATTATGTATAATGAAAATTATATATACATAGTCTAATTATTAATCAGTTAACCAAAGTTTCAGGGGTACTAGTAGAAAGAACATGTGCAATTCAAAAAGAAAATTAGACCACAGCACAGTGGAAAACAAGATCTAAGTCTGTCTTACTATGGGCTAAAGCAAGTTTGCCCAACCCATGACCCATAGTCCACATGCGGCCCAGGAAAGCTTTGAATGCAGCCCAACACAAATTCATAAACTTTCTTAAAACATTAAGGAATATTTTGGGGATATTTTTTAGCTTATCAGCTATCATTAGCATTAGTGTATTTTGTGTGTGGCCCAAGACATTCTTTTTCTTCCCACGTGGGCCAGGGGAAGCCAAAAGATTGGACACCCCCTGAGCGAAAGCATGCTAGTATATTCTGACCACTTTTTAACACTTTCCTGTAGTCTCCCTAAGAATGTGAGAAGTGCCTGATACTTGTGGATTCCTGGACAAAATATTGAGTTTCATTAAAGTCAGAGAGGAAATGGCCTCCGTCTCACTGCTTTGCAAACAGGAAAGGCCAAAAAGTCATCATTCCCACCTCCAGCCCCAGTCCCTATCACAACCCGAATGAGTGAAAGCATTCTGCTTCAATGTAGGAATTAATTATCAATGTACACATCACAGCTAAAGGAGAAGAAACAAAGTTTTAAAATGTTGTATTCTCTAATAAGAAAAAAATATCTCTCATAGTATTTTTGGTTTGTTTTCTGAAATCCACTGAATTATCATTTCTAATGTGCATACGCACCTTAATATGCCATTGTGAAAATAAAGGAAATGCCTTGCAAACATTATCCCACATAATTCTCAGACAGTCCAGTGATGCAGACACCGATACCCCCATTTTACAGATGATGATGAAGTACCTAGTTGAAGGTCACCTAGCTTCTAAGTGGAGAACCAGAATTCATAACCAGAACTTCTCTCACTATAAAGTTGATCTATTTCTGCTAAATTCTGACATAGCACATATTTGATGATGATGATGATGATGATAGCAAGTTTTTTGTAAAATTGGGATTAAACTCCATTCTGTGTGATTTTTAAGAAGCAGCTGTTTAGAGGGACAGATGATGTCTGCTTGCCACAGAGAGGCAGTGCTTAGAGCTGACCAAAGACGGAGTCTCAGAGACAGGAAGAGCCCAGTCACTATGAATATAAGCAGAGGTTGCAGCTCTCCTCAACTGGAAGGTTGAAGGGTGGGATAATAAAGGACTTTCAAAGTGCCATTTAAACCTGACTTTCTTTGACTCTGTGATTCTGAGATTCTGTGATAATAATGGAGCAAAGTTTTTTTAGCAGCAAGTCACTTGACTTCTCTGTTTTCTCTGTTCTACCCAGACTGGATACCACCCAGCACTCCCCCACCACAGGTGCTCAGGTGGGAGGCAGGTTAGATGCTGAGCAGAGGAGACACCAAAGCCCCTATCCCTATTTTAGCTATGATGGCTTTGCTTTTCTCTGTTTTACATATTGGAACATTGTGTAGGATTATATTTAGAGAAAAGGTTTCACTGCTTCAAAATGTTTTAAGTAGATACAGTTTTTGAAAACACTGAACTGTATGATCTCTAGACTTTTTAAAAGGAAAATTCCCCTACTTCCAATAGCACTTGCCTAGGTGATAACAAAACGGAATGCTTTGTTTCACCAAACTGAAGCTGTTAAACAACCATGAACTTTGAGCTATCTGCCAGCCAAAGCTGATAACTGGTCAAGGACTCTGAATGCCCCAATGTGCCAATATGCCTCAGGGATCCAACTGAAGAGTTTTGCCTAACCAGTGTGCAATGGAACTTATCTAATCCATTATGTGTAAACTCTGAACTCATTCTGTCCTATCTAGAGTACAAACTTTCCATCATTTTCTAGCACATAAACATCCTGACTTTTATCACCTAGTGAGAAGTTCAGTGGATTCTGTTTCCTTCCTCAGCAAGCATATAAATTCAGCAAAAACTGTGTTATCACTGAAGTGGTCATTGCTTTCCTTTGCCAGCCTCCTTTTAATTGGCATCCTGGGAAATTCTTGGACATTCTCTGGAAGCAACTGCTAGGTTTTGTGATGGTCTTTCCTAGGTCATGTGTGCAGGAGAGTCCACCTTCAATTGGAAGGCTCTCAAAGGACAGTGAACACTCACAGGTATAGCAATGTAAGGCATTTATTACCATCATGAGCTGTTCTTGAAGCTGATAGAATTGCTTAATTTTTTCCTTTCAAATTGACTTACTAATACAAAACCAACAAAGGAATGGAAGTGGTGCTTTATTTAAGATATATGTCTAGTTTGAATCAGATTTTTAATCCAATTTTTTAAATGTTCCCATAAAAATAAATTCTTATTGAGGTTTCCTCTTTAGAAGATAAGCAGGTTTAGTAGAAAAACTAACAAATTTTGAAGATCAAGACTTTGCTGCTTCTCATCTCATCTCCCCTACCCCACCCTTGCCAAGGGCAAACAGCTCTCTTGCCTTCATAAAAGTCTGGACTTAATTTACACTCCCACCAACAGCCATCAAAAACGATGAGTTCGTGTCCTTTGTAGGGACATGGATGAACCTGGAAACCATCATTCTCAGCAAACTGACACAAGAACAGAAAATCAAACACCGCATGTTCTCACTCATAGGCGGGTGTTGAACAATGGGAACACATGGACACAGGGAGGGGAGTATCACACACTGGGGTCTGTCGGGGAAAAAGGGGAGGGATAGTGGGGGGGTGGGGGAGTTGGGGGAGGGGATAGCATGGGGGAGAAATGCCAGATATAGGTGATGGGGAGGAAGGCAGCAAATCACACTGCCATGTGTGTACCTATGCAACAATCTTCCATGTTCTTCACATGTACCCCCAAACCTAAAATGCAATTAAAAAAAAAAAAAGTCTGGACTTTTAAAACTTCTGTGGACTCAAGTATCTTTATATGTTCTTTTTTTGAACTTGGACTCCATTAGTGAGAACTCAGTGAGCTGCCCTCCCTTCCACTCTGGCTATCTTCAGATCGCTTTTGTTAAACTCTTGGGCACCTATATGAGAATAGCAACCTCTGCAGGAAGAAAAAGAAAACTTTTTGGGTGGCAAATAGGGCCCAGATTGTATTAATAGTAGCCAGGGGCAACTTCTGTGGATTACGTAATGAAGAAACATATAATGGATCAATGATGAAATCCAGAAAATGGTTAAAGGGATAGTCACTGTACGATGCTTGAAATTTTGTGTGTAATACTTTAGAAAAGAAACAAATACTTGATTAATTGATAGAAACTCCAAACTGCAGAGCCACCTCAGAAATAAGAATAAGGGAAGGATAGAGCTACAAAAAATGAAGTTTAAGCGTTCTCACTTCCATCTAACTGCAATGAAGCTTGTTCTTAGGTGTGTTGAATGATGAGAACAATCCATCTCCTTTCCAGCCACACAGTCCATTTGGCACAGTGGAAGATAAAGGGGCAGGTAGAGGCAGAACTGTGATATTCCTCTGTCCACCCTGCCCTGTACCACTTCCTCCCAGCAGGGACTCAGTGCTCTCCAGTTTCTTAAAATTTCCCCACTAACGAGAAGTTTAAAGCTCCATACTCCATATTCTGAGAGTCTCTGGTGTTTGTATCTTATATCCTTCAGTTTTATTTACATAACTAAAAGTGCTTTAGCAGTCCAACAAGTGGGTGCTAAAGATCTGTGTATGAGTGTGTTGAACATGGGGAAGATTTTTCTAGACTTGATAATCACAAAAGCCTAAGCAGTCATAGAGCAAAGAAAGTTATAGGTCAGATCTGTAGGGCCCTTGAAGATTATACAATCTAACTGCCTAGTGTTTGCAACCCTCCAGAACAAACTTGAGATATAAAAACCACGATAACATTCAAGCTCTCTTGTGCATTGTACATTGAAGTCATAGAATGAAATCTGATAAGCTGTCTTCTCAGAAACTGTTCTAGTAAGTTGTGGAGTTCTACTGAGTCCTGGAGGCACCATTTAGAACATTTTCAAATAAATTACTATAGAATATAATATTAAATATCAAAATTATCCTACATAAGCCATTGTTCCTATAAAATAATAAAATGTAAACAAAAACGGAATAACTTTTTGAAGAGTGTTTACTTTAGATAGGGTTTACTTTGCTGGAGAATACTTTTAACTTCTTGGAAGCCTCTTGCATAATGTGTTTATCAAGTTGGCTTAAAACTAGCTCAGAAAATGTTGCATCCAGGGGTTGAGTCTCCTGCCTTTAAGAAAAGTCTTAGGTCTTTTTGATTTATGGAAAGTTTCATGCAAGACCTACTGAAGATTTACTTGAGTAGTAGGAAGAGGTTAATAGAATACATGCAGACCATTAAGCAGTTCCGAATAAAGCAGAAACTTACTCTACAAATGGTTTGACACTTGGAAGCCACAGCAGCAGTGGCTACGTTAGTTTCATTATGGAAGAGATGGGCAGGACTCAGAAATGGGAGGCAAAAGTGGCTATTATTTGGTGTTTTTTGTTTCTTAACAGAGACCATAACATTTCTGTCTGCAACCCAGATATTGGAGTGACTTGTTTACTCATCCATTTTTCAGACAAGGAACTTGAGGTCCAGAAAGGTTAAGTAACTTGTCTGAGCTTATACAGTAGGTGGAAGATTCAGAAGTATAACTTAGTCTGGCTCCAGAGTCTATGCTAAATTGCTCTGCTTACTGCAATTGTGGTTATAAAGTTAAAGTCCTTGAGTCTGGGCAGAGCAGATTCAGAACATCCAGCCAAACTGAGATTTCCTACTCCCAGAGAGTGGTTGAATCTCTGTGACTGGGTCAAGTTTCCTTGCTCCTTCTTTTTTGGGGAAGAGATTTATCCTTGGAATCCATCAGCCCCTCAGTCAAACAATTTTGTGAAATTGGCTACCCCTCCCATTATTCATGCATGCTCAGACATGACAGAACTCCAACTTAAGCTGAATATGGAACATGCAGAGGAGACCTTGAAAAAGTAAGACCAAAGGGAAGAATCCTGTGTTTGAAGCAGTAACATGAGGGAGTTTGGGGCAGCTTCATGTCAATTGCTGAGTTATATATTGATGGTATCCTGATCACTCCAGACTTTCCCCCAAAACAAAGTAGATAAGATGACACACTTAGCTGTGTGATCTCGGATGTGTAATTCTTTTTTTGATTTCATGCTTCATCTGTGAATTGGACTCATGGGATGGTTGTGAGGATTTAAAATGCCTATGCCCCTTAAACACTTCAGATCACTTTGTTTTCTGTCACAATAAGTTCCATCCTTTCTATTAGAGAGGAGCCTATGAGAGATGGTACATTTCTGAGATAATATCATCATAATCATTTAAGGACTATACCTAGCCCTTCAGACACCCTGTCTCTGTTTACCCCTAAAGTTATGTCTCCAAATGAAGAATGTCTTCTAGGTCATCAGCAACATCCATCCATCCATTCATTTATTCATATATACATTTGTTAACCTGTTTGACAAACATTCAAGCAACTGCCATACTCTAGGTAGATTGATTAGCAGATGGAATTACTGTCTCATTTTTGTCTGGTATAGAAACTTCTGGATAAACTTAGCTGGTCCAATTTCCAGCATGGCCATTGACTACCAATTTGATGTTGAGAAATGTTAAAATGGAAATATTATCTTTCTCCCAGGATTACTGTAAAAATGAAACAATGTAAAACACCTCCAACACAGGGCCTGGCTCATTAGAGGCACAACATTCTACTTAGTAATATTCTCCCTTCAGTGGTTCAGGTCATTCTTCATGGCTGCCAATATGTTTTCCAAAAGTTCTGCCATGGATTTATTAAGAAACCGTCTCTGTTTTCTCTATCTTCTTCACTAATTTTATTTCTAAAATAGGTTCAGTTTCTTGGCTGAGGAATTTCTGTACAGTTTTGTTTTTTTTTTACTGGTATCAGGGCCACTGCTGGCCTAAACCATGTCTTTAAAATAATATAAAAAGATGTTACCCCCCACACTCATACTGACACAGTTCTACATCAAGCCACTCACAATTTAGCCCCAAGCTTGATCTCTCAGCCAGGAGCTCTTGTCCAGTGTGCAATCTGCCTAGTATGGTCTGAAGTTTCTTACAAATGTTCCTGTTTATTCAGCCATTCCATCAAAATTTATCAAACTGGCCTAGCACAATCTAGTTGCTGGGATGTAGAAATGAATAGTACTATCAGAGTGCTGGCCTGCAAGGATATTTTAATAGTATGTGTTGCGTGATATTTGCTGACTTATCCAATACTCATGTAAAATCATTACACAAGGTGATACCAGAGTGCAGAGGAGGGAGAATCTATCAGCTGAGGAAGAGAGAGATTTCCAAGAAAGGCTTCCCAAGGGTAGTGATCTTTAGTTTGAGGCCTGAGTAAAGTGTTGGAGCTCTTCACACAGGAAATTGCAAGTATGGCTTGGAGATCCTCAATCAGACAAAAGCCCACTTGGTTTTGTGTGGCCAGAGCCTCGTATACCTAAAGAAGACTAAAGAAAGACAGTGCAAAGAAGTACACAGGGACCAAGTGTGGAGCCCTGATACTTCCTCTGTCATGTATTGTATGAAGCTGTGAATGGATTTTGCCAAGATGTGTAATACAATCATATTTGAGTTTAATAAAGATCACTCCACAGCTAGAAAATTACAAGAAGGTGGGCACAACTTGAGACAGAAGGCAATGATGATGGTCTTGATGATGAATGACAAGAGTCTGAAACAAAACAAGGATCTTGGGGATGCAAAGGAAGAAATGTGTGTATATGATATTTAAAAAGTAGAAGCAACCGGACTTGGCTACTCATTGGATATGGGAACCGAGGTTCCAGTAATCATCTAGAATGACTCCCAGGTTTCTGGCTAGGATGACTAAATGAGTGATGAAAAATATGTGGGTTCTTTTAAATTTGGTTTTGTTTTAATATAAAGGAACATAAGCTCACTTGGAATGCCTGGGCCTATGTGGGAGTATCTGAGGAGAGGCCTATGCAAGATGCTAAAGTCAAGGAACCATCAGGAACAGGTGGTCTCTGTATGGCTGGTTAGGTTAGGGATAATTGGAAAGAGACCTAAAACAGAACTGTATTAGTTTGTGTTGCTATAAAGGAAAACCTGAGGCTGGGTAATTTATAAAGAAAAGAGGTTTATTTTGGCTGATGGTTCTGAAGGCTGTACAGGAAGCATGGCACTGGCATCTACTCCTGATGAGTCCTCAGGAAGCTTCCAATTATGGCAGAAGGTGGAGGGGGGAGCATGTGTATCACATGGCAAGAGAGGGTGCAAGAGAGAAATGTCAGGCTCTTTTAAACAGCCAGCTCCTATGTGAACTAACAGAGTGAGAACTCACTAGTTACCACAGGGAAGGTACCAAGCCATTCATGAAGGATCCACCCAGCCCCCGATCCAACACCTCCCAGTAGGCCCCACCCCCCAACATTGAGTATTACTTTTCAACATAAGATTTGGACAGGACAAACATCCAAAGTATATCAAGAACTCTGAGAAAGATCAGTATTTAAAGGTGGGCCCTAGGAAGAAAATATGGAAAGCAGATCTCAGTGAGTAGTCTGAAAGGTAAGAAGAGATGACAAGCTATGAAAAATGTCTTGCTGATCTAACTACTATAAAATTTGGAGGGAATATATAACATCATATAAATATTCAGTGACAATCAGAAAACTGAGCCATTGGTCCTAAATTTAAATAATCTAACCCATTTCATTTGCTTCCTATAGAAAACATGACCTGTCAAAAGATGTTCATAATTAGGTTACATGTTGAGAAAGAAACTTTTCACTAGATTGCTTTAGCATTGCTGATTACAAAGGGTTAATTGCCGACAACATGTTATCTAACAATGTATAATGGTCTGTGATAAATTCTGCCCATAGATGCTACTGTGAATTAATATTAATGACAAGAAAACTAATCACAGAATTACACAGCTGAAAGAGACCATTAAGACCATTCTGGCTGAACATGGTGGCTCATGCTTATAATCCCAGCACATTGGGAGTTTGAGGTGAAAGGATCATTCAAGGAGACCAGGAGTTCAAGACCAGCCTGGTCAACACAGTAAAACCCTGTCTCTACTAAAAAGTACAAATATATATATATATTAGCCGGGTATGGTGGTGCGTAACTATAGTCCCAGATACTCAGGAGCCTGAGGCACAAGAATTGCTTGAACCTGGGAGGTGGAAGTTGCAGTAAGCTATACTCATACCACTGTACTCTAGCCTGAGCAACAGAGCAAGACTCTTTCAAAAAAAAAAAATTATTCCAGATTAATTGCTTCAATTAATGTCTATATTTATAGATGAATAGATGAGGTCCAGAGATCACACGAACTGTCAAAGTGAGCTTGGAAAGTCATAGTACCAGGATAGGAAGGCACTTCTGAATCTGAGCCATTATTCCAGCACACTATCCAACACCTAAGCAATGGGTTGTATGTTAAAAAGTCATCTACATGTTATATCTAGAACTCTGCTTTTCAAAGCAGGGACTATAGACTACCATTACGAAAGCTTGTTCACATTGCTGAATCCCAGGTTCCTCTCCAGACCTACTTAATTAAAATGTGCATTTTACAAGATCCCCTGGTCATTTATATATTGAAGCTTGAGAGCGTTGCTAAAAATTCAGATTGTATTTTTTCCATAAAAATAGTGACTTATATTCAAAGATCAGTTAAAATGGTCAGTTAAAATTATATAGAGATGCTAAGTACAGAAGATTGTTTTTCTCGAAATATACATTCCAGATACAGGCAGTGCAGAGGATGTGAGATTCCTAGACAAGTTCTGAGACCAAAATCATTTCCCTCAATCCACCTTCCTGATCCCACAACAACTTCATTCTCTGTTGTCTTTGATAAGATACAGAGATGAGAGAAGTTTTTGATATAAAGTCTCTAAAGAAAAAGAGGGCTTCAGAAAAAAAATGTTTGAGCCTCTAGAGCTTTTTGGGGACAGATGCTCCCTGACAATGGGCTAAATGTACAATAACAAGGCTCTCTCATAGTGACTGTTTCCACAGTGTGACAAAGGCTAGCAGTGGTATCAGGTGAAAGGGGGAGATGTCTGCAGAATCTGTGCAGAAGCCAGGGTGAGGAATCTTAAGAAAGTAAAAGAGAGACAGAGCTTTCAGCTCCTCAGAGAGAAGAAATATATGGCTAGAGAGGAGCTCCTCAAGGGCTGCTAAAGTCCTCGCATGGACTGCAGACAAGTGGAGTCATTCGTATGAAAGAAGGATTTCTAACTCTTTTTCTCCCAGCTACCTCCACTCTAACATCCAGTCATTGTAAGTATTATTTTATTTTCAGTCTAAACTTATGTAATAATGTGAGTGATAAAAATTTCTCTAAAACTCTTTCTAAGATTTTCTTAAAATGGCAACATGATTATCACAAACCTTGCTCACAGTCATATGAAGAAGTGTCATCTATATGTTATGTCTAGAACTTTGCTTTTCAAAGCAGGGACTATAGACTAGCATTATGAAAGCTCGTTCAGTTTAAAAACATATATAATGGAGCCATTCCGAAAGTAAGACACCTTTAAAGTGGTAGTTTTCTAGCTTTAGTATGCATAAAAATCAGTAGGGATATTCTGCCAATAACACTTCCTGGCTTCTACCATCAAAGATTTTGATTTTGTAATCTAGGAAAGCCCTAGAATTGAAATTTTTTAGGGAATACCTCCCCCACCCCCACCCCACCAAAGTGGTTCTGATGTACTACACTTGAAGCAACTCCTATGTAAGGGATTTTGGACAGAGTACCTCTTTTTCTCAAGACAAAAGACACCTTGATTTAACATTCTTGTAAAAGTGAGGCAGTTCCACAGTCATAAACACCTGGGTGGGTGAGTTGCTGATGAGACATGAAGGGCCCAAGGATGAGAAGCAGTCATTGATGATGAGACACCTAACCGGGCATGGAGGAAAGGGGAGAGTCTAAAAAAGGACATTCTAAAAGTAGTCATCAAGGACTGTGGGTGTTCAAAGTCAACTTCACCCATACCCCATGGCTACCCCTGGCCAGGCTTGGAGGCAGGAATTGCTCTTTCTTGAAAACGTGATTGCAGCAAGCAGCTAAAGGTTATAGTCTCTCTGAGTCACAAAGAAGCGTTTGTGTGTAGCAGAGGTTCTGAATTTTAATTCCTGTGCTTAAACTCAAAAGAAGCAAATTAACCTTTACCTATCCATGCACAAATCATTTCTGATGCACATTTGATATAACACCTGGAATCTGTGGAATATTTAATGATGTTATGGCTCCTGCTTGGTGCTTTATAATAATAACCAGGATGCCAGTGTCTGTCTCCTGTATTAGCTAAGTCAGACAATCCCATTTACATCTGAGCAAAACTTACATCATTTGTACATATTTAATATTTATGATAAGCTAAATCTCTTTAAAAATACACCCTTTGGCAATAAAGCTAATATATACATATTAGCTATATATATATATTATATATACTATATATTATATATTATATACCTTATATATATGTATATATTATATATAATATATATGTAATAAATATAATACATATCGTATATACATATAATATATATGTATATATATTACATATAATATGTAATATATAATATATATTTTATATTTTATAGAATATTAATATATAAATATATATTATATAAAATATATATATTACATGATATATATTATATATATTATAAGTATATATTATATATTATTACATGTAGTAATATATATATTATAATATAATATATATACATAATAAGTAATATATATATTAGTAACATATATATTATTGAGAACATTGCATTGAAAACATTGCTTTGGTAATATTGTGTAGAATGAAGAGTATGTATGTGGATACTGGGAGTAGGGAGACTAATTAGATTATTTGTTCCAGCCAAAGAGAAGTGATGAGGTTGAAATTAAGAAGGGAAGAGGTAATGGGAGTGAATGCATGAGACACTGAAGAAGTAACATATGGGTATTAAGCTAGGTATTATATATTTATTATATATATAATATAAAGATATATTTTAAGTATGTATATATAGCTAATATATATTATACATAATATATATATCAAGTATATATATAGCTAATTTACATATTTCAATGTGTGTGTGTGTGTGTGTGTGTGTGTGTGTGTATCTAATATATATATTGGCTTTATTGCCAGAGGGTGAATTTATTTATAATATGTATTTCAAGTATATATATATAGCTAATATATTATAAATTATATATCTATTTCAAGTGTGTATATATAGCTAATATATATTTCAAGTGTGTGTTTATATATATATACCTATACGTGTGTGTATATATATATATGTATATATATAGCTAATATACATTAGCTTTATTTCCAGAGGGTGTATTTATTTCTATGTGCAAAGCACTGTATTCTAGTCCCTTTCTTCTTCTGGGACCTTATAACATAGCAATGTAATTATAATAATTATATGGCAAAATATGGCAAGGACTATGGGAGAGACAGCATGCCACAAGAGGCAATGGAGAAAGAGCTCAGGAGAACTTCCTGGAGAATGTTTCCTGAAGGGAGATTCCTTAAGGGTGAGGTGGGGCTAACATTTCAGATAGAGGACAAAGGCATACAGATGGTGAAATACAGGGCAATTTCAGAGGGCAGGGAGTGATATGAAACTTTTACGGAAAGAATGAAAAAATGAAGCTGTAAATACAGATATGGACCCAATTTTAAAGAATCTGAAATGCTAGGCTTAGCAGCAATGTCATACTTTCAGAAGCCTTTCTTAATGGAGGTGAGAAGGACACAAGTGTGAGCTCTGCATTGAGAACATTGCTCTGGTAATAGTGTGTAGAATGAAGAGTATGTATGTGGAGACTGGGAATAGGGGAGACTAATTAGGAGGTTATTTGTTCTAGTTCAAAGAGAAGTGATGAGGTTTGAATTAAGAAGGGAATGGGTAATGGGAGTGAATGCATGAGACATGAAGAAGGAACATCTGGGTATTAAGCCTTCAGTTTCTAAGTTGCATTGGCACGTGTGATTAAATGGATTAATGTGGGGTTTACAATACACGCACACAAGTGCAAGATAAGGAAGGAAGTAGAATGAAGGAAAGAAGAAAAGCTGGACAAAGAATATCTAATGCAGGAGATGCTGTTGGTCCCCCTTAGCACTCACCTTATCCTTTACTCTGCATGGATGGCTTCTTATTGTTGGTACCTGCTGCTATATGCCTGAGAGCTTCTTCTATCTGGCACAAGTACCAGGGAGTTAATACTCTGTGGGTGGCCCCCAATAAATGACAGGTAGAAGATGGCAAAGCAATACCCCAGAAAATATGGTACAATGTATAAAATGGGTTACCATGCAGCCATAAAAAAGAATGAAATCATGCCTTTTTCAGCAAAAGATGGACAGAGCTGGAAGTCATTTTTCTCATTGAAATAACTCAGAAAATAAAATACCACATATTCTCACCTATAAATGGGAACTACACAATGGGTACACATGAACATAAAGAGGAAAATAATAGGCATTGGGACTTCAAAGAGGGGGAGATCAGGAGGGATAATTGAAAAACTACCTTTTGGGCACAATGTTCACTATTCCAGTGATGACCACACCAGAACCCCAAACCTCACCATCATACAACAGATCCATGTAACAAACCTGCACATGTAACCTCTAAATTTATAAAGATAATAAATTAAAAATTAACATATAAATAGTGCTGGGAAAACTGGATATTCATATGCAGAAAAATGAAACTAGATCTCCATCTTTCACTGTATTCAAAAATTGAATCAAAATGGATAAAAGACTTAAATATTATGCCTGAAAATATAAAACTACTAAAAGAAACACTGGGGAATACACAAGACATTGGTCTTTGATTTTTTTTTGTAAGACCTCATAAACACAGGAAACTAAAGCAAAAATAGAGAAATGGGATTATATCAAGTTAAAAAGCTTCTGCACAGAAAAGGAAACAATCAGCAAAGTGAAAAGACAACCTTCAGAATGGGATAAAATATTTGCAAACTATTTATCTAACAATTAATAACCAGTATATATAAGGATCTTAAACAACTCAGTAGAAAAAAACAAATAATCAAATTTAAAAATGGGCAAAAAACTTGAATAGACATTTCTCAAAATAATACGTACAGATGGCAAACAGGTATATAAAAAAATGTTCAGCTGGAAGTGGTAGTCCCAATACTTTGGGATGCTGAGATGGGGGGGATTGCTTGAGCTCAGGAGTTTGAGACCAGCTGGGACAACACAGTAAGACCTCAGCTCTACTAAAAATAAAAAGAATTAAAAAATCAGCCAGGCATGGTGGCACATGTCTGTAATCTAAGCTACTCAGAAGGCTAAGGTAGGAGGATCGCTTGAGCACCTGGGAGATCGAGGGTACAGTGAGCCATGATCATGATATTACACTCTACCCTGGGGAACAGAGTGAGATCATGTCTCAAAAAAAGAAAAGTTCAACATTATTAATCATCTGGAAATGCAAATCAAAACCATGATAAGACATCATCTCACCCCAGTTAGAATGGCTGTTATCAAGAAGACAACAAATAACAAATGATGGTTAGAATGCAGAGAAAGGAGAATGCTCATACACTGTTGGTGAGAATGTAAAGTATTACAATCAGTATGAAAAAGAGGATGGGGGGATTCTTCAAAAAAGTAAAAATAGCCAAGTACAGTGACTGGCACCTGTAACTGCAGCTGTTTGGAGGACTGAGGTGAGAGGATCACTTGAGTGCAGCAGTTTGAGAATGCAGGGAAAAAAACCCATTTATAAAATTGTTAGATTAGAATCTGCATCTAAGGAAGCTAAACTTCTTTAGAAAGAATCATTTCAAGTGGTAACTTAAGGAAAATGCTAACCAGTGCTTGAGGAGAGAGATTAAAAAGAGAAAGAATGAAGTCACTGGAGAAAAGTCAGTATTAATGCTGAAAATTTGGGATTATGTCAAAAGAAAGAATGGAGGTGAGATGTTTGAGACTGAATTAGAAAGGGTGGCACAGAAGAAAGGGACAGAACATCCAGGCTTTGTACAAGACTCGAGCCAAAAAAAGAGTTTGCTACAGAGATCACCCCAGCTTCACAAGAAGGACAGAATGCTGTGTGAAAACAGTTGAATCAGACACTGGTCTGGTGGGACTAGATCTTTTCTCACTAAAGCCATTCTTTTTCACTCTGCCTTACTCTCAGGACACAGTTTAGTTAGATTGTTGCTAGACTGGTTTTGATTATGTTAGTGTTTTCAACTTGCTGAGTTATGTTTTCTGTGAAAAAGACGTGAGCCACCTAATGCTTCCCCAACATAAAAAGTCTCTAGTTCCTTTTACCTAGAAAACTGCTTATCCTTCAGGAAACCGCTGAGGCTTTGTGGAACCCAAGGAGCTACCCATCTTGGGTATCCAAGCTCTCTTTATAGAATCTCTTTCCCCCATGCCTTCATCTCCTTGTCTATACTTTCCTGTAGATTGTGAGTTCTTTTAGGACACAGTTCATTCGTTTGTCTCTATACCCAATACCTGAAACATAGAAGATGCTTAATAAATGCTTACACTTAGAATTTGTCAAATACTAAGCTATGGTCTTCCACAGATGGCCTTGCTCAGCCCTGACACCGCCATCAAATGGATGCTTTTATAATCCCTATTGTTGTAAAGAGGAAATGGAAATAAGAACTTAAGAGCTTGGCCTGAGTTATTCAGCCAATAATTTGTAAAGCCTGAATTTAAACCCAGCCAAAGGTCTCTGACCCCAGAGTCTAGTTTCTTAACCACTGACCTTTCTTCCTTCTCTTATCTCCTCTAGACTGAATGATGTAATACAATTTGTTATCTGATCTTCCCTTAGAAAAAAAGAAACCGGTGGCCTTACAGTAAACTTTCTAGACAAGACCACAAACACTCATCTATTTGTTTATTTGTTTATTTATTTATATTATACTTTAAGTTCTGGGGATAAATGTGCAAAACTTGCAGATTTGTTACACAGGTATACATGTGCCATGGTGGTTTGCTGCACCCATCAACATGTCATCTACATTAGGTATTTTACCTAATGCTATCCCTCCCCTAGGCCCCCACCCCCCAACAGGCCCTAGTGTGTGATGTTCCCTCCCTGTGTTCATGTGTACTCATTGTTGAACTCCCACTTATGAGAACATGCAGTGTTTGTTTTTCTAGTCCTGTGTTAGTTTGCTGAGAATGATGGTTTCCAGCTTCATCCATGCCCCTACAAAAGAGATGAACTCATCAATTTTTATGGCTGCATAGTACTCCATGGTGTATATGTGCCACACTTCATCCAATCTATTATTGATGGACATTTGGGTTGGATCCAAGTCTTTGCTATTGTCAATAGTGCTACAATAAACACGTGTGCATGTGTCCTTATAATAAAATGATTTACAATCTTTGGCATACATAACCAGTAATGGAATTGCTGGGTCAAATGGTATTTCTGGTTCTACATCCTTGAGTAATTACTACACTGTCTTCCACAATGGTTGAACTAATTTACCCTCCCACCAACAGTGTAAAAGCCTTGCTGTTTCTCCACATCCTCTCCCGCATCTGTCATTTCCTGACCTTTTAAAGATCACCATTCTAACTGGCATGAGATGGTATCTCATTGTGGTTTCAATTTGCATTTCTGTAATGACCAGTGATGATAAACCTTTCATATGACTTTTTGGCCACATAATTATCTTCCTTTGAGAAGTATCTGCTCATATTCTTCACCAACTTTTTGGTAGGGTTTTTTCTTGTAAATGTGTTTAACTTTTCTTATAGATTCTGGATATTAGGCCTTTACCAGATAGATTGCAAAAATTCTCTCCCATCCTGTATGCTGCCAACAGAGTAAACATACTCTGATGATAGTTTCTTTTGCTGTGCAGAAGGTCTTAAGTTTAATGAGATCCCATTTGTCTATTTTGGATTTTGTTACCATTGCTTTTGGTGTTTTAATCATGAAGTCTTTGGCCATGCCTATGTCCTGAATGGTATTGCCTAGGTTTTCTTCTAGAGTTTCTGTGGTTTTAGGTCTTACATTTAAGACCTGACTTCCTTTTCTTTTTCTTTTTCTGTTTTCCAGACAGAATCTCACTCTGTCACCCAGGCTGGAGTGTAGTGGGGTGATCTTGGCTCACTGCAACTTCTGCTACCTAGATTCAAGTGATTTTCCTGCCTCAGCCTCCCAAGTAGCTGGGACTAAAGGCACCTGCCCTCATTCCTGGCTAATTTTTGTAGTTTTTAGTAGAGACTGGTTTTACCATCTTGACCAGGCTGGGCTTGGACTCCTAACCTCGTGATCCACATGCCTCAGCCTCCCAGATAGAATTACAGGCATAAGCCACAACTCCCAGCTGACATTTAAGTCTTTAATCCATCTTGAGTTAATTTTTATATAAGGTGTAAGGAAGGGGTCCAGTTTATGTTGTCTGCATATGGCTAGTCGGTTTTCCTAAAACAATTTATTAAATAGGGAATCCTTTCCCCATTGCTTGTTTTTGTCAGATTTGTCAAAGATTGGATGATTGTAGATGTGTGGCATTTCTGAGGCCTCTGTTCTGTTCTGTTTTTCTATTAATCTGTTTTGGAACCAGTACCATGCTGCTTTGGTTACTATAGCCTTGTAGTATAGTTTGAAGTCAGGTAGTGTGATGCCTCCAGCTTTGTTCTTTTTGTTTAGGATTGCTTTGGCTATACGGGCTTTTTTTGTTCCATATGAAACTTAAAGTAGTTATTTCTAATTCTGTGAAGAATGTCAGTGGTAGCTTGATGAAGATAGCATTGAATCTGTAAATTACCTTGGGCAGTAGGGCGGTTTTCATGATATTGGTTCTTCTTATCCATGAGCACTGAATATTTTTCCATTTGTTTATGTCCTCTCTTATTTCCTTGAGTGGTGGTTAATGGTTCTCCTTGAAGATATCCTTCACAACCCTTGTAAGTTATATTCCTAGGTGTTTTATTCTTTTTGTAGCAAGTGTAAATGTGAGTTCACTCATGATTTGGCTCTCAGACTATAATTGGTATGTAGAAACGCTTGTGATTTTTGCACATTGATTTTGTATCCTGAGACTTTGCTGAAGTTGCTATCAGCGTAAGGAGACTTTGGGCTGAGATGATGGGGTTTTCTAAATATCATCTGTCATCTGCAAACAGAAACGATTTGACTTCCTCTCTTCCAATTTGAATATCCCTGATTTCTTTCTCTTGTCTGATTGCCCTGGCCAGAACTTCCAATATTATATTGAATAGGAGTGATGAGAGAGGGCATCCTTGTCTTATGCCAGTTTTTGAAGGGAATGCTTCCAGCTTTTGCCCATTCAGTATGATATTGGCTGTGGGTTTATCATAAATAGCTTTTATTATTATGAGATACATTCCATCAATACCTAGTATATTGAGAGTTTTTAGCATAAAGGGGTGTTGAATTTTGTCAAAGGCCTTCTCTGCAGCTATTGAGATAATCATGTGTTTTTTGCCTTTGATTTTGTTTATGTGATGGATTATGTTTATAGATTTGTGCATGTTAAACCAGCCTTGCATCCCAGGAATGAAGCCAACTTGATCATGATGGATAAGCTTTTTTTTTTCTCTTCTTTTTTTTTTTAATTGCATTTTAGATTTTGGGGTACATGTGAGGAACATGCAAGACTGTTGCATAGGTACACACATGGCAGTGTGATTTGCTGCCTTCCTCCCCATCACCTATATCTGGCATTTCTCCCCATGCTATCTCTCTTGATGTGCTGTTGGATTTGGCTTGCCAGTATTTTATTGAAGATTTTCACATCAATGTTTATCAGGGATATTGGCCTGAAATGATTTTGTCATTGTTGTGTCTCTGCCAGATTTTGGTATCAGAATGATGTTGGTCTTATAAAATGAGTTAGTGAGGAGTCCCTCCTTTTGTATTGTTAGGAATAGTTTCAGAAGTAATGATACCAGCTCCTCTTCGTACCTGTGGTTGAATTCTGCTTTGTACCATCTGGTCCTGGGATGTTTTTTGTTGGTAGGCTATTAATTTTTGCTTCAATTTCAGAACTTGTTATTGATCTATTTTGGGGATTTGAGTCTTCCTGGTTTAGCCTTGGGAGGGTCTATATGTTCAGGAGTTTATCCATTTCTTTTAAATTTTCTAGTTTATTTGCATAGAGGTGTTTACAGTATTCTTAGATGGCAGTTTGTATTTCTGTGGGATCAGTGGTGATATCCCCTTTATCATTTTTTATTGTGTCTATTTGATTGCTCTTTTTTCCTCTTCTTTATTAGTCTGGCTAGTGGTCTTAGTTATTTCCTGTCTTCCGCTAGCTTTTGAATTTATTTGCTGTTGATTCTCTAGTTTTTTAAATTGTGATGTTAGGGTATTGACTTTAGACCTTCCCTGCTTTCTCCTGTGCATTTAGTGCTATAAATTTCCCTCTAAACACTTCTTTAGCTGTGTCCTAGAGATCCTGGTACATTGTGTCTTTGTTCTCATTGGTTTCAGAGAACTTATTTATTTCTGCCTTAATTTCGTTATTTACCCAGTGATCATTGAGGAGAAGGTTGTTCAGTTTCTATGTGGTTGTGCAGTTTTGAGTGCATTTCTTAATCTTGAGTTCTAATTTGTTTGCACTGTGGTCTGCGAGACTATTTTTTAAGATATTCTTTCTTTTGCATTTGCTGAGGAGTGTTTTACTTCCAATTATGTGGTCAGTTTTAGGATAAGTGTGATGTTGTGCTGAGAAGAACGTATATTCTGTTGATTTTGGGTGGTGAGTTCTGTAGATGTTCATTAGGTCTGCCTGGTCCAGAGCTAAGTTAAATTCCTGAATATCCTTGTTAATTTTCTGTCTTGTTGATCTGTCTAATATTGACAATGAGGTGTTAAAATCTCACACTATTATTGTATGGGAGTCTAAGTCTCTTTGTAGGTCACTAAGAACTTGCTTCATGATCTGTGTGCTCTTGTATTGGGTGCATATATTTTTAGGATAGTAAGCTTTAGTGTCATGTTCATTTCTTTACCATTATGTAATGCCCTTCTTTGTTTTGGTCTTTGTTGGTTTAAAGTCTGTTTTGTCAGAGACTAGGATTGTAACCACTGCTTTTTTGTTAGTTTATTTTTTGTTTTTCATTTGCTTGCTGAATATTTCTTCGTCACTTTATTTTGAGCTATGTTTGTCTTTGCCTGTGAAATGGGTCTCCTGAATACAGCACACCAATAGTCTTCACTCTTTATCCAATTTGCTAGTCGGTGTCTTCAGTTGAGGCATTTAGCCCATTTACATTTAAGGTTAGTATTGTTATGTGTAAATCTGATCCTGTCATTATCAGGCTAGCTGGTTATTTTGCCCATTAGTTGATGCAGTTTCTTCATAGTGTCAATGGTCTTTACAACTTGGTATGTTTTTGCATTGGCTGGTTCTGTTTTTTTCTTTCCATATTTCATGCTTCCTTCAGGAGCTCTTGTAGCATAGACCCGGTGGTGACCAAATCTCTCAGCATTTGCTTGTGTGTAAAGGATTTTATTTCTCCTTTGCTTATGAAGCTTAGTCTGACAGGATATGAAATTCTGGGTTGAAAATTCTTTTCTTTAAGAATATTGAATATTGGCCCCCACTCTCTTCTGAATTGTAGAGCTTCTGCAAAGAGATCCACTGTTAGTTTGATGGACGTCCCTTTGTGGGTAACCCGACCCCTCTCTCTGGCTGCCCTTAACATTTTTTCCTTCATTATAGCCCTGGATAATCTGACAATTATGTGTCTTGTGATTGCTCCTCTCAAGGATTTTCTTTGTGATGTTCTCTGTATTTCCTGTATTTGAATGTTGGCCTATCTTGCTTTGTTGGGGAAGTTCTCCTGGATAATGTACTGAAGAGTGTTTTCCAACTTGGTTCCATTCGCCCTGTCACTTTCAGATACACTAATCAAACATAGGTTTGATCTTTTTACAGTGTCCCATATTTCTTGGAGGTTTTGTTGTTTCCTTTTTTTCTAATCTTGTCTTCATGCTTTATTTCATAAAGTTTATCTTCAGTATCTGATATCTTTTCTTCCACTTAATCAGTTCAGCTATTGATAATTGTGTGTGCTTTAAGTTCTTGTGCCGTGCTTTTCAGCTTTATCAGGTTATTTATGTTCTCCTCTAAACTGGTTATTCTACTTAGCAATTTCTCTGATATTTTATCAAGGTACTTAGCTTCCTTGCATTGGGTTACAACATGCTGTTTTAGCTTGGAGGAGTTTGTTATTACCCACCTTCTGAAGCCTACTTCTGTCAGTTCATCAGATTTTTTCTCCATCCAGTTTTGTTGCCTTGCTAGTGAGGAGTATGATCCCTTGGAGAAGGGGTGTTCTAGTTTTTGGAATTTTCAGACTTTTTGCACTGGCTTTTCCTCATCTTTGTGGATTTATCTACCTTTGGTGTTTGATTTTGGTGTCTTTCAGATGCATTTCTGTATGGACATCTTTTTTGTTAATGTTGATGCTATCCTTTTCTGTTGAGTTTTCCTTCTAAGAGTTAGGCCCATCTCCTGCAGGTCTGCTGGAGTTTGGAATAGGTCCACTCCAGAACGTGTTTACCTGGGTATCACCAGTGTAGGCTGCAGAACAGCAAAGACTGCTGCCTGTTCCTTTCTCTGGAAGCTTCATCCCAGAAGGGTACCCACCAGATGGAAGCCAGAGCTCTCTTGTATGAGGTGTTTGTTGATCCCCCTCTTGGAGTTGTCTCCCAGTAAGCAGGCACTGGGGTCAGGGACCCACTTGATACAGTCTGTCCCTTTGAAGAGCTCAAGTGCTGTGCTGGGAGATCTGCTGCTGGTAGGTAGGAACATTTAAGTCTGCTGAAGCTGTACCCATAGGCACCCCCTTTCCCCAGGTTCTCTGTTTCAGGGAGATGGGCATTTTATCTATAAGCCCCTGACTGAGTCTGCTGCCTTTGTTTCAGAGATGCCCTGCCCAGAGAAGAGAAATCTAGAGAGGCAGTCTGAGTAGTTTTGTGGAGCTGTGGTGGGCTCCACCCACTTTGAAATTCCCTCTTTGTTTACACTGTGAGAGGAAAACTACCTGCTTAAGCCTCAGTAATGGTGGACACCACTTCTCTTACCAAACTTGAGCATTCCACACTTCAGACTGCTGCGCTGCCAGTGAGAATTTCGAGCCAGTAGATCTTAGCTTGTTGGGCTCTGTGGGGCTGGGATCCCCCTGAAATAGACAATTTGGATCCCTGGCTTTAGCCCCTTTTCCAGGGGAGTGAATGTTTTTGTCTTGCTGGCATTTCAGGCACCACTAGGGTATGAGAAAAATCTCCTGCAGCTAGTTCAGTGTCTTCCCCCAATGTCTGCCCAGTTTTATGCTCTAAACCCTTGGTTTTGGCGGCATAGGCACCTGAGTGACTCTTCTGGTTTGAGGATTGCGAAGACCATGGGAAAAGCATAGTATCTGGGCTGGAGTGCACCATTCCTCATAGCACAGTCCCTTAAAGTTTCCCTTGGCTAGGTGAGGGAGTTCCCACACTTCTTGCACTTCCTGGGTGAGGTGATGCCTCAGCCTACTTTGGTGATGCCTCACCCTGCTTCAGCTCACCTTTGTGGGGCTGCACCTACTGTCTAACCAGTCCCAATGAGATGAACTGGGTACCTCAGTTGGAAATGCAGAAATCACCTGCCTTCTGCATTTATCTCACTGGGTGCTGCATACCAGAGCTGTTCTTCTATTTGGCCATATTGCCAAATTTCTTTTTTTTTTTTTTGTTTGTTTGTTTTTTAAGACAGAGCTTCACTTTGTCACCTGGGCTGGAATGCAGTGACATAATCTTGGCTCACTACGACCTCTGTTTCCTGGGTTCAAGCGATTCTCCTGCCTCAACCTCCTGAGTACTTGGAATTACAGGTGCCCGCCACTATGCCCAGCTAATTTTTTGTAGTTTTTGGTAGAGACAGGTTTCACCATGTCTGATTTCTTTTTTATATTTATGGATTTCCTTTCTCTTTGGGTGTATACCCAGCAGTGGGATTTCTGGATCATGTGGTAGCTCTAGTTTTAGTTTTTTGAGTAACCTACGAACTATACTTCAGAGTAGTTGTACTAATTTGCAGTCCTACCAACAGTGTACAGGGGATCTCTTTCCCCACACCTCACCAGCATTTGTTATTGCCCGTCTTTTGGATATAAGCCATTTTAACTGGAGCGACATGATATCACATTGTAGTTTTGATTTGCCTTCTCTGATGTTCAATGATGTTGAGACCGTTTCATATATCTGTTTGTCCTTTGTATGTTTTGAGAAATGTGTATTCAGATGTTTTGCCCATTTTAAAAATCAGATTATTAGATATTTTTTCTATAGAGTTGTTTGAGCTCATTATATATTCAGGTTATTAATCCTTTGTCAGATGATGGGTAGACTGTGCATAATTTCTCCCATTCTGTGGGTTGTCTCTTTCATTTTGCTGACTGAATCTTTTGCTGTGCAGAAGCTTTTTAATTTGATGTGATCTCATTTGTTTTATGCTTTCGTTGCTTGTGATTTTTGGTGTCACTCAAAAAATCTTTGCCAAGACTAATGTCCTGGAGACTTTCCCCACTGTGTTCTTATACAAGTTTGATAGTTTGAGGTCATAGATTTAATTATTTAATTCATTTTTATTTGATTTTTGTATATAGTGACAAATAGGGTTCTAGTTTCTTCTGCATATAAATATGTAGTTCCCCAGCATTGTTTGTTGAAAAGACTGTCTTTACCCCAGTGTATATTTTTGGCACGTTTGGTGAAAGTAAGTTCACTCTAGTTGTGTGGATTTGTTTCTGGGTTCTCTATTGTGTTCCATTTGTCTATGTGTCTGCTGTTATGCCAGTACTATGCTGTTTTGGTTACTATAGCTCTAGTATAATTTGAAGTCAGTTAATGTAATTCAGTTGTGTTCTTTTTGTTTAGGGTAGCTTTGGGTATTCTGACTCTTTTATGGTTCCATATAAATTTTAGAATTGTTTTCTCTATTACTGTGAAGAATATCATTGATACTTTGATAGATATTGCATTGAATCTGTAGATTGCTTTGGGTAGCATGGACATTTTAACAATATTGATTCTTCCAATCCATGAACATGAAATATTTTTCCAGTTTTGATATCCCCTTAAATTTCTTTTATCAGTGTTTTTAGTATTCTTTGTAGAGATCTGTCACTTTTTTGGTTAAGTTAATTCCTAGGTATTACATTTTTTGGTAAATGGGATTACTGTTTTGATTTCTTTATCAGGTTGCACACTGTTAGAGTACAGAAATGCTACTGAATTTTGTATTTTAATTTTTGTCCTACAACTTTACTGAATTTATCAGTTCTCATAGTTGTGTGGTGGAGTCTTTAGTTTTTTCAAATGTAAGATTATATCATCTGCAAACAAGGGTAATCTGACTTCTTCCTTTCTAATCCGTATGCCCTTTATATCTTTCTCTTGTCTGATTGCTCTAGTTAGGACTTCCAGTATTACTTGAATAACAATGATAAAGTGGGCATCTTTGTCATGTTCCAGATACTAGGGAAAGGCTTTCAGTTTTTCCCCATTCCATATGATACTGGGTCTGTCACATATGGCTTTTATTATTTTGAGGGTCTTCCTACTATCCCAGTTTGTAAGGGTATTTATCATGAATGGATGTTGGATTTTATCAAATGCTTTGTCAGCATCCAATTGAAATAATTTTATGGTTTTTATCATTTATTCTTTTGATATGATGGATCACATTTATTGATTTATGTATGTTGAACCATCCTTCTGTCCCAGAGATAAATTCCACTTTGTCATGATGAATAATCATTTTAATGTATCATTGAATTCTGTTTGCTAGTATCTTGTGGGATATATTTGCATCAATAATACAGATATTGGCCTTTAATTTTCTTTTTCTTGATGTCTTCATCTTGTTTGGATATCAGGATAATAATGGCCTCATAGAATGAGTTTGGTAGTATTACATCCTCCTCTATTTTTTTGGAATAGTTTGAGTAGGTATTAGTTCTTCTTTAAATGTTTGGTAGAATTCAAAAGTGAAACCATTGGGTCATGGGCTTTTCTTTACTGGGAGACGTTTTATTATGGTTTCTATCTTGTAACTTGTTATTTGTCTGTTCAGGTTTTAGATTTCTATTGTTCAATCTTAATAGTTTGTACATACCTAAGGAATTTGCTCATTTCATCTAGATTTTTCCATTTGTTGGCATATAGTTGCTCATAGTATCCATTTAACATCCTTTGAATTTCAGCAGTAACACTTGTAATGTCTTTTTTATTTCTGATTTTATTTTTTGAATATTCTCTCTTTCTTTGTTAAGTAGGCTACCTAAAGATTTGTCAGTTTTGTTTATATTTTTGAAAAACCAACAACACACTCCTGAATAACTTTTGGGTAAATAATGAAATTAAGTCACAAACCAAGAAATTCTTTGAAACTAATGAGAACAATGATATAACATACCAGAATCTCTAAGACACAGCTAAGGCAGTGTTAAGAGGGAAATTAATAGCACTAAATGTCCACCTCCAGAAGTTAGAAAGATCTCAAATTAATATCCCAACATCACAACAGAAATAATTTGAGAAGCAAGAGCAAATCATTCCCAAAGCTAGCAGAAGGGAAGAAATAACCAGAATCTGAGCTGAACTGAAAGAGATTAAGATATGAAAAGTCATTCAAAAGATCAACAAATATAGAAGTTGCCTTAAAAAAAATAAGAGAAGCCACTGGCTAGACTAACAAAAAATGAAAGAGAGAAAATCCAAGTGAACATAATTAGAAATGATGAAGAAGATATTACCACTGACCCCTCAGAAATAAAAATAACCATCAGAAACTGCCATGAACACCTCCATGCACAAAAAGTAAAAAGCCTAGAATAAATTTATAAATTTATGGACACATAGACTCTCCCAAACTAAACCAGGAAGAAACTGAATTTCTGAATAGACCAATAATGAGTTCCAAAATTGAATCAGTAATAAATAGTTTACTCACCAAAAAAGGCCAGGACCAGATAGATTCATAGCCAAATTCTACCACATGTACAAAAAAGACCTGGTACCATTTATACTATGACTATTTACAGTGCCTTTCCAACTTATTCTATGAAGCCAGCATTATTCTTTTACCAAAACCTGAAAAAGACAGACACAGAAAAAGAAAACATTGGGGCAATATCCTTGATAAACATGAATGCAAAAATTATCAACAAAATCCATGACCTTTGGGAATTTGATTATTAAATGCCTTGAGGTAGTCTTCTTTGGGTTAAATCTACTTGATGTTCTATAACATTATTGTACTTGTATATTGATATCTTTCTCTAGGTTTGGGAAGTTCTCTGTTACCATCTCTTTAAATATACTTTCTACCTCTATCTTTTTCTCTACTTCCACTTTATAGCCAATAACTCTTAGATTTGCCCTTTTGAGGCTATTTTTTAAATTCTGTAGGCATGCTTGCTTGTTTTTATTATTTTTTCTTTTGCCTTCTCTGACTATGCATTTTCATATAGCCATTTCTTGAAATTCACTAATTCTGTCTTCTTGTTGATCAAGTCTATTAAAGGATTCTGATGCATTATTCAGTATGCCAATTGAATTTTTTGGCTCCAGAATTTCTGCTTGATTTTTAAAAATTATTTGAATTTCTTCGTTAAATTTGTCTAATAGAATTATTAATTCCTTCTCTGCGTTATGTTGAATTTCTTTGAGTTTCCTCAACACAGCTATTTTGAATTATCTGTCTGAAAGGTCACAAATCTCCATTTCTTCACAATTGATTCCTGGTGCCACATTAGTGAGGTCATGTTTTCCTGGGTCGTCTTGATACTTGTAGTTATTTATCTGTAACTGGGAATGGAAGAGTTAACTATTCATTGTAGTATTCTCAATCTAGGCTTGTTTGTACCCTTTCTTCTTAGGAAGACTTTCTAGATATTTGAACATACTTGAGTGTTGTGACCAAAGCTGTATCTTCTTTAGGAGGTGCCACAAGCCCAGTAATGCTGTGGTTCTTGCAGACTTATAGAAGTATTGCCTTGTTGG
Source organism: Ateles fusciceps (assembly GCA_036589455.1). Taxonomy (NCBI): domain Eukaryota; kingdom Metazoa; phylum Chordata; class Mammalia; order Primates; family Atelidae; genus Ateles; species Ateles fusciceps. Next base: position 44,833,492 of record JAZHEH010000065.1, read on the forward strand.
TCTTGGATAAGATCTAGAAGAAGTACCAGACAAAGACTCTTGTTTTATTCTTTTACTTTCTCCCAAACAAATGAAGTCTGTCTCTTTGTTCTGAGCCACCTGGAACTGGTTTACACAAGCACTCCTGGAGCCACTACCATTAGGACTATGCTGGGTCAGACCTGAGGTTACCACATCACTGGGTCTTGCCCGAGATCTGCTGTAACCACTCCCTAGCTATGGCCTATGTTTGCTCAAGTCACTTTGGCTCTTCAATCAGCAGATGGCAAAGGCAGCCAGACCTGTGTCCTTCCCTTCAGAGTGCTGAGTTCTTCCAGGCCCCAGGCATGTCCAGAGGTGTCATATGGGAGCTAGAAATCTACCCAGTGTTCTGTTGTACTGCAGCTGAGCTGGTACTCAAACCACAACATACAGACATTCCCGCTCTTTCCTCTTTTCCCAATGGCAGAGGAGCCTCACTCTGTGGCCACCGTTACCACTGGCCCACAAGAAGTACTGCAAGACTGCCACCAATGTTCCTTAAGGCCCAAGAGCTCTTCAGTCAGCTTGTGGTGAATGCTGCCTGACCTGGGACTTACCCTTCAGGGGAGGTGGCTCCCCTCTGGCCCTGGACAGGTACTTTTCAAAACCAAGGCCTTGAAATGGGGGCACCAAGAGTCCACTTGGTGCTCTAACCCACTGTGGCTAAGCTGGTACCTACAGTGCAAGACAAAGTTCCCTTTACTTTTCCCCTCTGCTTTTCCAGATAGGAGCTTGATCCTGTAGCCACTGCAACTGGGAATGTGCTGAAACTCACCTGAAGCGAGCAAGTCTCAGAGTCTCACCCAAGGCCTTGACATAGTGTCTGGGTATTGCTGCTGGTTATTCAGGGCCCAAGGGCTCTTCAGTTAGCAGTTGATAAATCCTCCTAGGACCAGAGCCTTCCTTACAAGGTAGCAGGTTTCCTTCTGGCCCTTGCTGTGTCTAGAAATGTTTTCCAGGAGCTGGGGCATGGTAAAAGAGTCTCATGACTCTGACCAGTGCCCTAACCTGCAGTGGCTAGGCTTGCATTCAAGATGCAAGACAGAGTCCTCCCCACTTTTCCCTCTCCTCTCATCAAGCAGAGGAGAGGGAGTCTCTTTTGGAGCTGTGAAGTGTGTAGCCTGGGGCTAAGGGAGGGCTGATATCAGCACTCTCTTACCCATCTTGGCGGGTTCTCTCATGCCCCACCAGTTCACTATCTCTGGGCCCAGTTTAACACTAGTCCTTGCCTAGGAGTTTTAGCTCTTGTGGCCTAGACACAGGTTTGTCCACTCTTGGCAGCAGAAGCACTACAGTACTGCAGAGAGAAGGAGAAGAGATAAGAAGGAATGGGATCTCACCCTTCATGCATGAGCCTGAGCATGGGAACCACATTGCCACTACAGACACAGATGTCACAGTCCCAGACAGACAGTCCTCTAGTGCACCCATCCCAGTTCCCAGTGGCAGCAGTAGCAGTAGTGGCTGCAGCAATGTGCAGAGGGAGAGGAGACCTTGTTCTTTATGCATGAGCTGGAGAACAGTCTACTCCACCAGTGGGTGTAGGGTCATTGCTTCCATCCCCAGGCATTCAGATCTTAAGCTTACTTGCCTAGATTTCTAATCGAAGCAACTTCTATGACACTATGTGGGTAGGGCAAGGGTATCACACTCTCTGCTTGTGAACCCGAGCAGAGTTTGTGTCACTTCTGGGGATAGTGTTGTTTCTCGTATATGCAGACAAAGAACTCTCAGGCTCTGGAAAGTAGATGCTTTGGTTTCCTTTGTCCCAGAGGTCACCTTTTGGGTGTGCTGTCCTGTCCTTTTGTCAGGGAGAAGTACTGTCTATATGCTAGAGTATTGGGGACGCTGTAGCACCTTTGGGTCCAGCCATTTCTGTGCCGTTGTGGTCCACTGCATGAACACTGAAGGATGTCATTTGGGGCTCCTGGGATGTGGAAATATGGGGACTGTAGTTGTCAGGGAACGATACAATCCCTTGGTGTCTGTTCTCTCATAATGGAGTCTTTCTGCAGCCTCTTAGGTCTCAGCTGTATGAGTAATTCAGCACAAGTTTGCAGCCTGGTGCGGGGGAACTCCATAAGTAGATTCCAGTCCAAGACAGCTGACTAGAGACACTGAATGCTTGTGAGGTTTCCAGAATACTCCCCATGCTAGTGTCAAGGTTCATATGGGCAGAGGAACTGTCTTGTGGTTCAGATTGCAATAGTTTGTGGTGGAAATGTGGACCGCTGAAGTTCTTTCACTTACCCTTTTCCCACAAGAATGAGTCCCTACATGCTTCCAGCTAATCTTGGTTGAGAATGATGCATCTCTCTGTGCCTCAGGTATTTCCTGTGGCTTTTATGTTTGACTCTAATGTTCTCTTTTTTTGCGTTCTATTTAAGATACGATTATCTATTTGTAATTCTGGTTTTTCTTTCTGGAAAGGGCAAATGTCTGATGTCTCCAGTCAGCCACTTGAACTGGGATCTATTTATAGACTTTTATTTTTTATAAGTAGGAAAACCTGCAAAACCTAAGTGAGAATTGAGTCATAAAACATTTTCTAAAGATAAATATTTTACATAAGTGTTTAAATATTTTATGTAAATATTTGTTTCAAAAAATAAACAATTTAGATATAAATGTATTTGCATGTCAAGAAAAATAGAACCTCAGAAGGATGGCTGGAACATACATATTTATCAAGTTAGAATTGCATAAATTCTAAGCTAAAAATAATCTTCTTGTTATAGTTTTGGGACAGCTGAGAGAAAGAATGGGCAGATAGAATTTCCAGTTTACAAAAATCAAGTCATAATCTTAACCAGCTTAGCAAGCTTAATCAGTAAGACAAAGAACCCAGATCAGAAATGTGGTCCTTATTTAATGCCCTTAACAAATATTAAATAAAATTACAAAATAATTCAGTTCTGATCCTACTTCTATTATCATAAAAATATAAATCTGTCCTCATTGAGTATATTAGACTGTTGATGTTCAGATGCCAGTTAGGCAACACTGATCTTTGGCAGATACAACAGCCTTATATATCTTTACTTAATTCCACCTCTACACCAAGGGTACTTATTTGGAAATGGCATAGCTAATAAATGAGATGAGAATGAATTGCATTGCAAATTAGGTAATACAAGCTCTGAATTTTAAAATGCTGTTGTAAAGCACTCTATCTTAAAAGGCCATATTTATCCCAAAGCTTCTTTCCTGAGACAGTAGTAGAAATTTTAATCCTTGACAGAATCTCACAAAAATGCATTTTAAGGATAAGTTAGACCTCATTCCTGGGGAGGGCATTACTCTAAAAATATAAATCTGTTTAGCCCTAGCAGCTTATAGAAATAATAACATTTAGTTAAATAACCTGAGTCCATATTCAAGTTTAACAGTCAAATAACTTGAGTCCTGGTGGCTGGTAAGATGGCCAAATAGGGACAGTTCAGGTATGCAGCTCCGAGTAAGTAAATGCAGAAGGTGAGTGACTTCTGCATTTCCAACAGAGGTACCTGGCTTATCTCACTGAAACTGGTTATATGGTGGGTGCAGCCCACAGAGGCAAGCGAAAGAAGGGTGGGGCATTGCTTCACCAGGGAAACTCAAGGGGTCAAGGAACTCCCTCCCCTAGCCAAGGGAAGCCTTGAGGGACTTTGCCATGAGAAACAGTGCACTCTGGCCCAGATACTATGCTTTTCCCAGGGTCTTCACAACGCTCAGACCAGTAGATTCCCTTGGGTGCCTATCCCACAGGGACCTTAGGCAGACACCAAGCAAGCTGCAGGAGTTTTCTCATACCCCAGTGGTGCCTGGAATGCCAGTGAGATGACATTGTTCACTCCCCCTGGAAAGGGGGGCAGAAACCAGGAAGCCCAGTGGTCTTGCTCAGTGGATACCACCCCCATACAGCCCAGCAAGCTAAGATGCACTGGCTTGAAATTCTCACTGCCAGAACAACAGCCTGAAGTCAAGGCTACCTGGGACACTCGAGCTTGGTGGCAGAATGGACATCACCATTGCTGAGGCTTGAGTAGGTGGTTTTCCCCCTCACAGTGTAAAAAAAGCTGCTGGGAAGTTTAAACTGGGCAGAGCCCACCACTGCTAAGCAAAGCCACTGTAGCCAGACTGCCTCTCTAGATTCCTCCACTCTGGGCAGGTCATTTCCGAAAGAAAGGCAGCAGTCCCAGTCAGGGGCTTATAGATAAAACTCCCAACTCCCTGGGACAGAGCACTTGGGGGGAAAAAGTGGCTGTGGCTGCAGTTTCAGCAGACTTAAACATTCCTGCCTGCTGGCTCTGAAGACAGCAGCAGATCTCCCAGCATAGCACTTGAGCTCTGCTAAGAAACCAACTGCCTCCTCAAGTGGGTCCCTGACCCCTGTTCCTTCTGACTGGAAACGCCTCCTAGCAAGAGTCAACAGACACCTCATACAGGAAATCTCTAGCTGGAATCTGGCAGGTGCTTCTCTGGGATGAAGCTTTCAGAGGTAAAAATAGGCAATAATCTTTGCTGTTTTCATCCTCCACTGGTGATACCCAGGTAAATAGCGTCTGGAGTAGACCTCCAGCAAAATCCAGCACACGTGCAACAGAGAGCCCTGACTGTTAAAAGGAAAATTAACAAACAGAAAGTGGTAACATCAACTTTGACCAAAAGAATGTTCACACAGAACTCCATCTGAATGTCACCAACATCAAAGAACAAAAGCAAATAAATCCATGAAGATGAGAAAAACAGAGTGGTAAAAAGTCTGAAAATTCCAAAAACGAGAACATCTCTTCTCCAAAATATCACAACTCCTTCCCAGCAATGGAACAAAACCAGACAGAAAATGAGTTTAATGAATTGACAGAAGTAGGCTTCCGAACTTGGGTAATAAGAAACTCCTCCAAGCTAAAGAAGCATGTTCTAAACCAATGCAAGTAAGCTAAGAACCTTGAAAAAAGGTTAGAGACATTGCTAAGTAGAATAATCAGTTTAGAGAAGAACATAAATGACGTGATAGAATCCCAAAACACAGCACAAGAACTTCTTGAAGCATATACAAGTATCAATAGCCAAATTGATCAAGTGGAAGAAAGAATATCGGATACTGAAGATCAACCTAATGAAATAAAGAGTGAAAACAAGATTAGAGAAAAAAAAATAAAAGAGAATGAACGAAGCCTCAAAAAATATGGAAATACTTGAAAAGACTAAACTACATATGATTGATGTACCTGAAAGTGACAGGGAGAATGGAACTAAGTTGCAAAACACTCTTCAGGGTATTATCCAGGAGAACTTCCCCAACATAGCAAGACTAGCCAACCTTCAAATTCAGGAAATACGGAGAATATCACAAAGACACTCATCAAGAAAAGCAACCCCCAAGTCACATAATCATCAGATTAACCAAGGTTGAAATGAAGGAAAAAATGTTAAGAGCAGCCAGAAAGAAAGGTGAAAATTATCAACAAAGGGAAACCCATCAGACTAATAGCAGATCTCACACAGAAACCTTACAAGCCAGAAGAGATTGGGGCCCAATAGTGAAAATTCTTAAAAAAAAAAGAATGTTCAATCCAGAGTTTCATATCCAGCCAAACTAAGCTTAACAAGTGAAGGAGAAATAAAATCCTTTACAGACAGACAAATGCTGACAGATTTTGTCATCCCTAGGCTTGCCTTACAAGAGTTCCTGAAGGAAGCACTAAATATGGAAAGGAAAATCCAGTACCAGCCACTGCAAAAACATACCAAGTTGTAAAGACCATCAACACTATGAAGAAATTGCATCAACTAATGGACAAAATAACCAGCTAGAATCATAATGACAGAATCAAATTCACACATAATAATATTAACCTTAAATGTAAATGGGCTAAATGCCCCAATTAAAAGACACAAACTGGCAAGACCTATCAGTGTTCTGTATTCAGGAGACCCATCTCACATGCAAAGGCACATAGGCTCAAAATAAAGGGATAAAGGAATATTTACCAAGCAAATGGAAAGAAAAAACAAGCAGTGGTTGCAGTCCTAGTCTCTGTTAAAACAGGCTTTAAAACAACAAAGACAAAGAAGAGCATTACATAATGACAAAGGGATCAATGCAAAAAGAAGAGCTATCTGTATATGCACACAATACAGGAGCATCCAGATATATAAAGCAAGTTCTTAGAGTCCTACAAAGAGACTTAGACTCCCATACAACAATAGTGGAAGACTATAACACCCCACTGTCAATATTAGACAGATCAATGAGACAGAAAATTAACAAGGATATGCCAGGAATTGAACTCAGCTATGGACCAAGCAGATCTAATAGACATCTACAGAACTCTTTACCCGAAATCAACAGAATATACATTTTTCTCAGTACAACATTACACTTATTCTAAAATTGACCTCATAATTGGAAGTAAAACACTCATCAGCAAATGCGAAAGAATGAAAAGCATAACAATAGTCTCTCATACCATAGTGCTATCAAATTAGAACTCAGGATTAAGAAACTCACTCAGAACCACACAACTACATGGAAACTGGACAATCTCCTCCTGAATGACTACAGAATAAATAAAGAAACTAAGAAAGAAATAAAGATGTTCTCTGAAACAAATGAAAACAAAGATAATATGTACCAGAATCTCTGTGGCACAGCTAAAGCAGTGTGTACAGGAAAATTTATAGCACTAAATGCCCACAGAAGAAAGTGGGAAACTTCTAAAATTGACACCCTAACATCACAATTAAAAGAAATAGGGAAGCAACAGCAGAGAAATTCAAAAGCTAGCAGAAGACAAGAAATAAGATTAATGTGAGAAGTGAAGCAGATAGAGACATAAAAAAACCCTTCCAAAAAAAAAAAAATCAATGAATCCAGGAGTTGGTTTCTTTCTTTCTCTTCTTTTTTTTTTTTGCCAATTACCTCAATTATTGCTGACTACAAGTAAGGTTGGCAAGAGTAAGAGTTCTAAAATAGCAGTAAACTTGGGGTTCAGGACTTGCTGTCCTGTTTTACCAGTACTATAGTCTATTCGAGGTAAAAAGCAATCTGGCTCTTTTTTATTTTTTATTTTTTGAAAAAAGAGAAAGAGAAAGAAGGAAGAAAAAAGAATGAAATAAAGAGAAAAAGAAGAAGAAGAAAAAAAAAAGGGGAGAGAGAACGGGAATTTGCTCTATTGCCCAGGTTAGAATGCAGTCTACAAATGGATATTAAAAGCTTCTTTATACTAATAATTGTGTTCTACAATGGGAGACAGGAAGGAATAAGGGAGGAAAATAACAAACAAACAGCCAACTAATATTTCATTTAAACCTATGAAATGCTATGCAATTGCTAGGGAGTGATTTACTCCCAACCATGTGGTCACTTTTAGAATAAATGTGATGTGTTACTGAAAAAAAAAAAAAGTATATTTTGTGGATTTGGAGTAGAGAGTTCTGTAAATGTTTATTAAGTTTACTTGTTTGAGGTTAAGTTCAAGTCCCGGGTATCCTTCTTAACCTTCTGTCTCATTAATTTGTCCAATGTTGACAATGTAATGTTAAAGTCTCCCACTATTATTGTGTGGGAGTCCAAGTCTCTTTGTAAGTCACCAAGAAGTTGCCCTACGTATCTGGGTGCTCCTATATTGGGTGTGCATAGACTTAGGGTCGTTAGCTCTTCCCGTTACATTGATCCCTCTACCATTATACAATGTCCTTCTTATCTCTTTTGGTTTCTATTACTTTAAAGTCTATTTTATCAGAGATGAGAATTGCAACTACTGTTTTTTTTTTTTTCTCTCCATTTGGTTGGCAAATCTTCCTCCATCCCTTTGTTTTGAGTCTCTGTATATCCTTGCATGTAAGATGGATCTGGATGCAGCTTACTGATGGGTCCTTTGAAGTGGCTGATACTGGTTGTTCCCCTCTATACATAGTGCCTCCTTCAGAAGCTCTTGTAAAGCAGGCCTGGTGGTAATGAAATCTCTGAGTACTTGCTTGTTTGCAAAAAAATTTATTTTTCCTTCACTTATGAAACTTAGTTTGGCTGGATAGGAAATTCTGGGTTGAAAGTTCTTTTCTTTAAGGATGTTGAATATTGGCCCCCACTCTCTTCTGGCTTGTAGGGTTTCTGCTGAGGGATCAGCTGTGAGTCTGATAGGCTTCCCCTTGTGGGTAACCTCACCTTCTCTCTGGCCGCCCGTAGTATTTTCTCCTTCGTTTCAACCCTGATGAATCTAATGATTATGTGCCTTGGGGTTGCTCTTTTTGAGGAATATCTTTGTGGTGTTCTCTGTATTACCTGGAGTTGGGTATTGTCTTGCCTTGCTAGGTTAGGAAAGTTTTCCTGGATAATATCCTGAAAAATATTTTCCATCTTGGATTCATTCTCTTCGTCACATTCAGGTACACCTATCAAACGTAGATTAGGTCTTTTCACATAGTCCCATATTTCTTGGAGACTTTGCTCATTCCTTTTTACACTTTTTTCTCTAATCTTGTCTTCTCGTTTTATTTCGTTAAGTTGGTCTTCGACCTCTGAAATCCTTTCTTCTGCTTGATCAATTCGACTGTTAAAACTTGTGCATACTTCTCGAAGTTCTTGTATTGTGTTTTTCAGCTCCATTAATTCACTTATATTCCTCTTTAAATTGTCCATTCTCATGAACATTTCGTGAAACCTTTTTTCAAGGTTCTTAGTTTCCTTTCATTGGGCTAGAACATGTTCTTTTAGCTCACAGAAGTTTCTCATTATCCACCTTCTGAAGCCTGATTCTGTTGATTCCTCACATTCATTTTCTATCAGGCCTTGTTCAATTGGTGATGAGGCACTGCAATCCTCTGTAGGAGGAGAGGCATTCTAATTTCGGGTGTTTTCAGCCTTTTTGCGCTGGTTTCTTCCCATCATTGTGGATTTATCCACCTGTCGTCTGTGTAATTGCTGACTTTCAGATTAGGTCTCTGAGTGGACGTCCAGCTTGTTGGTGATAAAGTTTTTTCTATTTCTTAATTTTCCTTCGGCGGATGCCCCTCCCCCCAGAGCTGGACCTTCCCGGGTTCAGCTGTACTTGCTGTGAAACTCTCAATCTTCAGCAGTTCCAACTGCTGTTTTTATTTTTATTTTTTGTGGAGGGGGGTACCAGCCTTCCCCTGTGGTGACCCACTACACCGGCTGAAACAGCGGCATTAAGATTTGTGGCGCTTATCTGCCAGGGAATCTCCCAGTCTGGTTCCCCACTTCAGTCTGCTTTTCAATCAGCTGAATAGGAGACTCTGTCTTCCCGGAGCTCCAAACGCCAACCAAAAAGGCACTCAGTCCTGTATACTCCAGACTGAGAACCGCCGCGTCGGGGTGCCTGCAAAACGGCCGCGCCCTCCAAAAGGGTTGCGCTGGCGACCCGTGGGGCTCCTCTGCCAAGAATCTCTTGGTCCGTGGGCTATGAAAATTCGTCTGAAAATGTGGCGTCCACTCACTCTCTGTGCTTTCAGTGGGAGCTACAATCCTGAGCTGCTGCTAATCGGCCATCTTGGATCTCTCCCAGGAATTGATTTCTTAAAAAGATAAACAAGAAAGATAAACCACTAGCCAGACTAATAAAGAAAAAAGAGAATCAAATAGACACAATAAAAAATAATGATGAGGATATCACCACTGATCCCACAGAAATACAAACTATCATCAAAAAATACTATAAACACTACTATGCAAATAAACTAGAAAATCTAGAAGAAATTGATAAATCCTTAGACACATACATCCTCCCAAGACTAAATCAAAAAGAAGTCAAATCCCTAAACAGACCAATAACAAGTTCTGAAATTGAGGCAGTAATTAATAGCTTACCAATGAGTAAAAACCCAGGACCAGATGGATTCACAGCCTAATTCAAACAGAAGTGCTAAGAGAAGCTGGTACCATTCCTTCTGAATCTATTCCAAACAATAGAAGAACTCATTGTTTATCTATGACTCCTCCTTATCTCATTTTATGAGGCCAGGATCATCCTGATACCAAAACCTGGCAAAGTCACAACAATAAAAAGAAAATTTCAGGCCATTGTCCCTGATGAACATTGATGCAAAAATCCTTTATAAAATACTGGCAAACCAAATCCAGCAGCATGTCAAAAAGCTTATCCACCACGACCAAGTTGGCTTCAACCCTGGAATGCAAGGCTTATTCAACATATGCAAATCAATAAATGTGATTCATCACATAAACAGAACCAATGACAAAAACCACACAATTATCTCAGATGCAGAAAAGGCCTTCTGTAAAATTCAACACCACTTCATGCTAAAAATTCTCAATACACTAGGTACAGATGGAATGTATCTGACAACAATAAGAGCTATTTATGACAAACCCACAGTCAATTTCACACTGAATGGGCAAAAGCTGGATGCATTCCCTTTAAAAACCAGCACAAGACAAGGATGCCCTCTCTCATCACTCCTATTCAACATAGTATTGGAAGTTCTGGCCAGGGCAATCAAGCTAGAAAAGAAGTCAGAAGGATTTAAACAGGAAGAGAGGAAGTCAAATTGTCTCTCTTGGCAGATGACATGACTGTATATTTAGAAGACCCCATCATCTCAGCCCCAAATCTCCTTAAGCTGATAAGCAACTTCGGCAAAGTCTCAGGATACAAAATCAGTTTTCAAAAATTACAAGCATTCCTATACACCAATAATAGACAAACAGAGAGCCAAATCATGAGTGAACTCCAATTCATAATGGCTACAAAGAGAATAAAATACCTAGGAATACAACTAACAAGGGATATGAAGGACCTCCTCAAGGAACAACCAACTACTGCTCAAGCAAATAAGAGAGGACACAAACAGACGGAAAAATATTTCATGCTCATGGTTGGGAAGAATCAATACTGTGGAAATGGCCATACTGTCCAAAGTAATTTAAAGATTCAATGCTATCTCTATCAAGCTACCATTGACTTTTTCCACAGAATTAGAAAACACTACTTAAAATTTCATATGAAACCAAAAAAGAGCCTGTATAGCCAAAACAATCCTAAGCAAAAAGAACAAAGCTGGAGGCATCATGCTACCTGACTTCAAACTGTACTACAATGCTACAATAACTAAAACAGTATGGTACTGGTACCAAAACAGACAAATACACAAATGGAGCAGAACAGAGGCCTCAGAAATAATGCCAGACATCTACAACCATCCAATCTTCTACAAACCTGACAAAAACAAGCAATGGGGAAAGGATTGATTCCCTATTTAATAAATGGTGTTGGGAAAGCTGGCTAACCACATGCAGAAAACTGAAACTGACCCCTTCCTTACACCTTATACAAAAATTAACTGAGGATAAATTAAAGACTTAAATGTAAGACCTAAAACCATAAAAAGCCTAGAGGAAAACCTAGGAAGTACCATACAGGACATAGGCATGGACAGGGACTTCATGACTAAAACTCCAAAAGCAATGGCAATGAAAGCCAAAATAGACAAATGGGATCTAATTAAACTAAAGAGCTTCTGCACAGGAAAAGAAACTATCATCAGAATGAACAGGTAACCTACAGAATGTGAGAAAATTTTTGCAATCTATCCATCTGACAAATGGCTAATATCCAAAATCTACACAGAGCTTAAACAAATTTACAAGAAAAAGCAAACAACCCCATCAGAAAGTGGGCAAAGGATATGAACAGACACTTCTCAATCAAAGATGTTTATGTAGCCAGCAAAGACATTTTAAAAATCTCATCATGACTGGTCATCAGAGAAATGCAAATCAAAACCATAATGAGATACTATCTCATGCCAGTTAGAATGGCAATCATTAAAAAAAAATCTGGAGACAACAGATGCTGAAGAGAATGTGGAGAAATAGGAATGCTTTTACACTGTTGGTGGGAGTGTAAATTAGTTCAATTATTGTGGAAGACAGTGTGGTGACTCCTCAAGAATTTAGAACCAGAAATACTGTTTGACCCCAGGAATCCCATTACTGGGTATATACCCAAAGTATTATAAATCATTCTAATATAAAGACACATGCACACGTATGTTTATTGCAGAACTGTTCACAATAGCAAAGACTTGGAACCAATCCAAATGTCCATCAATGATAGTCTGGATAAAGAAAATGTGGCACATATACACCGTGGAATGCTATGCAGCCATAAAAAAGAATGAGTTCATGTCATTTGCAGGGACGTGGATGAAGCTGGAAACCATCATTCTCAGCAAACTAATACAGGAAGACAAAACCAAACACTGCATATGCTCACTCATAAGCGGGATTGAACAATGAGAACACATGGACACTGAGAGCGAAACATCACATACTGGGGCCTGTTAGGGAGTGGGGGCCTAGAGGAGGGATAGCATTAGGAGAAATACCTAATGTAGATGACGGGTTGATGGGTGCAGCAAACTACCATGGTACATGAATACCTATGTAAGAAAACTGCACGTTCTGCACATGTATCACAGAACTTATAATAAAAAATACTTTAAATCTTCACTCTCATATTTGTTGCAGCACTGTTCACAACATTCAAAATTTTGAAGCAACCTAAGTGTCTATTAACAGATGACCGAACAAAAAGTGTAGTACTTATACACAATAGAGTACTATTTAGCCATAAAAAGAATGAGATCCTATTATGGATCATTATGCTAACTTAAATAAGCCAGGCACTGAAATACAGACATTGCATGTTCTCACTTGTTTTGAGACCTAAAAATCAAAGCAATCAAACTCATGAAGATAAAAAGTTGAAAGACGGTTAACAGAGCTAGGAAGTTTAGTTGCAGGCTGGCGAAGAGGGGAATGGTTAATGGATAAAACTATAATAGACAGAATGAATAAGACCTAGTATTTGATAGCCCAACAGGGCGACTATAATAAACAATAATTTAATTTTACATTTTCAAATAACCAAGCGAGTATCAATGGACCATTTGTAACACATGAATAAATGCTGGAGGGGATGGATGCCACATTTTACATGATGTGATTAGCATGCATTGCCCATAGCAAAACATCTTACCTGCCCTATAAATATATACACCTTTTATGTACTCACAAAATACATGACAGAATATAAGTCAAAAGCTGTTTTAAACATGGGAAGAAATGCCAGATATAGTATGCACCTAACGTTAAAAAAAAAGACAAAAGTTATTTTATAATACATGGATCAAGTGAGCAAGAGGATATGATAGTCCTAACAATACATTCACCCAACACTGGAGCACCCAGATTAATAAAGAAAATAATAATAGATCAAAGAAAGATATATTCCCCAGTACAATAATACTGAAGGACTTCAACACATCACTCTCAGTATTAGATAGATGAACTATACAAAAAATCAACAATAAACATTGAACTTAAATTAGACTTCAGACCAAATAGACCTTAGAGGTATTCATAGAACATTAAATTCAACAATTGTAGAATATATTTATCTCATCAGTCCATGGAACGTTCTCCAGCATTGACCAGATATTGGGCCACTAAACAAGTCTCAAAAAATTTTGAAGTCTCAAAATCATGCCATGTATCTTCTTAGACCACAATGGAACGAAACTAAAAATAATTATGAAAAAAAAAAAACTTTGGAAGCTATACAAATATATGGAAATTAAACAATATTCCTAAATAATTATTGGTTGAATAAAGAAAATGGAAATCAAAAAATTTCTTGAAAGAAATGAAAATGGAAACACAACAGACTAATCTGTGGGATACAGCAAAAGCTGTGCTAAGACGGAAGTTTATAGTAATATTAACCTATATCAACAAGACAAAGATTTTCAATAAACAATCTAATGGTGCACCTCAAGGAGCTACAAAAGCAAGAACAAGCCAAACCCAAAATTAAAAGAAGAAAAAAAAACAATGAAGATCAGAGCACAACTAAACAAAATGGAGACTTGAAAAAACAATACAAAAGATTAATAAAATAAAAAGTTGCTTTTTAAAAAGATAAAAATATTGATAAACTTTTAACTAGACTAACAAGAAGACTAACAAAATCAGAAATAAAGGGACACTAAAAGTGATAACACAGAAACACAAAAGATTATCAGTGACTGTGATAACTATATGCTAACAAAGAAAAACACATAGAGGAAATGGATAAATCCCTGGAAACACACAACCTACCAAGATCAAATCAGGAAGAACTAGAAAACCTGACAGACCAATAATAAGTAGCGAGATTGAATCAGTAATAAAAATTCTCCAAACAAAGAAGAACCCAATCCTGGATACATTCAATGTTGAATTCTAACCAACATGAAAAGAATAAATATTAACCCTTCTCCTCAAAGTATTCTAAAAATTTGAAGAGGAAGGAATTCTCCCTAACTTATTCTACAAGTCCTGCATTATTTTGATACTGAAACCAGACAAGGATACAACCAAAAAGAAAACTGTAGGCCAATATTTCTGATAAACATACATGCAAAAATCCTCAACAAAGTTTCAGCAAACCAAATCCAACAATACACCAAAAAGATAATACAACATAATAAAGTGGAATTTATCTCAGGGATGCAAGGAAGATTCAACATACACAAATTAAAAAATGTGATATATCACATCAACAATGAAACATTGATCACTACCTTGGAGGTCTGTCCTGCAGACCCTAACTCGAGTGACAGATTAGTAAGTACACTCTCAGACACAGGATACAGTGTAAGAGTTGGGCTAGGGTGTCATCAGCTGCTCTCAGAGGGTGATTGCAGCTAACTGACCCCTACTTGCTGTTTCTCCTCACATTTATTCAGTATAGATTTAATAATAGAGGTTCTAAGTCAACATGCTTATGGACAATTAGCATCATTAAAAGAGTGGTTTTACAAAAGATAAAAGATTTTGACTCCAAGGCCAAGAAGAAACACTATTAATGGGTAATCTTTTGACCTCCTCGTGAGAGGGCCATCCAGCACAAAGTTTACACTAGCTGCCTTCAGCCAGTCTCATTAAAACCTTTTGGCCTTTCAAAAGGTTGGAGACTATAATTTTACAACTTTCCCTAATATGTCCCTTAATATTTTGCCAACCACCCTGAGTGAACCTCAACACAACAGAATGAGGAACAAAAACCATATCATCGTCTTAATAGACACAGAAAAAGCATTGAATAAAATTCAACTCCCCTTATGATAAAAACTTTCAACAAGCTAGGCATAGGTAGACAAAACCTCAAAATAATAAAGGTCATATATGACAAATCCACAGCTAACATTATGCCAAATGGGTAAAAGTTGAAAGCATTTTCTCTAACAACTGGAAGAAGACAAGGATGCTCACTTCCTCCATTCTGATTTAAAATGGTATTTGAAGTCCTAGCTGAACAATCAAGCAAGAAAAACTAACTAAAATCCTGGTTGGAAGAGAGGAAATAAACTGTCTCCTTTTAAAGATGACATAATTTTTCATGTAGAAAAACCAAAAGACTCCAAAAAAAAAAAAGTAGATGTGATAAAATAAATTCAATATATTTGCAGGATGTAAAATCAACATACAAAAATCAGTAGCATTTGTATACACCAATAGTGAAATAGCCAAAAAGAAATCAAGAAGGCAATACAATTTACAGTAGCTACAAATAATCTAAGAACAAAATTTTGACAAGGAACTGAGAGATCACTACAGTCAAAGCTCCAAAAAAAAAAAAAAAAAGAAAAGAAAAAAGAAACTGATGAAAGATATTGAAGAGGAAACAAAGATAAAGACATTTCACCCTCATGGATTAGAATAATTCATATCATTAAAATGACCATAGTACCAAAAGCAATCTATGAATCCAGTGCAATCTTATAAAAACAATATCATTTGTTACAAAAATAGTAAAATTAGTCCTAAATTTTATAGAACCAAAGAAGAGCCCAAATAGTAAAAGCAATACTAAGCAGAAAGAACAAAGCTGGAGGCATCAAACTTCCTGACTTCAAAATATATTACAAGGTGATAGTAAAAAAAAACAGCATGCTATTGGTATAAAAATAAGTACATAGACAAATGAAACATAATAAAAAACCCAGAAATAAATCTACATATTTACAGCCAGTATTCAACAAAGCTGCCCAAAACTGTCCTTGAGGGACACTCTTCAATAAATGATGCTGGGAAAATTGGATAACTGTATACAGAATAATGAGTCTGAACCACTATATTTCACCATATACAAAAGTCAACTCCAGACCTGAAAACATAAGATCTGAAACTATAAGTACACGTAAGACCTGGAACTATAAGACTAATAGAGGAAAATGTAAAGAAAATTCTTCAGAATATTGACCTAGGCAAAGATTTTATCGCTAAGAACCCAAAAGCACAGACAAAAAAAAAAAAAAAAAAAAAGAAAGAAAAGAAAGAAAGACAGACAGTGGGATTTAATTTTTAATTAAACTAAAATCCTTCTGAACAGCAAAAGAACTATTAGAAGAGTGAAGGAACAGTCTCTTGAATGGGAGAAAATAATTGCAATTTATTCATATGATGGGGGACCAATACCCAAAATATACAAGTAATTCAAACAGAAGAGTAATAAAACAAATAATCCCATTAAAAGTGGGCCAATGACACGAATAGACATTTCTTGAAGAAGACATACAAATGGCCAACAGGTATATAAAGAATGCTCATTATCACTAATCATTCATAAAATGCAAGTCAAAACCACAATGAGATATTTAATAGCAGACTTCGGTGACTATACTTAGCAACAATATTACATACATTTCAAAGTAACTAGAAGAGAAGACTTAAAAATATACCAACAAATAAAAATAATAAAGTGATAGCAACCCCAAAACCATGACTTGATGACTACACATTCCATGCATATAACAAACACATGCACTCCATAAATATAAAAATATCATATATCAATACAAGAGAAAAATCCAAAAATAAATTTACTCCATATATTTTATCTACTGGACTTTATCTGGAAATGAGACATACTACATAGGTGAATTTTCTGTTTTATTTTCTCCAAAATTTTTTCAAATATATATATATATATATATATATATATATATATATAATTGCACTTTAGCTTCTAGGGTACATGTGCAGAACATGCAGGATTGCTGCATAGGTACATATATGTCAATGTGGTTTGCTGCCTCCATCCCTGCTGTCACCTATGTCTGGCATTTCTCCCCATGTTATCCCTTCCCAACCCCTCCACCCATCACTGTCCCTCCCCTAACACCCCCCCCAAAAGACTACAATATGTGATGCTCCCCCTCCCTGTGTCCATGAGTTCTCATTGTTCAACACCTGCCTACAAGAGAGAACATGCAGAGTTTGATTTTTTGTTCTTGTGTCAGTTTGCTGAGAATGATGGTTTCCAGATTCATCCATGTCCCTACAAAGGATCATGAACTCATTGGTTTTTATGGCTGCATAGTATTCCATGGTGTATATGTGCCACATTTTCCTTGTCCAGTCTATCATCGATGGGCATTTACGTTGGTTCCAGGTCTTTGCTATTGTAAACAGTGCCACAGTGAACATACGTGTGCATGTGTCTTTATAATGGAATGATTTATAATTCTTTGGAAATATACCCACTAATGGCATTGCTCGGTCAAATGGAATTTCTGCTTCTAGATCCTTGAGGAATTGCCACGTTGTCTTCCACAATGGTTGAATTAATTTACACTCCCACCCACAGTGTAAAATTGTTCCTATTTCTCCACAACCTCCGCAGCATCTGTTGTCTCCAGAGTCTTTAATAATCATCATTCTAACTAGCATGAGATGGTATCTCAATGTAGTTTTGATTTGCATTTCTCTAATGACCAGTGATGAGCATTTTTTCATATGGTTGTTGGCCTCATAAATGTCTTCTTTTGAAAAGTGTCTGTTCATATCCTTCACCCACTTTTGAATGGGTTTCTTTGTTTTTTTCTTGTAAATCTGTTTTAGTTCTTTGTGGATTCTGGATATTAGCCCTTCATCAGATGGGTAAATTGCAAAAATTTTTTTCCCATTCTGTTGGTTGCCAGTTCACTCTAATGATTGTTTCTTTTGCTGCACAGAAGCTCTGGAGTTTAATTAGATCCCATTTGTCTATTTTGGCTTTTGTTGCCATTGCTTTTGGTGTTTTAGTCATGAAGTCCTTGCCTATGCCTATGTCCTGAATGGTTTGCCTAGGTTTTCTTCTAGGGTTTTTATGGTGTTAGGTCTTAAGTCTTTAATCCACCTGGAGTTAATTTTAGTGTAAGATGTCAGGAAGGGGTCCAGTTTCTGCTTTCTGAACATGGCTAGCCAGTTTTTCCAACAACATTTATTAAACAGGGAATTCTTTCCCATTGCTTGCTTTTGTCAGTTTGTCAAAGATCAGATGGTTGTAGATGTGTGGCATTGCCTCCATGGCTTCTGTTCTGTTCCATTGGTCTATGTCTCCGTTTTGGTACCAGTACCATACTATTTTGATTACTGTAGCCTTGTAGTATAGTTTGAAGCAAGGTTGTATGATTCCTCCAGCATTGTTCTTTTTGCTTAGAATAGTCTTGGCTATGTGTGCTCTCTTTTGGTTCTATATGAAGTTTAATGTAGTTTTTTCCAGTTCTGTGAAGAGGGTAATAAGTAGCTTGATGGGGATAGCATTGAATCTATAAATTATTTTGGGCAGTATGGCCACTTTTACAATATAGATTCTTCCTAACCATGAGCATGGAATGTTTTTCCATCTGTTTCTGTCCTCTCCTATTTCCTAGAGCAGTGGTTTGTAGTTCTCCTTGAAGAGATCCTTTACATCCTTTGCTAGTTGTATTCCTAGGTATTTTATTCTCTTTGTAGCAATTGTAAATGGCAGTTCGTTCTTGATTTGGCTCTCTTTAAGTCTGTTATTGATGTGCAGGAATGCTTGTGCTTTCTGCACATTGATTTTGTATCCTGAGATTTTGCTGAAGTTACTTATCAGTTTAAGGAGATTTTGGGCTGAGACAATGGGTTCTTCTAAATATGCAATCATGTCATCTTCAAATAGAGATATTTTGACTTCCTCTTTTCCTAATTGAATACGTTTTATTTCTTTTTCTTGCCTGATTGCTCTGGCTAGCACTTCCACTACTATATTGATTAGGAGTGATGAGAGAGGGCATCCTTGTCTAGTGCCAGATTTCAAAGGGAATGCTTCCAGTTTTTGCCCGTTCAGTATGATATTGGCTGTGGGTTGTTGTAATAGCTTTTATTATTTTGAGATACATTCCATCGATACCTAGTTTATTGAGAATTTTTAGCATAAAGTCCTGTTGAATTTTGTTGAAGGCCTTCTCTGCATCTGTTGAGATAATCATATGGTTTTTGTCTTTAGTTCTGTTTATGTGGTGGATTATGTTTATAGACTTATGTATGTTGAACCAGCCTTGCATCCCTGGGATGAAGCCTTCTTAATCATGGTAGATAAGCTTTTTGAAGTGCTGTTGCAGTCGGTTTGCCTGTATGTTATTGAAGATTTTTGCATCTATGTTCATCATAGATATTGGCCTGAAGTTCTCTTTTCTTGTTGAGTCTCCGTTGGGTTTTGGTATCAGGATGATGTTGATCTCATAAAACGATTTGGGAAGTATTCCCTCTTTTTGAATTGTTGGGAATAGTTTCAGAAGGGAGTGGTACCAGCTCCTCTTCGTATGTCTGGTAGAATTTGACTGTGAACCCATCTGGACCTGGGCTTTTTTTGGTTGGTAGGCTATTAATTGCTACCTCAACTTCAGCCCTCATTATTGGTCTATTTAGGGTTTTGACTTCTTCGTGGTTTAGGCTGGGGATGATGCAAGTGTCCAGCAATTTATCCATTTCTTCCAGGTTTACTGGTTTCTGTGCATATAGTTGTTTGTAGTAATCTCTGATGGTAGTTTGCATTTCTGTGAAATCAGTTGGTGGTATTCCCTTTATTGTTTTTTATTGCATCTATTTGATTCTCTCTTTTCTTTTTTATTAATCTGGCTAGTGGTCTATTTTGTTGATCTTTAAAAAAAAAACCAGCTCCTGGATTTACTGATTTTTTGAAGGTTTTTTTTTTTGTATGTGTGTGTCTATCTCTTTCAGTTCTGCTCTGATCTTAGTTATTTCTTGTGTTCTGCTAGCTTTTGAGTTCTTTTTTTTTTTTTTTTAATCTCACTCCTCTAACTCATTCAATTTTAATTTTAGGGTGTTGATTTTAGATCTTTCCCTGCTTCTCATGTGGGCATTTATTACTATAGATTTTCCTCTAGACACTGCTTTGAAAGTGTCCAAGAGATTCTGGTATGTTGTGTCTTCATTCTCCTTGGTTTTGAAGACATCTTTATTTCTGCCTTCATTTCATTGTTTCTGCAGTCAACATTCAAGAGCCAGTTGTTCAGTTTCCATGAAGTTGTGAGGTTCTGAGTTAGTTTTATAATCCTGAGTTCTGATTGGATTGCACTGTGGTCTGAGAGATTGTTTGTTTTGATTTCTGTTCTTTTGCATTTGCTGAGGAGTGATTTACTTCCAATTATGTGGTGAATTTTAGAGTAGGTGTGATGTGGTGCTGAGAAGAAAGTATATTCTGTGAATTTGGGGTGGAAAGTTCTGCGAATGTCTCAGGTTTGCTTGATCCAGATCGCAGTTCAAGTCCTGGATATCCCTATTAATTTTCTGTTTTATTGATCTGTCTAATATTGACAGTGGAGTGTTAAAGTCTCCCACTATTATTTTATGGGAGTCTAAGCCTCTTTGTAGGTTGTTAATACCCTGCTTTATATATCTGGGTGCCCTGTAATGGGTGCATATATATTTAGGATCATTAGCTCTTCTTGTTATATTGATCATTTTACCATTATGTAATGATCTTCTTTGTCTCTTTTGATCTTTGTTGGTTTAAAGTCTATTTTACCAGAGACTAGGATTGCAACTCCTGCTTTTTTTGGCTCTCCATTTTCTTGGTAAATCTTCCTTCATCCCTTTACTTTGAGCCTATGTGTGTCCTTGCATGTGAGATGGGTTTCCTGGATACAGCACACTAATTGGTTTTGACTTTTTATCCAATATGCCAGTTTGTGATTTGATTGAGACATTTAGCTCATTTACATTTAAGGTTAGTATTGTTATGTGTGAATTTGATTCTGCCTTTTTGATGCTATCTGGTTGTTTTGTCCATTAATTGATGCAGTTCCTTCATTGTGTCAATGCTGTTTACCATTTGGTATGTTTTTGGAGTGGCTGATACTAGTTGCTCCTTTCCAGGTTTAGTGCTTCTTTCAGGAGCTCTTGTAAGGCAGGCCTGGTGGTGATGAAATCTCTCAGAAATTGCTTGTTCATAAAGGATTTTATTTCTCCTTTGCTTATGAAGCTTAGTTTTGCTGGATATAAAACTCTACATTGAAATTTCTGTCATTTAAGGTTGCTTAATATTGGCTGCCACTCTCTTCTGGCTTGGAGGGTTTCTGCTGAAAGATCTGCTGTGAGTCTGATGGGATTCCCTTTGTGGGTAACATGACCTGCCTCTCTGGCTGCCCTTAGAATTTTTTCCTTCATTTCAACCCTGGTGAATTGGACAATTATGCGCCTTGGGGTTACTCTTCTTGAGGAATATCTTTGTGGTGTTCTCTGTATTTCCTGGACTTGAATATTGGCCTGCCTTGCTAGATTGGGGAAATTCTCCTGGATAATATCCTGAAGAGTGTTTTCTAGCTTGGATTCATTCTCTCGATCACATTCAGGTACACCTATCAAACGTAGAATAGGTCTTTTCACGTAATCCCATATTTCTTGGAGGCTTTGTTCATTTCTTTTCACTATTCTTGTTTTTCTAATCTTACCTTGTCATTTTATTTCATTGAGTTGATCTTCAATCTCTGATATCCTTTCTTCTGCTTGGTCGATTCAGCTATTGAAACTTGTGTATGCTTTGCGAAGTTCTCGTGTTGTATTTTTCAACTCCATCAGGTCATTTATATTCTTCTCTAAGCTGTTCATTCTCGTTAGCCTTTCGTCAAACCTTTTTTCAACATTCTTAGTTTCTTTGCATTGGGTTAGAACATGTTCTTTTAGCTCAGAGAAGTTTGTTATTACCCACCTTCTGAAGCCTGTTTCTGTCAATTTGTCAGACTCATTCTCCAACCAGACTTGTTCGCTTGCTGATGAGGACTTGTGATCCCTTGGAGGAGGAGAGGCATTCAGGTTTTGGATGTTTCATCATTTTTGCACTGGTTCTTCCCATCTTTGTGGATTTATCTACCTGTAGTCTTTGTAGTTGGTGGTTTTGTATGGGGTCTCTGAGTGGACATCCTTTTTGTTGATGATGAAGTTGTTTCTTTCTGTTTCTTAGTTTTCCTTCTAACAGTCAGGGACCTCTGCTGTAGGACTGCTGGAGGGCCACTCCAGACCCTGCTTGCCTGGGGATCACCTGTGGTGGCTGTAGAACAGTAAGGGTTGCTACCAGTTTCTTCTTCTGTTATCTTTGTCCCAGAAGGATACCTGCCAGATGTCAGTATGAGCTCTCCTTTATGAGGTGTCTCTTTGGATATACAGAGGTTGGGGAGCTGCTTGAGGAGACAGTCTGTGCCTTATAGAAGCTCAAGTGCTGAGCTGTTAGCTCCGTTGCTCCTTTCAGAGCTACTGGGCAGGTGCGTTAAGTCTGCTGCAGTGGAACTCATAACCACCTTTTTTCCAAGGTGCTCTGTCCTGGGAAGGTGGGATTTCATCTATAAGTTCCTGACATACTGCTGCATTTTTTTCAGAGATGCCCTGTGAAGCAACGAGGTTGCCTAGTCACAGTCCGCCAGCAGAGGTGTTGCTGAGATGCCTTGGGCTCTGCCCAGCTGCTGTGTGAACTTCCTTGTAGTTTTGTTTATATAGGTATAGTTCAAATTGCCTCAGTAATGGCAGACTGCCTTGTTAATGGTGGACCCCCTCAGTAGTGGTAGATGCCCTTCCCCCCCAACAGAGCTGGACTGTCCCAGGTCCAGCTGTGCTTGCTGTGAAACTCTCAATCCAGAGTATTTCAGATTGCTGGTCTTTGTGGGGGGTGGGACCTGCCAAACCAGATCACCTGTTTCAGTCCCCTTTTTTTCAGTTGAATGGGTGGCTCTGTCTCCCAGGTGTTCCAGGCACCGGGTGAAATGGCTACCCAGATTTGCGTGACTTTTTGTGCAGAGACTGCTATGCTGGCTTAAAGAGCCATGCTAGAAATGCGTGGTGCTTTTCAGCCCGGGAATCTCCTGGGCTGGGCAGTAATAACTTGTATGGAAATGCAGTGATCACTCACCCTCTGCATTGTTCTTTCCAGAGATGTCCCTATTTGGCCACCTTGGATCAGAAAAACCATATGTGAATTTTCTACAAAATTGAAGCTTAAGTGTTAATCATTAAAATTTTGATCATGTTGATGAAAATGTTTCTAAAATATATTGTATCATCCTACCAATTTTAAATCAGACTTTTAAACACATTCATCATCTTGCCACATTTATATCAAGTTTTCCTGCTCTTTTTCTTAAAATATAGTCTACAGAACTTTTGGTCAGCCAAGCATGCTGCTGCACATCCCACTGATGCACATATTGATATCATGCCAGTTGGACCTGGGGAGCAAGGAGTAGCAAGTGCTCTGGATGCCTGGAGAAATACATAAGTGCCAGAATACAACTGACCCTCCAAATAGTGTGATAACTATTTGCATAGCATTTACATTGTATCAAGTATTATAAGTAATACCTGATAGAGCAGAGGGATGGAGCATTCAATAGAAAGGGTAGACAAACTCTTTTCCCAACTCCTGCAACTACGCTTTTTGCATTTCTTTTCTTTTGCAGTTCACTACTGAATAGTGGGGCCGTGCCTTTCATTTGGAAGAACCCCTCCACTCTAACGATTGAGTGGGATCGGATTCAAGTTCTGGTAACAGGAAACATACTGGACTACTTAGACCATTATGTTTGCTTTGTAGACCATTACCCTACAAAAGAATTTTTGTAGGGTGTTTATTCCTCAGCTCATCTCATTATAGAAAACAAGTATATAGAAATTATAGGCAGTGAGCCATAGCTAACAGTGAAGACTGCATTTATCCAGAGCCTCCCAGCTGCATTCTATCTAAGCACCACAGAGAAACCGGCATCTGACAAACCACAATTGTAGCAGCCTATCAATCCCTCTGGTTGTTGCCCTGTCCCTCTCCATGGTTATCATTTATTTTTTGAGTCATGGCAAGCAGGCCCCCACATAGCACTTCAGGCACATCATTAGAGAAGCAGTAGAAAATAGGGTACAGCAATTGAGGCTTGGAGTCAAACACTCCTGAGTTTAAATTCTAGTACCTATGCAGTCATGGACCATTTTCATATTTTGGCTAACAATTCTTTTGCACTGATAAATGTTTTATTTCCTGTTCAGGAATCAAGCATCTTCTATGCAGAAATATTTAGTGCTACCAAGTCTGGAGAAGTCATAAACATGGGAATCTTGATAAGGAATGCTATACACATCCAAAGAGACACAACTTTGTCAGGTATCCTGGAATATGCTGACCAAGCTCTGTCATTATCTTGTCTTTTTTTCAGGATGTCAAGGTAAACCCCAGTTCCAATGCTTTCTAAGTGCTAAACATTTTTTATGTCTTTATTGTCAACCTTTGAAATGGTCCTGATGGTTGACTAACTTTTTCCATTTTTTTTGAATCTAAGGATTAATGATTGTAAGTTAAATCTCTGCGTGGTGAAAAAGTACTACGTACTTTAGCTTTGGAAAAACTAATTTTACTGTCAACTTAGAGCACATACGTTTTAATTATTTAAAGCCTGGTAGCCTAAGTATGATACCCAGTGAGAATGGTATTAATGTAACACTAGAGAAAGGTATATAGTATAGTAGATGAAAAATTAGTACTTGGACAGGAAGATGTAAAAAACAGGTGTCTTTGTCTAGACAAGGAGCTCTGCATAACTCATTACACAAAGTGGAATAGTGACAACACCATCTAGCAATGTAAACAGTAGCTTTTCTGGGAGAAATCCATCATGAATAATTACTATATTAATAACAAAAACCTCCTATGATTGCTGTAAAAGCAGCAGGTCAACAGACATTAAGAAATGTAAAAGTTGTCATTTTATAGCAGGCAAAGTTATGCGAACAATTTTCCAAATTGTACCCCAAAGGAAAAGTTATACTGGAAAATTAAACCTCATCTGCACCTCCTGAAAAAATCTAGTAGTATCAATCTCTAACCATTACTATAGTGACAGCTTCTCCCCCACTTGTGTTACGAGTTTTAGAAAAGGGAGAAGAAAAAGGATTGACATAGCCTCACAACTGCAAAGATACTGAGTTTCTGATCTTCCATATGTGCATACTTTATCACTTTTTGAATGGGTTGTCTGTTCTGCCATGGGGGTTATCATTTTATTTTCTAGGTTAGTGAGCAGTAGGCATTTTCTCTATGTTGTTGGACAAATCACCTCAAGATCAGACTCTACTGGTTCCTTCTCTAAAATGCATGTCGGTCACTCAATATGAAATGCTTCTGACCCTCCACTAACGCCCCCACCTCTCCCAGGGCCACTAGGTGTCTGGTTCTTCGTTAGGTTTCACTCTTAAGCAGCACCAAAAGAAAAAAAAAAAAAAGAAGCACCAAAAGAAAATGTTTTAAAAATATAATCAATATACTTAATAATAGTGTCAAACTTTTGCCCAATGTTGTAATCTGGTTGGAGACTCATTCTCTAGTTCTGAAGGTGAAACAGAGCTGGTTTCTAGCCAAGTCATCCCACACAGAGAGAACACAGACTTACAGACTTGCTTCCCTGCCTTCCCAGACCCAGTAAGGAGGAAAGAAGTCAGCCTTGCCCAGGTATCTAAAGGGTTATAGCTCTCACCATTCCAAATGCATATTTGTTCTCACCCAGTGATGCAGGCGGATTGGTCTAGCCATGTGTGAGTCACTAAAAACACAGGGTCAGCCACATCTGATCAGGAAGGGGAAAAATTTCTATCAACAGAGTATAGGTGACATGATAGTTATGGTATAGATTAGAGAGATTAATAGAGAATACTGTAAGTTCAGACTGACCTGAGGAGAGGGCCCAGAGGCCTTTCCTTCTGTAGAATTAATTAATGTTGTCAGGATTCTTTATAAGAGCAGTCAGACATCAACAGAATGCCTATATTTTCCTGTGAAATATCATGAACAGTCATTTCTTGATTATTATTGTCTGTCTATTATGAGGCTAGTGGTATTTGGGAGCTAAGGATAGCTTGACAAATACTAGGTTGGTGCAGAAGTAATTGTGGTTTTGCCATTACTTTCAATGGCAAAAACCACAATTGCTTTTGTACTAGCCTAATAATTTCATAACTTAGATAAGATTTACATTCTAGTAGGTGGGAAAGGAAGACAGACATGGAAATAGCAAATAAATAGTATAATAACAAACGTGATAGATGCTATAAAAATATAAAGGGTGCTGTGGTAGAGGAAGATGAAGTTATATAATTTAGATTGAATCAAGTTATTTGAGCTAAAACCTAAATGACAAGAGGAAGAACCCAAATATAAGAAGCTTTGAAATAAGAGTTTTGCAGGCAGAGGGGACAACAAATTCCAGTGTCCTAGGGAGGAGCAGCAAGAAAGGTTTTGTGACCAAAGGAGAGATTGGCAGAAAATAATGTTGAAGAGGTAGAAGGAGCCAAGTCACAGGATCTTGAAGACCACCACGAGGAAATGGATTTTATTCTAAGTGAAATGGAAAGGCACTGAAGGATTTTTAAGCAGGTAATTAACAAAATTTGAGTTCTTCTTAGGAAGATCCCTCTGATTACTGTGGGGAAATAAATATTTTAAGGAAGTAAGAAAGGAAGTATGGAAATGTGGTTGGAAATGTATTTACACTTACCAGGTATGCAATGACAGAGTTTTTGGATAGGGCAGTAATGCTAACAGTTGACAGAATGGGACAACAATTTGGCTGTATTTTGGAGGATCTGATGTTGCCTTTGTTAGTCCCACTAGCTCTGAGAATCCACCTTTCCTCTCTAGAGACAACTTTTGTCCAAAATTCCATGTCAGATTGTATAGGAGTACAACCACCTCCTAGAAGCCACCTGTGATTTCCTTCAGGATGGATTCTGTGAGGCCTATACTGACAAACTCACCCAGTGAAACTGAGTTCTACAGCTCTGGTTGAAAGCTCTGTCATACATTATAGCCTTTAGGTACCTAATATTCAAACTCACTAGCTTCTGCTTGTTTAGTTCCAAATGAGAAGACATTCACCCACCAACTCTCTTTGTTTGGGTCCACTCCAGCAGCTTCAAACCCTTCTTTCTTATGAGATGACACAGTACCTTTAGTATAAAATAAGATATGGGTCACATATTCCTTGCTTTAAAACACGACAGACACACACACAGAGACATACACACTTTTTTGTCTGTTTATTTTGTTTCTGATTGATGCATGGATTAGACTTTTCTAGGCAAAATCCTGAAGCTTTCTAAGATGTGGATTGCGTAGAGTTCTCAAATGCTTGGTCATTTGAAAATTTCATCTCTGATGTCCTGGCTACTTGGTCAGACTCTTATCTTTGAAATGTAGCTTAGATCATCATAAGGACCTCTGAAGGGTACTGCTGAGAGCTTTCTATGCATATGCATAAGAAAAAATACAGTTCTCTTATCACAATGAAACTGCATTTCTTCAAAAAGTTGAACTAATCAGAAGCAGCTGGAATGAATTAGAGACACTGACAACTCAGAAATGAGACATAAGTGATCCTGTGGGGGAAAAGCACTTTTAAATTATTTAAATGTGCTTGTCTAACATGTCACTAAAAGCTGTAATCTTCCATTTTCCATTAACAATTCCATCAATTTTCCGCTAATGCTTTAAATTAACTGTCTTCTCTCAAACATGATGCTGTTCAACATTTGAAGAAAATGATGCCTGTTTTTCTAAATTCCAGATTTAGAAAACTGAAATATGCAGCACATTTTGATAAAAGTTTATTCATACTAGAGGTTGACATGTTTCCTATCATTTGAAATTTTAGAGCATTGTCCCAAATAAATGTGCCTATTCTTTTATATGATATCTGTGATGGCAGAATTATAACTCTTCCCAAACAAAAGAAAATTACATTGTTTTTATAAAATTTCCAAGAACTGACCCTGTTTTTACTTAACCGATTTCATTCTTGCATCCTTGTTCTCTTCAGACAATGACTTTTCTAGGAGAATAAGAAACAAAAAGATAATATGAAAATATTTTAGCACCCTATAATGATGGGGGTAAGTGTACATCTGTTAAAGAGAGAAATCACCCCACCATAATTAGTTGATACAGTACATTTGGCTAATGGGTGAAAGAAATGTTGTGTTCACAGATCAGAGAAAAAATGAATTTCTATATCAATCTATCAAGCAACCACTAGTTGAATGTTGAGTAGATTTCAGACATGTCCTATAAGCCCTACTCTGGCTGTAGTGTTTTGGTTTTTAGTTTATAATGTTCATTGAATCATTTCAATTTAACAGATATTTACTGAGTATCACTTTATGTAGGCATGAAGCCAGGCACTGTGATACAAATAATAATTACATATGGGTCAGGGTGTGCTAAAGAAGACTACTGGTCCTGTGGGATTGGCTGTATGTGACAGTCCACATGAGAGGCTAAGAATATTGCACAAAAAGGTCCTTGATGTTCTTGAGCAAATCCCTAAAAATGCAGCATATAAAAAGTATACAGAACAGATTACAAATGAGAAGCTGGCTATGCTTAAAGTGGAACCAGATGTTAAAAAATTAGAAGACCAACTTCAAGGTGGCCAAATAGAGGCAATTTATCAATGAACTAAGTCTGGTGAGAAAAATGATGCAGTGGAAACCATGGGAGGCTTTAGTGGAAGAGCCTCCTGCCAATCAGTGGAAACAACCAATATAATTATATGACTTTGGTGGGTTGTTGGGAAACCGATATAATTAAATATTCTGTTACATTAAGATTATGTTCATATTATTGACATTTTATAATCAAGAAAACTGATACAGAAAATACTTAGGAGACTTGTTAAAATAAGCGATTATGGTAGTATCATCTGTGAGTCAATCTTTGATTTGTAAATTTTCACACAAATTATTTCCAAGATGGTATTTCTTTGAACAAAGTAGTTGTGGAAAAATTTGAAGATTAGAAAAATTCCTGTTGGTCTTCAAAGCAGAGACTATAATCAAAAAGTAGTTTCTTTAGTAGCATCTTCAATACATCATTTAATATTTTTATTATACTGAAGAAAAAGCTCTTATTATTATCTAAACAAATTTATAGATCACTGTTTGAAGTAAATAGAGTAAATATTTTCAAATGTGACAAAATAGCACAAGTGGCTGGTACTAAAATTTGAAATCATGGTTAACTTTCTTGGCTATGATCTTATGTATGCAAAGCCAAATTTAAATATGTAATTATATAGAGAAGCAAATACATGAGCCATACTCAGAAGAGGCTCAAAATTGTGAGGGGTAGGTAAAAATCATGTTCTAATTATTATATTATAATGTGATGATATTGGATAGAAAAACTTTTCTTATTTTATTTTTAAATCATGGGAGCACAAGAGAGTGATTAATTATTCTTCATATGGGTGAGAGGAGGGGTGGGGAAGACTTGAAGGAGGAGAGGACTTTTGAGATGGGTGTGGAATCCTTAGAAAAAGAATGTAAGACTCAGTGTCTTTCTCTCAGGCTTACATTAAGACAAAATATATGGACATGTACAAAATATTCAGGAAAACATTGGTTAAATAACTTGCCTTCTATAACAATCTTAATTTTTTATGTGAGGAGTGAAAGACGTGGCTTTAGCCTGTGAGTGAGGTGACACATCATTCCTAGACCCTAACCCCTCATTATGAGAAATGATTGAAAAATTTAAACAAGGTGTGATGACCAATGTTAAATATCAGGAAGAACATTTTACTATGATTTCTTTGCAGAGCTTCATTGTGTTTTGGCACCTCGATTTGCTGCCTCAGAATTCAGTACTACATTGATACTCAAACTAAACTTTTGATGGTGACCTCATTCCTCGTTTTGATATCTAAAGGAGCTCTTACTGATTTTTGGTGCTTTGAAGTTTCATGATATATACCTTAGAGTCTTTTTATTGTCTACTTCAGACTCAGTCATTTCATCATTGAAAATGCCTATGTCACTTGTTTGATAATTTCCATAATTTTACCTGTTCCATCTTTCCAACATTCCAGTCAGTACTTGAATACCTGTTCATCCTTCTTTTAGTTCTATTTTCTAAACAATGTCTTTGACATTGTCTTCTAATCCTTTAAAAGTGTGTTTATTTGTTATTTGAAGGAAAAGCTTTTTCTTGAGATTAATTTCGATTTTTTCTTCTGCATAAAACAGGTCCTGTTTCACAGAAGTAATATCTTCTTTTTTGTAAAGTTTATTCTGCTATCTGTTTTTTTTTTTTGGTCACATGCTTTATTATTAGGTAAGCTAGTTAGCTAGTTACCTTTGTGCTTATATATGAGAAGCTTTATCAAAATGTCAGATAATTCTTGTCTGTCAGGTCTTATTTCCAACTAAGACATGGAATGGTGACTGAAAGAAGCAGAGCTTTGGAACATCTATAGAATGCAACAAACCAGGCTGTTTTTGTTTTTTGTTTTTTTTGGTTTGGTTTTGAGACAGAGACTTGCCATGTCACCCAGGCTTGAGTGCAGTGGTGCAATTACAGCTCACTGCAGCCTCAAACTCCTGTGTTCAATGAATCCTCTCACCTCAGCCTCGAGTAGCTGGGACTACAGTCCATGCCACTGTGTCTGGCTAATTAAAAAAAAAATGTAGAAACAGGTTCTCACTGTGTTGCCAAGGCTGTTAATGAACTCCTGGCCTCAGGCAGTTCTCCCACCCTGGCCTCACAAGTGCTGGGATTACAGGCATGAGCTACTGTGCCCAGCATAGAAATCATATTTTTAACTGAAATCTCTAAATATACCTTCAGTCTGGGACCAAGAAATTTCCCCAGGCTTATCTATTCTTTGGGTTGATTATTGGCAGCCAGTGATCTAGGAGGAGTAAAGCAAAGAATAAGGGCTGGATATCTCACCAATCAGTGTGCAGACTCTCCCTTAACATCCTTGAGTCCATCTCTTCACCCCCATCCTACACTGCACCTGATATCTCTTGAAGCCAGGGACTTTTGGGTATTATTGCCTTCGATTTGAACTTCAACTTTGCCTTCCACTTACCTCCAAGTCCCATGCCTTTTTTTTTCTCTCTTTTTTTTTATTGCATTTTAGGTTTGGGGGTACATGTGAAGAACATGGAAGATTGTTGCATAGGTACACACATGGCAGTGTGATTTGCTGCCTTCCTCCCCCATCACCTATATCTGGCATTTCTCCCCATGCTATCCCTCCCCCAACTCCCCCACCCCCCACTATCCCTCCCCTTTTTCCCCCCCCGACAGACCCCAGTGTGTGATACTCCCCCTCCCTGTGTCCATGTGTTCGCATTGTTCAACACCCGCCTATGAGTGAGAACATGCGGTGTTTGATTTTCTGTTCTTGTGTCAGTTTGCTGAGAATGATGGTTTCCAGGTTCATCCATGTCCCTACAAAGGACACAAACTCATCGTTTTTGATGGCTGCATAATATTCCATGGTGTATATGTGCCACATTTTCCCTGTCCAGTCTATCATCGATGGGCATTTGGGTTAGTTCCAGGTCTTTGCTATTGTAAACTGTGCTGCAATGAACATTCGTGTGCATGTGTCCTTATAGTAGAACGATTTATAGTCTTTTGGATATATACCCAGTAATGGGATTGCTGGATCAAATAGAATTTCTATTTCTAGGTCCTTGAGGAATCGCCACACCGCCTTCCACAATGGTTGAACTAATTTACACTCCCACCAACAGTGTAAAAGCGTTCCTATTTCTCCACATCCTCTCCAGCATCTGTTGTCTAAGGTCCTGTGTTGAGTGACAACTTGCTTATCTTCATAAATCCTGTCTGCAGACACTTAGATTGAAACTTTCTCTGCTCTACAAAGTGAATTATTATCCCACCGTCCACTCCTCACCTTTAAAGATTTTTTTTGACATTTCTGTTTCAGTATTGCTTTCTCCCGTATTTCCTTTATTAAACTATACCGTATTTCAATCTATTCCTTGATAACTGAGTCTGCAAATCACAAAATCAACAATCAATTTGTGTTAGTCTGGATGTTCTAAAGGCAGATGTCAAGTTCAGGCACACACCTATGAGAGAAAATGTGGAATTAAGTACCTATTTCAGGGAAAAGGAAAAGACAAAAATGTGCAGCTGGGTGCGATGGCATATGCCTGTAATCTCAGCACTTTCGGAGGTCAAGGGGACAGATTGCCTGAGGTCAGGAGTTCGAGACCAGCCTGGCCAACTTGGCAAAACACCATGTCTACTAAAATACAAAAATTATCCAGGCATAGTGGCAGGCACCTTTAATCCCATGTACTCAGGAAGCTGAGGCAGAAGAATCACTTGAACCTGAGAGGTAGAGGTTGCAGTGAGCGAAGTTCACACCATTGCACTCCAGCTTGGGCAACAGAGTGAGACTCCATCTCAAAAAAAAAAAAAAAAAAAAAAGGAAAAAAAATGTGGAAGGAGGTGGAAGAAGATGGGAGAGCCATCAAACTGCAATGCAGGTAAAGAGGAGATGGAAGGAAGGGAGGTTGGCCACATTCAGTAGTCAATAGAGTCCCACATATCCAAAGCATGAATCTGGCTTGCTACCCTTACCCTGGTCAGTCATTGCCTGTCATCAGCCCACTGGAAGCAATGTGGTAATAAATTTCAGACTGTAGTATCTAGGGCCATTGGTCAATAATGTTCTCCTCAGTCAGAGGTCTGAGAGACAGATTTTCATGGCCACCAAACAGACAAAACACTGCAAATGTATGGGAAAAATACATTCCTCCCAGTGCACATAGGAATAACATAGTTAAACTAAGTATCTCCTAGAGGAAAAAATACCCAAATTAGAATTCACACCTATTTAGATTCCTGCGTTCCTTTGGCTTAGTGATTGGTAAGCTACAATCTTGGTAAACTATAGTCTGTAAACCAAATGCAGCACATTGCCTGGTTTATTATTATTATTATTTTACTTTCAGTTCTGGGATACATGTGCAGAATGTGCAGGTTCATTACATAGGTATACATGTGCCATGGTGGTTTGCTGCACCTGTCAACCCATCCAGGTTTTAAATCTCACATACATTAGGCATTTGTCCTAATGCTCTCCCTTTCTTTGCCCCCACCCCCAAGAGGCCTCAGTGTGTGTTTTTTCCTTCCCTGTGTCCATGTGTTCTCATTATTCAACTCCCACTTATGAGTGAGAACATGCGGTGTTTGGTTTTCTGTTTCTGTGTTAGTTTGCTGAGAATGATGGCTTGTGGCTTCATCCATGTCCCTGAAAAGACATGATCTCATTCTTTTTTATGGCTGCCTGTTTTTAAATGAGGTTTTATGTGAACACAGCCATGCTCATTCGTTTATGTATTGTCTAAGGCTACTCTCATGCTACAACAGCAAAGTTGCATAGGAGACCATGTTGTCCACAAAGCTGAAAGTATTCTCCGGGCCTTTACAGAAAGTTTGATGACCCTTGCTCTAATTTAATGCCTATTATAATTTACAGAAGACTTTATAAAATACATTCAGACTTTTCATACTTGACATTTCCAGCTGAAGTTTCCAAAATGTGCACACTGACACATGACAAAAAAACAGCAAAGAGTCCTAGACAGAATCATCGCAACCCAAATTTCTCCCAAGATAAATAGTGTCCATTTTTCAATATACTGAAGTATATAATATATGCCAAGGACTATGCTAGTCATTGGGAGTACAAAGAGGAATGCCTGACCTCACGCTTAATGAGCCTAGAGTTCAGCAAGGAATGCAGAAAAACATGTAAACAGATGTTTATATACTATAATGTAGCATATACTCTAAAGAGGTCATAAAGAACACTTAGAAAGCTCAGATGAAGAATCAATTATAAACTTTAAACAAAATATGTTAAACACACGCTTTTATTCACTGCTATCTTCCAAAATGCCACTGAAATTAGAGTGAAAGAACTATATTTACATACACAAATATACATATATTTCTAGATACACACATACACTAATATTTAGAAGTATACATACACAGTGATACATATCCAGATAAGGCAAGCCACAGATATGGACGAAATACTCATAATGTGCATGTTTTACAAAGGACTTGTACCCGGAATATATACAACCCAATAATAAGACAGCAACCAAAAGAAGAGCAAAATATTAGAACAGATACTTCACAAATGAAAGTATATAAAGAAAAGTACAAAAAAGTGCTCAATATAATCAGTTATCAGTAAAATGCAAATTAAAACCACAATAAGATACTACTACATACTCACTAGAATGGCTTATAGTAAAAACACTGACTTTACCAAGTGTTAGGATTTGAAGCAACTGAAACTCATATATTATTGATAATCTGTGTGTTGGTTAATTCTATGTGTCAATTTGAATGGGCCATAGGGTTCCATATATTTGGTCAAATATTATATGGGTGTGTCTGTGAAAGTGTTTTTGAATGAGATTAACATTTGGATTGTAGACCGAGTAAAGCAGATTGCCCTCCTTAATGTGGATGAGCTCCATCAAATCAATTGAAGGGTTGAATGAATACAACATAATGCCTCACCTTCCCAAGAGTGACAGTGAAATTCTACTGCCTGACAGCTTTGAGCAGGAACATCAGCCTGCTCCTGTCTTTGGATCCCAACATCAGCTCTTCTTGGGCCTTAAGCTTACTGGCTTTCATGCAGCAAATATTCATACTAGAACCATCAGCTCTCCTAGGTCTCCAGCTTCCTATATACATATATAGCAAGATATAGAACACACACACACACACACACACACACACACACACACACACACAAACATACATCCTATTACTTCTGTTTCTCGGAGAACCCAGACTAACACATATTTTGGAACCAAGAATAGTCCTAGATAAATAGAATTTTCAGAATGAGTTATCTAAACTGACTCTAAAGTTTCTGTGATTAAATCGATAATCTGATTAAAGACACTAATGACTCTAAATTCAGTAGAAAAGAGAGCACTGATAGTCCATAGTGTGATCTAGCAATAGAGATATGCAAAATATCTCCATTTGTTATTCCTAATCAACCACTTATAAGAAGCAAAGAGCTAGGAGACTGTATATGACATTTTTGAACATATTTGGCAAACTAATAAATGTAAAGAGTTGCGTTATAGATATAGAAGCAAAGCTGGGTGGTGGATCTAGAAGCGAAGACAGGTAATGTTACTACAAAAAAAAAAAAAATGGGAAAAGCAAAGCTTAGGCAAACTCAGAAATACATATTGCCAGTTCAAGCACCATGTAAATGACCTAAAATCTTCTATGTGAGCCCTGAAGGAGCTCTCCTATTGCATCAGGCTCAAAATTGCTGAAAAATCAAACTCAAAATGATCTATTACAACTGGCTGAATTACAATGTAAGTTGAACTCCCAGCATCATAAAATGTCTACTTTTAAAATAAGGGCATTGATTAGGAAGAAATGAGATCATGATAGTATGGGTAAGTGTAAGGCAACCCTAACAAAGCTGGGGATGCTGAACCCCCTAAATTCTGATGAATCTTCACCAGTGGAAGAGGCCTCCCCATCCCCAAGAGAATCAGGCTTTCTACCCTTAGTGGAAGCAACCACCCCACCTTCAATGACAGTGGCTTCTCTATCTTTGTCTGGGAGGATTAACCCTGCACTTCCAAAGGAACTTGTAATAGCCTCCCCTGAGGCAGTTGCCATGCAAGATAGAGCTGAGTCTTCTCAAAACCAAACACCACCACCTGTCTTTGCTTCTAGATCTGTCATTAGACCCCAGTTACAGCAGGCACCTAAAGGTAGGTGAGGTCAAAAATGAAATTCATGATGAAATGTGCTATACTCTGAAAGAATGACTTCAGTTTTCAACTTTATACAAATATAGGTTAGGTAACATACTTGTGGGATAATGGTATAGAAACAAAGTTGGATCAGGATGAATTTGTTGATATGGGATTACAAAGTAGATATTCTGTATTTAGTACTGTTGCTCAGGGGAATTAGAAAGGGCTTTAACAGTTTTTTTATTTGGTAGGCTGAAGCATGAATCAAAATATGGCCCACAGTGAGTCAGTTGAAAATGCCAGACTTGCCTTCGTTTGATGTAGAGGAAGGCATTGAAAGGTGTAGAAAGACTGGAATGTGAGATTTGATTTGTAACTTAAGATCTAGTCATCCACCCTGGATGGGTCCAGAGACACATCTTTCACCACTATTGTGAAAAACAAATTTGTGAGAGAAACCCCAGTATCCTTGAAGAACTCTATGATCACTATTTTACTGTGGGACACACCTTACAAGTGAGAACTGTGGACACTGGATTGGGACATCTAAATGTAATAAGACAGTAATTAGATTTCAGGATATCAGGGGCCCAGTATTGGCACTAAATCACCAAAGGCAAGGAAGGTATGGTTACCATAACGGACAGCATCACAGTAGTTGATCGTGGTGTCTCTAGGAGTGAAATAGATAGTATGCCTACTAAATTTTTACTTGATTTGTATAAGCTAAAAAGTTCTAGGTCAAGTGAACAAAGTGTAACCTGAATCATGAAAACAGAGAGTCATGAACCCTCAATCAATTTCTAGACTTGAAATAGTTTGCAGACTCAAAACTCTTTGAGTAAAGAAGGGGACAAGCTCCCTTGAGGAAGGACCCTGCTGTACTACCACAATTTATACTGTCAGTTTTTCTCCCAGCCTTCCTTAAAGCACCATAGGGGCTTTTACCAGGGTGACTGACTATTGAGGAATGGAAAAAAGACATGTTAAAAAAAAATGACTACTAAATACTGGCTCTGAATTGACACTATGAGATCAGGTGATGAATGGAGTTTTAGCTCAGGTCCATTTCACAGTGGTCCAGTGGGTACTTGAACCAATCCTATGGTTATTTCTCTAGTTCTGGAATGCATAATTAGAATAGGTATACTCAGCAGCCAAAAGAATCCTCACATCTCTACCGGTCACTACTATTTATTATTCTCTCTGTGATTCAGGTAATAGTACTGTTTCCTACAGCTGCAATTTTCTTTCTATCTAGAAATATTTAGGATTCTCATCTGTGGTTCATTAAATTTCATTTCTGTGAAATTGTGTGGACTTGCCCTTTCCTATTCTGTTGGTCATTCTTTGAACATCTTCAAGATGAAGTACTTTTTAAAATTTTGGCAAGTTTATTGTCATTATTTCCTCAAATAAACTCATGTAAATAAATTTCTGCTTGCTTTTCTCTTATTAAACTGTCTTTGGTAACAGGAGGCCCTGTTCTAACTAAGAACCTGTAGGCGTTACTGTTTTTCCTCTATAACCATCTCCATGTTTAAAAAACTTACTATTCTTTAGCTTCATTTGGAAAAATTTTAGTGTCTTAAAAATTTCTTGGGAAAACTCTTCCACATCAGCCTCCATGCTTTCCCCATTGAGGTCCAAAAACCCTCCATCCATCCACCATTTTTCTGATCATTGCCACTTCAAAACAAAATTTAAAAACTTCATGTGGCACATATACACCATGGAATATTATGCAGCCATCAAAAACGATGAGTTCGTGTCCTTTGTAGGGACATGGATGAACCTGGAAACCATCATTCTCAGCAAACTGACACAAGAACAGAAAATCAAACACCGCGTGTTCTCACTCATAGGCGGGTGTTGAACAATGGGAACACATGGACACAGGGAGGGGGAGTATCACACACTGGGGTCTGTCGGGGGGGGGGAAAAGGGGAGGGATAGTGGGGGGGTGGGGAGTTGGGGAGGGATAGCATGGGGGAGAAGTGCCAGATATAGGAGATGGGGGAGGAAGGCAGCAAATCACACTGCCATGTGTGTACCTATGCAACAATCTTCCATGTTCTTCACATGTACCCCCAAACCTAAAATGCAATAAAAAAAAAAAAAAAGAAAAAAAACTTCTGATAGGGCTCAATGTTAACTTTTAATTTATCCAGTTCAGGATATTTTGTCAATTCCCACTTGAAAATTTCCTCTTCTTTATTAATAAACTGCACTGCTTCTTCAGATTCCTGAATACGTTTCTGTAGTTGTCTTACATCTGTCACATACTGTTGCATGCGTTCCAGCTCTGCAAATTCTGTAAACTCTTCCATACGGCGTGATTCCTTTTCTATTTCCAGAATAAGTTTCTCTCTCTTGGCTATGAGTTCATTTTCTTTTTTATGTTTAGCATTCTCAATTAGCTCATCATTTTCATCAAAAAATGGGATTAATTTTCTTAGGCCACATGAGGACAGTTGCATTTAAAGCTAAGTCTTCTTGAGGAAATAGAAAAACATCTAAAAAGTAACTCATTTGGCATTTAGATTCCTGGATCCTTGAAATCAACTTTTCAATTCCTGCAGTTCGGGCTTTTTCTACGTAAGTTATCAGATCCATCATCTCTTCTGTTGTTTCAGGGACTTTTAATGCATGTTCTTTAATTGCTTCAAATTCACTGCAAATACATTCATTTTCTCTTCTATATTTTGAAGCTATATCATTTAACAGTATGTTTGCAAAGGCTTTTGCTTTATTTGTCAGGTCTGTTTTCAAATCTTCACAATCCAACCGCACCATAGGGTAATGAATCCACTGAGGCAAAAACATTATTTCTGAGGCAAGACTGAAAAATTTTTCTATAAACTCTGTATATTCATCAAAAGTATGATCTTCTGTCTGAAAAGTCTCTATATTCTCAACTGCTGTTCCATCAAGGAGCCAATTATATTTTTCAACGTATGTCTCATAATGTTTTCTTGCACCTTCTAAGTTCTGATGTACTGCTGCCTTCAGTGTATTAACAGCCCAGTGTAACACGTGTTCAGGAAGTGCTGTGTCAAGATTTACTGGTGTTGAAGTTCCTGATAGCCAAGAGAGGATTGTTTGGACATTCTGCAGAACTTTGGCAATTCGTTCTACCAAACTCAAAACAGTATCTTCCAAATCTTGAAAGGTAGGATAAAATTCCATTTTGTCATCATCAAATGTCAATTCCATCTTAAATATTGGCAGCCTTTGTTGATCTTTTGGGTCAAAGAGTTTTACAAATTCTTCTGCAGTTCTCCTTAAGAGATCCTTTAGCTGATTTGACATATGTATCTGGGTGCTCCTGTATTGGGTGCATATATATTTAGGATCGTTAGCTCTTCTTGTTGCATTGATCCTTTTACCATTACGTAATGTCCTTCTTTGTCTCTTTTGACCTTTGTTGGTTTAAAGTCTATTTTATCAGAGATGAGAATTGCAACTCCTGCTTTTTTTGCTCTCCATTTGCTTGGTAAATCTTCCCCCATCCCTTTATTTTGAGCCTTTGTGTATCTCTGCATGGGAGACGGGTTTCCTGGATACAGCACACTGACGGGTTTTGGCTTTTTATCCAGTTTGCCAGTCTATGTCTTTTGATTGGGGCATTTAGCCCATTTACATTTAGGGTTAATATTGTTATGTGTGAATTTGATCCTGCCATTTTGATGCTAGGTGGCTGTTTTGCCCGTTAGTTGATGCAGTTTCTTCATTGTGTTGCTGCTCTTTGCCATTTGGTATGTTTTTGGAGTGGCTGGTGCTGGTTGTTCCTTTCTATGTTTAGTGCCTCTTTCAGGAGCTCTTGTAAAGCAGGCCTGGTGGTGATGAAATCTCTGAGTACTTGCTTGTTCGCAAAGGATTTTATTTTTCCTTCACTTATGAAGCTTAGTTTGGCTGGATATGAAATTCTGGGTTGAAAATTCTTTTCTTTAAGGATGTTGAATATTGGCCCCCACTCTCTTCTGGCCTGTAGGGTTTCTGCTGAGAGATCTGCTGTGAGTCTGATGGGCTTCCCTTTGTTTGTAACCCGACCTTTCTCTCTGGCTGCCCTTAGCATTTTCTCCTTCATTTCAACCCTGGTGAATCTGACGATTATGTGCCTTGGGGTTGCTCTTCTTGAGGAATATCTTTGTGGTGTTCTCTGTATTTCCTGGACTTGAATATTGGCCTGCCTTCCTAGGTTGGGGAAGTTCTCCTGGATAATGTCCTGAAGAGTGTTTTCCAGCTTGGATTCATTCTCTCTGTCACATTCAGGTACACCTATCAAATGTAGATTAGGTCTTTTCACATAGTCCTATATTTCTTGGAGACTTTGTTCACTCCTTTTT
Organism: Ateles fusciceps; assembly: GCA_036589455.1. Classification (NCBI taxonomy): domain Eukaryota; kingdom Metazoa; phylum Chordata; class Mammalia; order Primates; family Atelidae; genus Ateles; species Ateles fusciceps. The sequence goes on from JAZHEH010000065.1 coordinate 44,873,794, forward strand.
ACCCTTTTTTCTCTACTCTTTCCTTCTCGTTTTATTTCATTGAGTTGATCTTCGACCTCTGATATCCTTTCTTCTGCTTGGTCGATTTGGCTCTTGAAACTTGTGTATGCTTTGCAAAGTTCTTGTGTTGTGTTTTTCAGCTCCATCAGTTCACTTACATTCCTCTCTAAGTTGGTTATTCTCGTTAGCATTTCGTCAAATCTTTTTTCAAAGTTCTTAGTTTCTTTGCATTGGGTTAGAACATGTTCTTTTAGCTCACAGAAGTTTCTTATTACCCACCTTCTGAAGCCTGATTCTGTCATTTCATCACACTCATTGTCCATCGAGCCTTGTTCCCTTGCAGGTGAGGAGCTGTGATCCCTTGTAGTAGGAGAGGCATTCTGGTTTCGGGTGTTTTCCTCCTTTTTTGCGCTGGTTTCTTCCCATCTTTGTGGATTTATCTATGTGTGGTCTTTGTGGTTGGTGATTTTCAGATGGGGTCTCTCAGTGGACGTCCCAGTTTGTTGATGATGAAGTTATTTATTTCTGTTTCTTAGTTTTCCTTCTAACAGTCTGGCTTCTCTGCTGTAGGACTGCTGAGGTCCACTCCCAGCCCTGCTTGCCTGGGGATCACCGGCAGCGGCTGTAGAACAGTAAGGGTTGCTGCCAGTTTCTTCTTCTGCTATCTTTGTCCCAGAAGAATACCCACCAGATGTCAGTCTGAGCTCTCCTTTCTGAGGTGTCTCTTTGGATATATGGGGGTCAGGGAGCTGCTTGAGGGGACAGCGGAGCTCAAGTGCTAAGCTGTGAGCTCCGTTGTTCATTCAGAGTTGCTGGGCAGGAACGTTTAAGTTTGCTGCAGCAGAACCCATAAACCCCTTTTTTCCCCAGGTGCTCTGTCCTGGAGGAGTTAGGGCTTTATTTATGAGTTTCCCTTGTGCTGCTGCCTTTTTCTCAGGGCTGCCTTGCCCAGCAATGAGGCAGCCTAGTCATTGCCTGCAGAGGCTTTGCTGAGCTGCTGTGGTCTCCACCCAGCTGCCCTGTGAGCTTCCCTGTAGTCCTGTTTATACCGGTATAGTTAGAACTGCATTGGCAATGGCCGGCTGCCTCTGCAATGGCAGACTACCTCCATAGCGGCAGACTGCCTCAGTAATGGTGGACGCAACTCCCCCACAGAGCTGGACCGGTCCCAGGTTCAGCTGTGCTTGCTGTGAAACTCTCGATCCAGAGCATTTCCGATTGCAGTTTATTTGTGGGGGGTGGGACCAGCCGAGCCTGATCACCTGGCTCCCTGCCTCTGAGTCTCCAATATTTCTTATATCAGAGTAGAAACAGAGGTTGTATTTATTTTAAAACAGAGTACAGGTAGAGGGAGTATATTTTTCATAACAGTACAAATTGAGAGTGTATATTTTTTATAACAGTGTAGAAATAGAGGTTGCATTTATTTTCAAACAGAGTACACGTAGAGGGTGTATATTTTTTATAACAGAGTACAAATAGAGGTAGTATTTATTTTAAAACAGAGTACACGTAGAGTGTATACAATTTTTATAACAGTGTAAAAAGTGAGGGTGTATATTTTTTATAACCGAGTTGATATGGAGGTTGTTCTTATTTTAAAACTGAGTACATGTAGAGGGAGTATATTTTTTAAAACAGAGTACAATTTGAGGATGTATATTTTTTATAACAGTGTAGAAATAGAGGGTGTAATTATTTTAAGACAGAGTACATTTTGATGGTGTATAATTTTTATAACAGAGTACAAATTGGTTGTATATATTATTTAAAACAGAGTACATGTCTAGGGTGTATATTTTTTATAACATAGTAAAAATTTAGGGGGTACGTTTTTTATAACAGTACAAATAGAGATAGTATTTACTTAAAAACAGAGTACACTTAGAGGGTATATTTATTTTAAAACAGAGTACTAAATGAGGGTGAATATTTTTTATAAGAGAGTAGAAATAGACGTATTTATTTTAAAACAGAGTGCATGTAAAGGGAGTATATTTCTTATAACAGAGTACAAATTGAGGGTGTATATTTTTAATAACAGAGTAGAAATAGAGGGTGTATTTATTTTAAAACAGAGTACATGCCGAGGGTGTATATTTCTTATAACAAAGTAAAAATTGAGGGTGTATATTTTTTTATAACAGAGTACAAATAGAGGTAGTATTTATTTTAAAACAGAGTACACCTAGAGGGTATGTATATTTTATAACAGAGTACAAAGTGAGGGTGAATATTTTTTATTACAGAGTAGAAACAGAGGTTGTATTTATCTTAAAACAGAGTACATGTAGAGAGAGTATATTTTTTATAACAGTGTACATATTGAGGGTGTATATTTTTTGTAACAGTGTAGAAATAAAGGGTGTATTTTTTTTAAAACAGAGTACATGTAGAAGGTGTGTATTTTTTATAACAGAGTTCAAATTGTGGTAGTATTTATTTTAAAACAGAGTACACATAGATTGTATACAATTTTTATAACAGTGTAGAAAGTGAGGGTGTATATTTTTTATAACCGAGTAGATGTAAAGGTTGTTTTTATTTTAAAACAGTACGTGTAGAGGGAGTATATTTTTTATAACAGTGTGGAAATAGAGGGTGTATTTATTTGAAAACAGAGTACATTTAGAGGGTGTATATTTTTATAACAGAGTATAAATTGGTTGTGTATACTATTTAAAACAGGGTACATATCTAGGGTGTATATTTTTTATAACATAGTAAAAATTCAGGGTGTATGATTTTTATAACAGAGAACAAATAGAGATAGCATTTATTTTAAAACAGAGTACACTTAGAAGAAATATATATTTTAAAACGGAGTACTAAATGAGGGTGAATATTTTTTATAAGAGAGTAGAAATAGAGGTTGTATTTATTTTAAAACAGAGTGCATGTAAAGGTAGTGTATTTCTTATAACAGAGTACAAATTGAGGGTGTATATTTTTTATAACAGAGTAGAAATAGAGGGTGTATTTATTTTAAAACAGAGTACATGCCGAGGGTGTATATTTCTTATAACAAAGTAAAAATTGAGGGTGTATCTTTTTTATAACAGAGTACAAATAGAGGTAGTATTTATTTTAAAACAGAGTACGCCTAGACGGTATATATTTTTTATAACAGAGTACAAAGTGAGGGTGAATATTTTTTATAACAGAGTAGAAACAGAGGTTGTATTTATTTTAAAACAGAGTACAGGTAGAGAAAGTATATTTTTTATAACAGTGCACATATTGAGGGTGTGTATTTTTTGTAACAGTGTAGAAATAGAGGGTGTATTTATTTTAAAACAGAGTACATGTAGAGGGTGTATATTTTTTATAACAGAGTACAAATTGTTTATGTATATTATTTAAAACAGAGTACATGTCTAGGGTGTATATTTTTTATCACATAGTAAAAATTGAATGTGTATGTTTTTTATAACAGAGTACAAATAGTGATTGTATTTAGTTTAAATCAGAATACACCTAGAGGGTATATATTTTCTATAACAGAGTAGAAATAGAGGGTGTATTTATTTTAAAACAGACTACATCTGGAGGGTATATATTTTTTATAACAGAGTACAAAGCGAGGGTGAATATTTTTTATAACAGAGTAGAAACAGAGGATATAATTTTTTTAAAACAGAGTACAGGTAGAGGGAGAATATTTTTTATTACAGAGTACAAATTGAGGGTGCATATTTTTTATAACAGTGTATAAATGGAGGGTGTATTTATTTTCAAAAAGAGTACATGTAGAGGGTGTATATTTTTTATAACAGAGTTCAAATACAGGTAATATTTATCTTAAAACAGAGTACAGGTTGAGTGTATACAATTTTTATAACAGTGTATAAAGTGAGGGTGTATATTCTTTACAACCGAGAAGATATAGAGGTTGTTTTTATTTTAAAACAGAGTACATGTAGAGGGAGTATATTTTTTTAACAGAGTACAATTGGAGGATGCATATTTTTTATAACAGTGTAGAAAAAGAAGGTTTATTTGTTCTAAAACAGAGTACATTTATAGGGTGTATATTTTTTATAACAGAGTAAAATTTGAGGGTGTATATTCTTTATAACAGAGTAGAAATAGATGGTGTATTTATTTTAAAAAAGAGTACATGCAGAGGGTGTATATTTTTTATAACACAGTACCAATTGAGCATGCATATTTTTTATAACAGAGTAGAAAAAGAGGTTGTATTTATTTTAAAACAGAGTACATGTAGAGGGAGTATATTTATTATAACAGAGTACACTTTGAGGATGTATATTTTTTATAACAGTGTAGCAATAGAGGGTGTATTTATTTTGAAACAGAGTACATTTAGAGTGTGTATATTTTTTATAACAGAGTACAAATTGGTTCCGTATATTATTTAAAACAGAGTACATATCTAGGGTGCATATTTTTTATAACATAGTAAAAATTGAGGGTGTATGTCTTTTATAACAGAGTGCAAATAGAGATAGTATTTATTTTAAAACAGAGTACACCTAGAGGGTATATATATTTTAAAACAGAGTACTAAATAAGGGTGAATATTTTTTATAACAGAGTAGAAAGAGAGGTTGTATTTATTTTAAAAGAGAGTACAACTAAAGGGAGTATATTTTTTATAACAGAGTACAAATTGAGGGTGTATATTTATTAAAACAGTAGCAATAGAGGGTGTATTTATTTTAAAAAAGAGTACATGCAGAGGGTGCATATTTTTTATAACACAGTACAAATTGAGGATGTATACTTTTTATAATAGAGTACAAATAGAGGTTGTATTTATTTTAAAACAGAGTACACCTAGAGGGTGTATATATTTTATAACAGAGTACAAAGTGAGGGTGAATATTTTTTATAACAGAGTAGAAAAAGAGGTTGTATTTATTTTAGAACAGAGTACAGGAAGAGGGAGTATATTTTTATAACAGAGTAAAACTTGAGTGTGTATATTTTTTATAACAGGGTAGAAATAGAGGGTATATTTATTTTAAGAGAGAGTATATGTAGAGGGTGCATATTTTTTATAACAGAGTACAAGTAGTGGTAGTATTTATTTAAAGTCAGAGTACAGGTAGAGTGTATATATTTTTTATAACAGTGTATAAAGTGAGGGTGTATATTTTTTATAACAGAGTAGAAATAGAGGGTGTATTTATTTTAAAAAAGAGTACATGCAGAGGGTGCATATTTTTTTTTACACAGAACAAATTGAGGGTGTATATTTTTTATAACACAGTACAAAGAGAGATAGTATTTATTTTACAACAGAGTACACTAAGAGGGTATATATTTTTTATAACAGAGTACAAATTGAGGGTGAGTATTCTTTATAACAGAGTAGAAACAGAGGTTGTATTTATTTCAAAACAGAGTAGAGGTATAGGGAGTATATTTTTTACAACAGAGTACAAACTGAGGGTTTATATTTTTTATAATAGTGTAGAAATAGAGGGTATATTAATTTTAAAACAGAGTACATGTAGAGGGTGTATATGTTTTATAATAGAGTGCACATAGAGGTAGTATTTATTTTAAAACAGAGTGCAAGTAGACTGTATATATTTTTAATAACATTTTATAAAACGTGGGTGTATATTTTTTATAACCGAGTAGATTTAGAGATAGTTTTTATTTTAAAACAGAGTACATGTAGACGAAGTATATTTTTTATAACAGGGTACAATTTGAGTGTGTATATTTTTTATAACAATGTAGAAATAGAGGGGCGTATTTATTTTAAAACAGAGTACATTTAGAGGGTGTATTTTTTTAAAACAGAGTACAAATTGGTTGTGTATAGTATTTAAAATAGAGTACGAGTCTATTGTGTATATTTTTTATAACATAGTAAAAATTGAAGGTGTATGTTTTTTATAACATTGTACAAATGGAGATAGTATTTATTGTAAAACCGAGTACACCTAGAGGGTATATATATTTTAAAACAGAGTACTAAATGAGGGTGAATATTTTTTATAACAGAGTAGAAATAGAGGTTGTATTTATTTTAAAACAGAGTACAAGTAAAGGGAGTATATTTTTTATAACAGAGTACAATTTGAGGGTGTATATTTTTTAAAACAGAGTTGAAATAGAGGGGTGTATTTATTTTAAAAAAGAGTACATGCGGGGGGATCCAAGATGGCCGATTAGGAGCAGCTGAGGATTGCAGCTCCCAGTGAAAGCGCGGAGGGTGAGTGGACGCCGCATTGCCAGACAGATTTTTATTGCCCACAGACCAGGAGATTCCCAGGGGGAGGAGCCCCATGAGTCGCCAGTGCGGCTGGTTTGGCCGGCGCAGCAGTTTTTGACGGCGGGACTGTTTTCGCCGGCACTGCTGTTTTGGGCAGCGTCCCGGCGCAGCGGTTCCCCATACAAAATACGTGGGTCCGGGTGCCGTTTTAGCTGGCAATTGGAGCTCCGGGAAGGCAGAGCCGCCCATTCATCTGATTAAAAAAGGGGACTGAAACAGGCAGCCAGGCCGGGAGATTTCCCAGGCAAAAAAAAAAACGCCACGAATCTCCGCGCCCGCGGTTTCAGCCGGCGCAGTGGGTCGCTGCACGGGAAATCACACAGATCCCGGCGCCTTTTCAACAGGCGGCTGGAACACCTGGGAGACTCTGAGGCAGGGAGCCAGGTGATCAGGCTCGGCTGGTCCCACCCCCCACAAAAAACAGCCATCGGAAACGCTCTGGATCCAGAGTTTCACAGCAAGCACAGCTGAGCCCGGGATGGCCCAGCTCTGTGGGGGAGGGGCGTCCGCCATTACTGAGGCAGTCTGCCGCTACAGAGGTAGTTTGCCATTGCCAAGGCAGTTCTCACTACACCGGTATAAACAGGACTGCAGGGAAGTTCATACGGCAGCTGGGTGGAGCCCACAGCAGCTCAGCAAAGCCTCTGTAGGCAAACAGTGACTAGGCTGCCTCATCGCTGGGCAAGGCAGCCCTGAGAAAAAGGCAGCAGCACCAGGGAAACTCATAAATAAAGCCCTAACTCCCCGGGACAGAGCACCTGGGGAAAAAGGGGTTTATGAGTTCTGCTGCAGCAGACTTAAACGTACCTGCCCAGCAACTCTGAATGAACAACGGAGCTCACAGCTCAGCACTTGAGCTCCTATAAAGGAAACTCTGTCTCCTCAAGCAGCTCCCTGATCCCTGTATATCCAACGAGTCACCTCACAAAGGAGTGCTCAGACGGACATCTGGTGGGTATTCTTCTGGGACAAAGATAGCAGAAGAGACTGGCAGCAACCGTTACTGTTCTGCAGCTGCTGCAGGTGATCCCCCAGGCAAGCAGGGCCGGGAGTGGACTTCAGCAGCCCTACAGCAGAGGGGTCAGACTGGTAGAAGGAAAACTAAGAAACAGAAATAAATAACTTCATCATCAACAAACGGGACGTCCACTGAGAGACCCCATATGAAAATCACCAACCACAAAGACCACACATAGATAAATCCACAAAGATGGGAAGAAACCAGCGCAAAAAGGAGGTAAACACCCGAAACCAGAATGCCTCTCCTCCTACAAGGGATCACAACTCCTCACCAGCAAGGGAACAAGGCTGGATGGACAATGAGTGTGATGAAATGACTGAATCAAGCTTCAGAAGGTGGGTAGTAAGAAATTTCTGTGAGCTAAAAAAACATGTTCTAACCCAATGCAAACAAACTAACAACCTTGAAAAAGATTTGACGAAATGCTAATGAGAATAACCAACTTAGAGAGGAATGTAAGTGAATTGATGGAGCTGAAAAACACAACACAAGAACTTTGCGAAGCATACACAAGTTTCAACAGCCGAATCGACCAAGCAGAAGAAAGGATATCAGAGGTCGAAGATCAACTCAATGAAATAAAACGAGAAGGAAAGAGTAGAGAAAAAAGGGTAAAAAGGAATGAACAAAGTCTCCAAGAAATATGGGACTATGTGAAAAGACCTAATCTACGTTTGATAGGTGTACCTGAATGTGAAGGGGAGAATGAATCCAAGCTGGAAAATACTCTTCAGGATATTATCCAGGAGAACTTCCCCCAACATAGGAAGGCAGGCCAATATTCAAGTCCAGGAAATACAGAGAACACCACAAAGATATTCCTCAAGAAGAGCAACCCCAAGGCACATAATCGTCAGATTCACCAGGGTTGAAATGAAGGAGAAAATGCTAAGGGCAGCCAGAGAGAAAGGTCGGGTTACCCACAAAGGGAAGCCCATCAGACTCACAGCAGATCTCTCAGCAGAAACCCTACAAGCCAGAAGAGAGTGGGGGCCAATATTCAACATCCTTAAAGAAAAGAACTTCCAACCCAGAATTTCATATCCAGCCAAACTGAGCTTCATAAGTGAAGGAAAAATAAAATCCTTTGCGAACAAGCAAGTACTCAGAGATTTCATCACCACCAGGCCTGCTTTACAAGAGCTCCTGAAAGAGGCACGAAACATAGAAAGGAGCAACCAGTACCAGCCACTCCAAAAACATACCAAACAGTAAAGACCATCAACACAATGAAGAAATTACATCAACTAATGGGCAAAACAGCCACCTAGCATCAAAATGGCAGGATCAAATTCACACATAACAATATTAACCCTAAATGTAAATGGGCTAAATGCCCCAATTAAAAGACATAGACTGGCAAACTGGATAAAAAGCCAAAACCCGTCAGTGTGCTGTATCCAGGAAACCCATCTCACATGCAGAGATACACAAAGGCTCAAAATAAAGGGATGGGGGAAGATTTACCAAGCAAATGGAGAGCAAAAAAAGCAGGAGTTGCAATTCTCATCTCTGATAAAATAGACTTTAAACCAACAAAGATCAAAAGAGACAAAGAAGGACATTACATAATGGTAAAAGGATCAATGCAACAAGAAGAGCTAACGATCCTAAATATATACGCACCCAATACAGGAGCACCCAGATACATAAGGCAAGTTCTCAGTGACTTACAAAGAGACTTAGATTCCCACACAATAATAGTGGGAGACTTGAACACCCCGTTGTCAATGTTAGACAGATCAACAAGACAGAAAATTAACAAGGATATCCAGGACTTGAACTCACACCTGGATCAAGCAAACCTAATAGACATTTACAGAACTCTCCACCCCAAATCCACAGAATATACATTCTTCTCAGCACCACATCAAACCTACTCTAAAATTGACCACATAATGGGAAGTAAATCACTCCTCAGCAAATGCAAAAGAACAGAAATCATAACAAACAGTCTCTCAGACCACAGTGCAATCAAGTTAGAACTCAGAATTCAGAAACTGACTCAGAACCACACAGCTTCATGGAAACTGAACAACTGGCTCTTGAATGTTGACTGGATAAACAATGAAATGAAGGCAGAAATAAAGATGTTCTTTGAAACCAACGAGAACGAAGACACAACATACCAGAATCTCTGGGACACATTTAAAGCAGTCTCTAGAGGAAAGTATATAGCAATAAATGCCCACATGAGAAGCAAGGAGAGATCTAAAATTGACACCCTATCATCAAAATTGAAAGAGCTAGAGGAGCAAGATCAAAAAAACTCAAAACCTAGCAGAAGACAAGAAATAACTAAGATCAGAGCAGAACTGAAGGAGATAGAGACACGAAAAACTCTTCAAAAAATCAACAAATCCAGGAGCTGGTTTTTTGAAAAGGTCAACAAAATAGACAGACCACTAGCCAGATTAATAAAAAAGAAAAGAGAAAATAATCAAATAAATGCAATAAAAAACGATAAAGGGGATATCACCACAGATTCCACAGAAATTCAAACCATCATCAGAGATTATTACAAACAACTCTATGCACATAAACTAGTAAACCTGGAAGAAATGGATAAATTCCTGGACACATGCATCCTCCCAAGCCTAAACCAGGAAGAAGTCGAAACCCTGAATAGACCAATAACAAGGTCTGAAGTTGAGGCAGCAATTAAGAGCCTACCACCCAAAAAAGCCCAGGTCCAGATGGGTTCACAGCTGAATTCTACCAGACATACAAAGAGGAGCTGGTACCATTCCTTTTTGAAACTATTCCAAACAATCCAAAGAGAGGGAATCCTTCCTAAATCATTTTATGAGACCAACATCATCCTGATACCAAAACCTGGCAGAGACTCAGCAAGAAAAGAAAACTTCAGGCCAATATCCATGATGAACATAGATGCAAAAATCTTCAATAAAATACTGGCAAACCGATTGCAACAGCACATCAAAAAGCTTATCCACCATGATCAAGTAGGCTTCATCCCGGGGATGCAAGGCTGGTTCAACATACGCAAATCTATAAACATAATCCACCACATAAACAGAACCAAAGACAAAAACCACATGATTATCTCAATTGATGCAGAGAAGGCTTTTGACAAAATTCAACAGCCCTTTATGCTAAAAACTCTCAATAAACTAGGTATTGATGGAACATATCTCAAAACGATAAAAGCTATTTACGACAAACCAACAGCCAATATCATACTGAATGGGCAAAAACTAGAAGCATTCCCTTTGAAATCTGGCACTAGACAAGGGTGTCCCCCTCTCACCACTCCTATTCAATATAGTACTGGAAGTTCTAGCCAGAGTAATCAGGCAAGAAAAAGAAATAAAGGGTATTCAAATAGGAAAGGAGGAAGTCAAATTGTCTCTATTTGCAGACGATATGATTGTATATCTAGAAGACCCTATCGTCTCAGCCCAAAATCTCCTGAAACTGATAAGCAACTTCAGCAAAGTCTCAGGATATAAAATCAATGTGCAAAAATCACAAGCATTCCTATACACCAATAACAGACTTAAAGACAGCCAAGTCAAGAACCAACTGCCGTTCACAATCGCTACAAAGAGAATAAAATACCTAGGAATACAACTAACAAGGAACGTAAAGGACCTCTTCAAGGAGAACTACAAACCACTGCTCAATGAAATAAGAGAGGACACAAACAGATGGAGAAATATTCCATGTTCATGGCTAGGAAGAATCAATATTGTCAAAATGGCCATACTGCCCAAAGTAATTTACAGATTCAACGCTATCCCTATCAAGCTACCAATGACCTTCTTTGAAGAACTGGAAAAAACCACCTTAAACTTCATATGGAACCAAAAGAGAGCCCGCATAGCCAAGTCAATTCTAAGCAAAAAGAACAAAGCTGGAGGCATCACACTCCCGGACTTCAAATTATACTACAAAGCTACAGTAATCAAAACAGCATGGTACTGGTACCAAAACAGAGATATAGACCAATGGAACAGGACAGAGACCTCCGACGCAACACAACACATCTACAACCACCTGATCTTTGACAAACCTGACAAAAACAAACAATGTGGAAGCGAGTCCCCTGTTTAATAAATGGTGTTGGGAAAACTGGCTCGTCTTGTGCAGAAAGTAGAAGCTGGACCCCTTCCTGACACCTTACACTAAAATTAACTCCAGATGGATTAAAGACTTAAACATAAGACCTAACACCATAAAAACCCTAGAAGAAAATCTAGGCAAAACCATTCAGGACATAGGTGTAGGCAAGGACTTCATGACCAAAACACCAAAAGCAGTGGCAACAAAAGCCAAAATAGACAAATGGGACCTAATCAAACTCCACAGCTTCTGCACAGCAAAAGAAACAGTCATTAGAGTGAATCGGCAACCAACAGAATGGGAAAAAATTTTTGCAGTCTACCCATCTGACAAAGGGCTGATAACCAGAATCTACAAAGAACTGAAACACATTTACAAGAAAAAAAACAAACAAGCCCATTCAAAAGTGGGCAAAGGATATGAACAGACACTTTGCAAACGAGGACATGCATGAGGCCAACAAGCATGTGAAAAAATGCTCATCATCACTGGTCATTGGAGAAATGCAAATCAAAACTACATTGAGATACCATCTCACGCCAGTTAGAATGGCGGTCATTGAAGAATCTGGAGACAGTGGATGCTGGAGAGGATGTGGAGAAGTGGGGACGCTTTTACACTGTTGGTGGGAGTGTAAATTGGTTCAACCATTGTGGAAGACGGTGTGGCGATTCCTCAAGGACCTGGAAATGGAAATTCCATTTGATCCAGTGATCCCATTACTGGATATATATTCAGGAGACTATGAATCGTTCTACTATAGGGACACATGCACGCGAATGTTCATTGCAGCACAGTTTACAATGGCAAAGACCTGGAACCAACCCAAATGCCCATCGATGATGGACTGGACAGGGAAAATGTGGCACATATACACCATGGAATATTATGCAGCCATCAAAAACGATGAGTCCGTGTCCTTTGTAGGGACATGGATGAACCTGGAAACCATCATTCTCAGCAAACTGACACAAGAACAGAAAATCAAACACCGCATGTTCTCACTCATAGGCGGGTGTTGAACAATGGGAACACATGGACACAGGGAGGGGAGTATCACACACTGGGGTCTGTCGGGGGGAAAAAGGGGAGGGATAGTGGGGGGTGGGGAGTTGGGGGAGGGATAGCATGGGGGAGAAATGCCAGATGTAGGTGATGGGGGAGGAAGGCAGCAAATCACACTGCCATGTGTGTACCTATGCAACAATCTTGCATGTTCTTCACATGTACCCCCAAAACCTAAAATGCAAAAAAAAAAAAACAAAAAAAAAAAAACTGAGTACATGTCTAGGGTGTATATTTTTTATAACATAGTAAAACTTGAGGGTGTATGTTTTGTATAACAGAGTACAATTAGAGATAGTATTTATTTTTAAACAGAGTACACCTAGAGGGTATATATATTTTAATACAGAGTAAATATAAAGGGAGTGTATTTTTTACAACAGAGTACAAATTGAGGGTGTATATTTTTTACAACAGAGTTGAAATAGAGGGTGTATTTATTTTAAAAAAGAGTACATGCAGAGGTTGTATATTTTTTATAACAGTAGAAAATGAGGGTGTGTATTTTTTATAACATAGTAAAAATTCATAGTGCATGATTTTTATAACAGAGAACAAGTAGAGATAATATTTATTTTAAAACAGAGTAGAGTTAGAGTGTATATATATTTTAAAACAGAGTAGTAAATGAGGGTAAATATTTTTTATAACATAGTAGAAATATAGGATGTATTTATTTTAAAACAGAGTACATGTAAAGGGAGTATATTTCTTATAACAGAGTACAAATTGAGGATGTATATTTTTTATAACAGTGTAGAAATAAAAGGTGTATTTATTTTAAAACACAGTACATGTAGAGGGTGTATATTATTTTTTATAACAGAGTACAAATAGAGGTAGTATTTATTTTAAAACAGACTACAGGTAGAGTGTATATATTTTTTATAACAGTGTATAAAGTGAGGGTGTATATTTTTTATAACCGAGTAGATACAGAGATTGTTTTTATTTTAAAACAGAGTACGCATAGAGGGAGTATATTTTTTATAACAGAGTACAATTGGAGGATGCATATTTTTTATAACAATGCAGAAATAGAAGATGTATTTATTTTAAATCAGAGTATATTTAGAGGGTGTATATTTTTTATAACAGAGTACAAATTGGTTGTGTATATAATTTAAAACAGAGTACAAGTCTAGGGTGTATATTTTTAATAGCATAGTAAAGTTGAGGGTGTTTTTTTAACAGAGTACAAATAGAGATAGTATTTATTTTTAAAGAGAGTACACCTAGAGGGTATATATATTTTAAAACAGAGTACAAATTGAGGGTGTATATTTTTTATAACAGAGTATAAATTGAGGATGTATGTTATTTATAACAGAGTAGGAATAGAGGGTGTATTTATTTTAAAACAGAGTACATGTAGAGGGTGTATATTTTTTATAACAGTGTACAAACAGAGCTAGTATTTATTTTAAAACAGAGTACACATAGAGTGTATACAATTTTTATAACAGTGTATAAAGTGAGGGTGTATATTTTTTATAACCGAGTAGATATAGAGGTTGTTTTATTTTAAAACAGAGTACATGTAGAGGGAGTATATTTTTTATAACAGAGTACAATTTGAGGATGTATATTTTTTATAACAATGTAGAAAGAGAGGGTGTATTTATTTTAAAGCAGAGTACATTTAGAGGGTGTATATTTTTTATAACAGAGTACAAATTGGTTGTTTATGTTATTTAAAACAGAGTACATGTCTAGGTTGTATATTCTCTATAACATAGTAAAAATTCAGGGTGTATGTTTTTTATAACAGAGTACAATTAGAGATAGTATTTATTTTTAAACAGAGTACACTTAGAGGGTATATATATTTTAAAACAGAGTACAAAGTGGGGGTGAATATTTTTTATAGCAGAGTAGAAATAGAGGTTGTATTTGTTTTAAAACAGAGTACACATAAAGGGAGTATATTTCTTATAACAGACTAAAAATTGAGGGTGTATATTTTTATAACAGAGTAGAAATAGAGGGTGCATTTATTTTAAAACAGCAAATCACACTGCCATGTGTGTACCTATGCAACAATCTTCCATGTTCTTCACATGTACCCCAAAACCTAAAATGCAATTAAAAAAAAAAAAAACAAAAACAGAGTACTTGCAGAGGGTGTATATTTCTTATAACAAAGTAAAAATTGAGGGTGTATATTTTTTATAACAGGGTACAAATAGAGGTAGTATTTATTTTAAACAGAGTACATCTGGAGGTTATATATTTGTTACAACAGAGTACAAAGTGAGGGAGCATATTTTTTATAGCACAGTAGAAACAGATGTTGTATTTGTTTTAAAACAGAGTACAGGTAGAATGAGCATACATTTTTTAGCAGAGTACAATTTGAAGGTGTATATTGTTTATAACAGTGTGGAAATAGAGGGTGTATTTATTTTAAAACAGAGTACATGTAGAGGGTGTATGTTTTTTATACCAGAGTACAAATAGAGGTAGTATTTATTTTAAAACAGAGTACACGTTGAGTGTATACAATTTGTATAACGGTGTATAAAGTGAGGGTGTATATATTTTATATAACCGAGTAGATATAGAGGTTGTTTTTATTTTAAAACAGAGTACATGTAGAGGGAATATATTTTTATAACAGAGTACAATTGGAGGATGTATATTTTTTATAACAGAGTAGAAATAGAGGTTATACTTATTTTAAAACAGAGTATACCTAGAGGTTATATATATTTTAAAACAGAGTACTAAGTGAGGGTGAATATTTTTTATAACAGAGAAGAAATAGAGGTTGTATTTATTTTAAAACAGAGTACATGTAAAGGGAATATATTTATTATAACAGAGTACAATTTGAGGATGTATATTTTTTATAACAGTGTAGAAATAGAGGGTGTATTTATGTTAAAACAGAGTATATATAGAGGGTGTTTTTCTTATAACAGAGTACAAATAGAGGTAGTATATATTTTAAAACACAGTACAGGTAGAGTGTATATATTTTCTATAACACTGTATAAACTGAGGGTGTATATTTTTTATAAACGAATAGATTTAGAGGTTTTTTTTATTTTAAAACAGTACATGTAGAGGGAGTATAGTTTTTATAACAGAGTACAATTTGAGGATGTATATTTTTTATAACAGTGTAGAAATAGAGGGTGTATTTATTTTAAAACAAAGTACATTTAGAGGGTGTATATTTTTTATAACAGTGTAGAAATAGAGGGTGTATTTATTTTAAAACAGGTACATTTAGAGGGTGTATATTTTTTATAACAGAGTACAAATTGGTTATGTATATTATTTAAAACAGAGTACATATCTAGGGTGAATATTTTTTATAACATAGTAAAAATTCAGGTTGTATGTTTTTTATAACAGAGTACAAATAGAGATAGTATTTATTTTAAAATAGAGTATACTTAGAGGGTATATATATTTTAAAACAGAGTACTAAATGAGGGTGAATATTTTCTATAATAGAATAGAAATAGAGGTTGTATTTATTTTAAAACAGAGTACATGTAAAGGGAGTATATTTTTCATAATAGAGTACAAATTGAGGGTGTATATTTTTTATAACAGAGTAGAAATAGAGGGTGTATTTATTTTAAAACAGAGTTCACCTATAGGTCACCTATAGGTGAACTCTGTTTTAAAATAAATACACCCTCTATTTCTACTCTGTTATAGGTGATGGGGAGGAAGGCAGCAAATCACACTGCCATGTGTGTACCTATGCAACAATCTTCCATGTTCTTCACATGTACCCCCCAAACCTAAAATGCAATAAAAAATAAATAAATAAATAAATAAAATAAAAATAAAAATAAAAATAAAAATAAATAAATAAAACAGAGTTCAGGCAGAGGGTGTATATTTCTTATAACAAAGTAAAAATTGAGGGTGCATATTTTTTATAACAGGGTACAAATAGAGGTAGTCTTTATTTTAAAACATTACACGTAAAGTGTATATATTTTTTATAGCAGTGTATAAAGTGTGGGTGTATATTTTTTATACCTGAGTAGATACAGAGTTCGTTTTTATTTTAAAACAGAGAACATGTAGAGGGAGTATATTTTTTATAACAGAGTACAATTGGTGGATGTATATTTTTTATAATAGTGTAGATATGGAGTGTGTATTTATTTTAAAACAGAGTACATTTAGAGGGTGTATATTTTTTATAACAGAGTACATATAGAGATAGTATTTATTTTAAAAGAGAGTACACCTAGAGGGTATATATATTTTAAAACAGAGTACTAAATGAGGGTGAGATATTTTTTATAACACAGTAGAAATAGAGTGTGTATTTATTTCAAAACAGAGTACATGTAGAGGGAGTTTATTTTTATAACAGAGTACAATCTGAGGATGTATATTTTTTAAAACAGTGTAGAAATAGAGGGTGTATTTATTTTAAAACAGAGTACATTTAGAGGGTGTATATTTTTTATAACAGAGTACAAATTGGTTCTGTATATTATTTAAAACAGAGTACAAGTCTAGGGTGTACATTTTTTATAACATAGTAAAAATTGAGGGTGTATGTTTTTTATAACAGAGTACAAATAGAGATAGTGTCTATTTTAAAAGAGAGTACACATAGAGGGTATATATATGTTAAAACAGTGTACTAACTGAGGATGAACATTTGTTATAACAGAGTAGAAATAGAGGTTGTATTAATGTTAAAACAGAGTACATGTAAAAGTAGTATATTTTTCAAAACAGAGTACTAATTGATGGTATATATTTTTTATAACAGAGTAGAAATAGAAGGTGTATTTATTTTAAAAAAGAGTATAGACAGAGGGTGTATATTTTTTATAACACAGTACAAATTGAGGGTGTATATTTTTTTATAACAGGGAACAAACAGAGGTAGTATTTATTTTAAAACAGAGTACACCTAGAGGGTATATTTTTTTAAAACAGAGTACAAAGTGAGAGTGAATATTTTTTATAACAGAGTACAAACAGAGGTTGTATTTATTTTAAAACAGAGTACAGGTTTAGGGAGTATATTTTTTATAACAGGGTACAAAATGAGGGGTGTATATTTTTATAACAGTGTAAAAAAGAGGGTGTATTTACTTAAAACAGAGTACAAGTAGAGGGTGTATATTTTTTATAACAGAGTACAAATAGAAGTAGTATTTATTTTAAAACAGAGTACAGGTAGAGTGTATATATTTTTATAACAGTTTATAAAGTGTGGCTGTACATTTTTTATAACTGAGTAGATATAGAGGATGATTTTATTTTAAAACCGAGAACATGTAGAGGGAGTATACTTTTTATAACAGAGTAAAATTTGCTTATGTATATTTTTTATAACAGTGTGGAAATAGAGGGTATATTTATTTTAAAACAGAGTACATTTAGAGGGTGTATATTTTTTATAACAAAGTACAAATTGATTGTGTATATTATTTAAAACAGAGTCCATTTCTAGGGTGCATATTTTTTATAGCATAGTAAAAATTAAGGGTGTATGTTTTTTATAACAGAGTACGAATAAAGATAGTATTTATTTTAAAGCAGAGTACAACTAGAGGGTTTATATATTTTAAAACAGAGCACTAAATGAGGGTGAATATTTTTTATAACAGAGTAGAAATAGAGGTTGTATTTATTTTAAAACAGAGTACACCTAAAGGGAGTATATTTTTTATGAAAGAGTACAAATTGAGGGTGTATATACTTTATAACAGGGTAGATATAGAGTGCATATTTATTTTAAAACAGAGTACATGCAGAGGGTGTATATTTCTTATAACACAGTACAAATTGAGGGTATATATTTTTATAACAGAGTACAAACAGAGGTAGCATTTATTTTAAAACAGAGTACATGTAGAGTGTATATATTTCTTATATCAGTGTATAAAGTGTGGGTGTATATTTTTTATAACTAAGTAGATATAGAGGTTGTTTCTATTTTAAAACAGAGTACATGTAGACGGAGTATATTTTTTATAACTGAGTACAATTGGATTATGTATATTTTTCATAACAGTGTAGAAGTAGAGGGCATATTTATATTAAAACAGAGTACATTTAGAGGGTGCATATTTTGTATAACAGAGTACAAATTGGTTGTGTATATTATTTAAAACAGAGTACAAGTCCAGGGTGTATATTTTTTATAACATGGTAAAAATTGAGGGTGTTTGTTTTTTTATAACAGAGTACAAATAGAGATAGTATTTATTTTAAAACACAGTACACCTAGAGGGTATATATATTTTAAAACAGAGTACTAAATTAGGGTGACCATTTCTTATAACAGAGTAGAAATAGAGGTTGTATTTATGTTAAAGCAGAGTACATGAAAAAGGAGTATAGTTTTCATAGCAGAGTACAAACTAAGGGTGATTTTTTTAAAACAGAGTGGAAATAGAGGTTGTATTTATTTTAAAAAAGAGTACATGCAGAGGGTGTATATTTTTTATAACACAGTACAAATTGAGGGTGTATATTTTTTATAACAGTGTACAAATAGAGGTAGTATTTATTTTAAAACAGATTACACATAGAGGATATATATTTTTCATAACAGAGTACAGAGTGAGGCTGAATATTTTTTGTATCAGAGTAGAAACAGAGGTTGTATTTATTTTAAAACCGAGTATAGGTAGATTGAGTATATTTTTTATAACAGAGTACATATTGAGGGTGTATATTTTTTATAACAGAGTACATATTGAGGGTGTACATTTTTTATAACAGAGTACATATTGAGGGTGTATATTTTTTATAACAGAGTACATATTGAGGGTGTATATTTTTTATAACAGAGTACATATTGAGGTGTATATTTTTTATAACAGAGTACATATTGAGGGTGCACATTTTTTATAACAGAGTACATATTGAGGGTGTATATTTTTTATAACAGAGTACAAATTGATTGTATATATTTTTTCAAACAGAGTACATGTCTAGAGTGTATATTTTTTATAGCATAGTAAAAATTCATGGTGTATGTTTTTTATAACAGAGTACAATTATAGATAGTATTTATTTTAAAATAGACTACACCTAGAGGGTATATATATTTTAAAACAGAGTACTAAATGAGGGTGAATATTTTTTATAACAGAGTAGAAATAGTGGGTGTATTTATTTGAAAATAGAGTACATGCAGAGTGTGTATATTTTTTATAACACAGTAAAAATTGAGGGTGTATATTTTTTATAACAGAGTACAAATAGAGGTAGTATTTATTTTAAAACAGAGTACACCTAGAGGGTATATGTTATTTATAATAGTGTTTAAAATGAGGGAGTATATTTTTATAACTGAGTAGATATACAGGTTGTTTTTATTTTAAAACAGAGTACATGTATAGGGAGTATATTTTTTATAACAGAGTACAATTTGAGGATGTATATTTTTTACAACAGTGTACAAATAGTGGGTGTATTTATTTTAAAACAGAGTACATTTAGAGGGTGTATATTGTTTATAACAGAGTACAAATAGAGGTAGTATTTATTCTAAAAAAGAGTACAGGTAGAGTGAATATAATTTTTATAACAGTGTATAAAGTGAGGGTGCATACTTTTTATAACTGAGTAGATTTAGAGGTTTTTTTAATTTTAAAACTGAGTACATGTAGAGGGAGTATATTTTTTAAAACAGAGTACTATTTGAGGATATATATTTTTTATAACAGTGTAGAAATAGAGGGTGTTTTTATTTTAAAACAGAGTACATTTAGAGGGTGTATATTTTTTATAACAGAGTACAAATTGGTTGTGTATATCATTTAAAACAGAGTATATGTCTAGTGTGTATATTTTTTATAGCATAGTAAAAATTAAGGGTGTATGTTTTTTATGACAGAGTACAAATAGAGATAGTATTTATTTTAAAACAGAGTACACTTAGAGGTTATATATATTTTAAAACAGAGTACCAAATGAGGGTGAATATTTTTTATAACAGAGTAGAAATAGAGGGTGTATTTCTTTTAAAACAGAGTACATGTAAAGTTAGTATATTTCCTATAACAGAGTACAAATTGAGGGGGTATATTTTCTATAACAGAGTAGAAATAGAGGGTCTATTTATTTTAAAACAGAGTACATGCAGAGGGTGTATATTTCTTATAACAAAGTAAAAATTGAGGGTGTATGTTTTTTCATAACAGAGTACAAATAGAGTTAGTATTTATTTTAAACAGAGTACATTTGGAGGTTACATATTTTTTACAACAGAGTACAAAGTGAGGGTGAATATTTTTTATATCAGAGTAGAGAAAGAGGTTGTATTTATTTTAAAACGGGGTACAGGTAGAGGGAGTATATTTTTATAACATAGAACAAATTGAGGATGTATATTTTTTATAACACTGTAGAAATAGAGGGTGTATTTATTTTAAAACAGAGTACATGTTGAGGGTGTATATTTTTTATAACAGAGTACAAATAGAGGTAGTATTTATTTGAAAACAGAGTACACGTAGAGTGCATACAATTTTTATAACAGTGTATAAAGTGTGGGTGTATATTTTTTATAACAGAGTAGATATAGAGGTTGTTTTTAATTTAAAACAGAGTACATGTAGAGGGAGTATATTTTTATAACAGAGTACAATTTGAGGATGTATATTTTTTATAACAATGTAGAAAGAGAGGGGTGTATTTATTTTAAAGCAGAGTACATTTAGAGGGTGTATATTTTTTATAACAGAGTACAAATTGGTTGTGTATATCATTTAAAACAGAGTATATGTCTAGTGTGTATATTTTTTATAGCATAGTAAAAATTAAGGGTGTATGTTTTTTATGACAGAGTACAAATAGAGATAGTATTTATTTTAAAACAGAGTACACTTAGAGGTTATATATATTTTAAAACAGAGTACCAAATGAGGGTGAATATTTTTTATAACAGAGTAGAAATAGAGGGTGTATTTCTTTTAAAACAGAGTACATGTAAAGTTAGTATATTTCCTATAACAGAGTACAAATTGAGGGGGTATATTTTCTATAACAGAGTAGAAATAGAGGGTCTATTTATTTTAAAACACAGTACATGCAGAGGGTGTATATTTCTTATAACAAAGTAAAAATTGAGGGTGTATGTTTTTTCATAACAGAGTACAAATAGAGTTAGTATTTATTTTAAACAGAGTACATTTGGAGGTTACATATTTTTTACAACAGAGTACAAAGTGAGGGTGAATATTTTTTATATCAGAGTAGAGAAAGAGGTTGTATTTATTTTAAAACGGGGTACAGGTAGAGGGAGTATATTTTTTATAACATAGAACAAATTGAGGATGTATATTTTTTATAACACTGTAGAAATAGAGGGGTGTATTTATTTTAAAACAGAGTACATGTTGAGGGTGTATATTTTTTATAACAGAGTACAAATAGAGGTAGTATTTATTTGAAAACAGAGTACACATAGAGTGCATACAATTTTTTATAACAGTGTATAAAGTGTGGGTGTATATTTTTTATAACAGAGTAGATATAGAGGTTGTTTTTAATTTAAAACAGAGTACATGTAGAGGGAGTATATTTTTTATAACATAGTACAATTTGAGGATGTATATTTTTTATAACAGTGTAGAAATAGAGGGTGTATTTATTTTAAAACACAGTACATTTAGACGGTGTATATTCTTTATAACAGAGTACAGATTGGTTGTGTATATTATTTAAAACAAAGTACAAGTCTAGGGTGGACATTTTTTATAACATAGTAATAATTGAGGGTGTATGATTTTTATAACAGAGTATAAATAGAGACAGTGTGTATTTTAAAAGAGAATACACCTATAGGTTATATATATTTTAAAACAGAGTACAAAATGTGGGTGAATATTTGTTATAACAGAGTAGAAACAGAGGTTGTATTTATGTTAAAACAGAGTACATATAAAGGGAGTACACTTTTCATAACTGAGTACAAAATGAGGGTGTATATATTTTATAACAGAGTAGAAATAGAGGGTGTATTTATTTTAAAACAGTATATTTAGAGGCTGTATATTTATTACAACAGAGCACAAATTGGTTGTGTATATTATTTGAAACAGGGTACATGCCTAGGGTGTGTACTTTTTATAACATAGTAAAAATTCAGGGTGTATGTTTTTTATAACAGAGTACAAATAAATATAGCATTTATTTTAAAACAGAGTACACTTAGAGGGTATATATATTTTAAAACAGAGTACTAAATGAGGGTGAATATTTTTTATAACAGACAGGAAACAGAGGCTTTATTTATTTTAAAACAGAGTACATGTAAAGGGAGTATATTTCTCATAACAGATTACAAATTGAGGGTGTATGGGTTTATAAAAGAGTAGAAATAGAAGTAGTATTTATTTTAAAACAGAGTACTTGCAGAGGGTGTATATTTCTTATACCACAGTAAAAATTGTGGGGTGTATATTTTTTATAAAAGAGTACAAATAGAGGTAGTATTTATTTTAAAAGGGAGTACAACTAGAGGGTATATAATTTTTATCACACAGTACAAAGTGATGGTGAATATTTTTTATAACAGAGTAGAAACAGAGGTTGAATTTATTTTAAAACAGAGTACGGGTTGAGGGAGTATATTTTATATAACAGAGTAAAAATTGAGGGTGTATAGTTTTTATAACCGTGTAGAAATAGAGGGGGTATTTATATTTAAAGAGAGTACATTTAGAGGGTGTGTATTTTTTATAACAGAGTAAAAATAGAGGTAGCATTAATTTTAAAACAGAGTACAGGTAGAGTGTACATATTTTTCATAACAGTGTATAAAGTGAGGGTGTATATTATTTATAACCGAGTAGATACAGAGGTTGTTTTATTTTAAAACAGAGTAAATGTAGAGGGAATATATTTTTTATAACAGACTACAATTTAAGGATGTATATTTTTTATAACAGTGTAGAGATAGATGGTGTATTTATTTTACAACAGAGCACATTTAGAGGGTGTGTATTTTTTATAATTGAGAACAAATTGGTTGTGTATGTTATTTAAAACAGAGTACAAGTCTAGGGTGTATATTTTTTATAACATAGTAAAAATTGTGGGTGTATATTTTTTATAATAGAATACAATTAGAGGGCGTATATTTTGTATAACAGAGTAGAAACAGAGTGTGTATATTTTTTATTGCAGAGTATAAAGAGTGCATCTATAATTTATAAAAACTTTTGTACAAATAGTTTATATATTTTATAAAAGGCTATTGTAAGAGTGTGTATATTTTTTATACCAGAGTACAAATGGTGTACATTTTTTATAACAGAGCACAATAGAGGGTGTATATTTTCTACAACAGAGTACCCATAGAGTGTGTATTTTGTATAACAGTGTAAAAATAGAGGGTGTATATTTTTTATAAGAGTGTACCTATAGAGGGTGTATATATTTGATAACAGAGTGGAAATAGAGGGTTTATATTCTTTATACCAGAGTACAGGGAGAAGGTGTATGTTTTTTACAAATGACAATTTTGTGAATGTGTCTATTTTTTATAGCCGAGTACAAATAGAGGGTGTATATATTCAATAAGAGCACAAAGAGAGGGTTTATATTTTGTATAGAAGAAAATTTTCTGAATAAGTATATAATGAATAAGTGTGAAAATAGAGGGAGTACATATTTTATAAGAGAGTACATAGAGAGGTTGTACACACTTTATAACAGAGTACAAATAGAGGGATTCTATTTTTATAAAATCCATTATGTGAGTGTGTATAATTTTTATAGCAGAGTACAAAGAGAGGGTGTACATTTGGTATAACAGAGTGCAATAGAGGGTGTATATATTTTATAACACAGTACAAATAGAGGGTTGTATATATTTTATCACAGAGTCCAATACAGGGTTTGTATATTTTATAAATGACAATTTCGTGAGTTTGTATATTTTCTATAACAGAGTACAAAGAGACGGTGTTTCTATTTATAACAGAGTACAAACACAGGGTGTATATTTTTTATAAGAGAGTACAAATAGACGATGTATCTTTTTATGACAGAGTACATA
This sequence comes from Ateles fusciceps, assembly GCA_036589455.1. Lineage (NCBI taxonomy): Eukaryota > Metazoa > Chordata > Mammalia > Primates > Atelidae > Ateles > Ateles fusciceps. The sequence goes on from JAZHEH010000065.1 coordinate 44,898,232, forward strand.
TAGAAGGTGCATATTTTTTATAACAGACTACACATAGAGGGTGCATGTTTTTCATAAAAACTATTTCTCCAGTGCTTATATCTTTTCTAACAGAGAACAAACAGATGGTGAATATGTTTTCTAACAGAGAACCAATAGAGTGTTTATATATTTTCAAAGCACTATTTTGTGAGTGTGTATATTTTTTATGCCAGAGTACAAATAGAGGGTGTATATATTTTATGACACTGTACATAAGGAGGTTGTATGTTTTTTATAACAGAGTACAAATAAAGGGTATATATTTTTATAACAGAGTACAAACAGTGGGTGTATATTTTTTATACCAGAATAAAAATGAAGGGTGTATATTTTTTATAACAGAGTAAAAAAGGATGTGTGCCTATTATTTATAACAGAGTAAAAATAGAGGATTTATATATTTTTAAAGGACTAGGTTTGTGAGTGTGTATATTTTTTATAACAGATTTTAAATACAGGGTGTTTATTTTTGATAACAGAATATAATAGAGGGTGTATAAAATTTCTTACACAGTACAAAGAGAGGGTGTTTATAATTTATAAGAGAGTACAGTGTAGGGTTTATACTTTTTGTAAAATACTTTATTGTGGGTGTGTATAGTTTTTAAAACAGAGTATAAATTGTGGGTGTAAATTTTTTTATAACAGTGTTCAAATAGAGTGTGAATATTTTTTATAACAGAGTAGAAACAGAGTGTGTATTTTTTATAACAGAGTTAAAATTGAGGGGCGTATATATTTTATAATAGTGTACATAGAGAATGTGTATATATTTTATAACTGAGTACAAATAGAGGGTTTATATATTTATGTTTTTTTGGTCAAAGTCAAATTTGTGACTGAGTACATTTTTATAAGAGAATAAAAATTGTGGGTGCATATTTTTTATAACAGAGTACAATAGAGGGTGTATATTCTCTACAACAGAGTACACATAGAGTGTGTATTTTGTATAACAGTGTAGAAATAGAGTGTGTATATTTTTTCTAAGAGTGTACCTATAGAGGGTGTATGTATTTTATAACAGAGTGGAAATAGAGGGTTTACATGTTTTGCAAAAGTTTATTTTTTACTTTGTATATTTCTATAACAGAGTAACAACTGGGGGGTGTATATATTCTATAACAGAGTACAAATAGAGGATTCATATGTTTATAAAAACATTTTGCAAATGTGTATATATTTACAACCGAGTAAAATAGAGGGTTTACATTTTTTACAACAGAGTACAAATAGAGGGTGTGTATTTTTTATAACAGACTACAAATAGAGGGTATATCATTTTATGACTGAGTACATATAGAGGGTGCCTGTTTTTTTAAAACGGAGAACATACAGAGGGTGCATATTTTCCATAAAAGACTATTTTTTGAGTGTGTACATCTTTTCTAACAGAGAACAAACAGAAGGTGAATATGCTGTATAACAGAGTACAAATAGTGTGTTTATATAGAGGTAAAGGACTATTTTGAGAGTAAGTCTATTTTTTATGCCAGAGTACAAATAGAGGGTGTATATATTTTCTTACACTATACAAATAGAGGGTGTATATTTTTTATAACAGAGTACAAATATGGCTGTATGGTTTTCATAACTGTGTTATAAGATATGTACACCCTCTATTTTAATAGAGCACAAGAGAGTTTGGATATTTTTTATCCCAGAGTACAAATAGGGGTTTTTATTTTTTATGAGACTATTTTGTGAATGTATTGATTTTTTTTCTAACAGAATACAAAGAGAGGGTTTATATTTTTTTAAAACAGAATACAAATATTTCTACTCTATTTGTGCCGTTTTAAAACATATACACACTCAAAAAATAGTCTTTTATAAAATATATAAACTCTCTATTTCTATTATTATAAAATATATACACAATCTATTTCTACTGTGTTATAAAAAAAGATGAACTCTCTATTAGTACTCAGTTATCAAATATATACATACTCACAAAATAGTCTTTTCTTAAAAATATAAAACCTCTATTTTTACTCTGTTATAAAAAATACACCCTCTATTTGTACTATGTTTTAAAACATGCAAACCGTCTACTTGTACTCTGTTCTAAAATCATACAAACTTCCAAAGTATCTTTATAAAAAATATAAACCCTCTCTTTGTACTCTGTTATAAAAAATACACACCCTCTCTTTCTACACGGTTATATAAAATATACACACTAACAAATGTTTTTATACAAAATAGACGCACTCTATTTATACTCTGTAATACAAACTATACACCGTCTGTTTGTACTCTCTTATACAAAACATACACCCTCTAATTGTATTCTATTATAAAAAATATACACCCACAATTTTTACTCTGTTATAAAAATATACTCCGTCAAAAACATGACTTTTACCAAAAAAGTAAACCTTCTGTTTGTACAATGTTACAAAATACATACACATTCTCTGTGTACACTATTATAAAATATGTATGGCCTCTCTTTTTACTCTGCAATAAAAAGTACACCCTCTATTTCTACTCTGTTATGAAACATATACACACTCTATTTGCACACTGTTATAAAATATATACACCCATATTTTATCCTCTGGTATACAAAATATACACACTCACAATAAAGCATTTTACAAAAAGTATAAACCCTAATTTGTACTCTGTTATAAAGTAGACACACCCCTCCCTTTGTACTGTGTAAGAAATTATATACAGCTTCTATGGTACTCTGCTATATAAAATAAACACCCCTCTATATATAATCTGTTATAAAATATATACACACTCACAACCTAGTGCTTTAAAAAATATATAAATCCTCTATTTTTACTCTGTTATAAATAATACACACCCTCCCTGCTTTCTCTGCTATAGAAAATATGCACCCTCAATTTTTACTCTCTCATAAAAATGTACTCAGTCACAAATTTGACTTTCACCAAAAAAAAGATAAACCCTCTATTTGTACTCAGTTGTAAAATATATACTCATTCTCTATGTACACTATTATAAAGTATATACGCCCTCAATTTTAACTCTGTTATAAAAAATACACACTCTGTTTCTACTCTGTTATAAAAAATATTCACACTCTATTTGAACACTTTTATAAAAATATATACACCCACAATTTATACTCTGTTATAAAAAATATGAACACTCACAATAAAGTGTTTTACAACAAATAAAAACCCTATAGTGTATTCTGTTATGAAGTATATACAGCCTCTCTTTGTACTGTGTAAGAAATTATATACACCCTGTATTGTACTCTGTTATCAAGAATAAACACCCTGTATTTATAATCTGTAATAAAAAATATTCACCCTCATTTACTACTCTGTTTTAAAATATATATACCCTCTAGTCCTATTCTTTTAAAATAAATACTATCTCTATTAGAACTCTCTTTTAACAAATATACACCCTCTACATGTATTGTGTTTTAAAATAAATACACCCTCTATTTCTACACTATTATAAAAATTATACACCCTCAATTTGTACTCTGTTAGAAAAAATATACTCCCTCTACCTGTACTCTGTTTATTTTTTCTTTTAGAAAAGTGAGAAAAAGAGAAATAAGGAAGAAAAAAAGAATGAAATAAAGAGAAAAAGAAGAAGGGAAAAAAGGGAGAGAGAACGGGAATCCTGCTCCACTGCCCAGGCTAGAATGCAGTCTGCAAATGGACATCAAAAGCTTTTTTATACTAATAATTGTGTTACACAATGGAGACAGGAAGGAACAAGGGAGGAAAACAACAAACAAACAGCCAACCAATATTTCATTTAAACCTATGAAATGCTGTGCAATTGCTAGGGGAGTGATTTACTCCCAACCATGTGGTCACTTTTAGAATAAATGTGATGTGGTACTGAAAAAAAAGGTGTATGTTTTGTGGATTTGGAGTAGAGAGTTCTGCAAAAGTTTATTAAGTTTACTTGTTTGAGGTTTAAGTTCAAGTCCTGGGTATCCTTCTTAACCTTCTGTCTCATTAATTTGTCCAATATTGACAATGTAATGTTAAAGTCTCCCACTATTATTGTGTGGGAGTCCAAGTCTCTTTTTAAGTCAGCAAGAAGTTGCCCTGTGTATCTGGGTGCTCCTATATTGGGTGCGCATAGACTTAGGGTCGTTAGCTCTTCCTATTACATTGATCCCTCTACCATTATACAATGTCCTTCTTATCTCTTTTGATTTCTATTACTTTAAAGTCTATTTTATCAGAGATGAGAATTGCAACTACTGCTTTTTTTTTTTTTTTTTTTTGCTCACCATTTGGTTGGCAAATCTTCCTCCATCCCTTTGTTTTGGGTCTCTGTATATCCTTGCATGTAAGATGGATCTGGATGCAGCTTACTGATGGGTGTTTTGAAGTGGCTGACACTGGTTTTTCCTTTCTATATATAGTGCCTCTTTCAGAAGCTCTTGTAAGGCAGGCCTGGTGGTAATGAAATCTCTGAGTACTTGCTTGTTTGTAAAAAAAAATTATTTTTCCTTCACTTATGAAACGTAGTTTGGGTGGATATGAAATTCTGGGTTGCAAGTTCTTTACTTTAAGGTTGTTGAATATTGGCCCCCACTCTCTTCTGGCTTGTAGGGTTTCTACTGAGAGATCAGCTGTGAGTCTGATAGGCTTCCCCTTGTGGGTAACCTGACCTTTCTCTCTGGCCGCCCGTAGTATTTTCTCCTTCGTTTCAACCCTGATGAATCTAATGATTATGTGCCTTGGGGTTGCTCTTTTTGAGGAATATCTTTGTGGTGTTCTCTGTATTACCTGGAGTTGGGTATTGTCTTGCCTTGGTAGGTTAGGAAAGTTTTCCTGGATAATATCCTGAAAAGTATTTTCCAGCTTGGATTCATTCTCTTCGTCACATTCAGGTACACCTATCAAACGTAGATTAGGTCTTTTCACATAGTCCCATATTTCTTGGAGACTTTGCTCATTCCTTTTTACCCTTTTTTCTCTAATCTTGTCTTCTCGTTTTATTTCGTTAAGTTGGTCTTCGACCTCTGAAATCCTTTCTTCTGCTTGATCACTTCGACTGTTAAAACTTGTGCATACTTCTCGAAGTTCTCGTATTGTGTTTTTCAGCTCCATTAATTCACTTATATTCCTCTTTAAATTGTCCATTCTCATGAACATTTCATGAAACCTTTTTTCAAGGTTCTTAGTTTCCTTGCATTGGGCTAGAACATGTTCTTTTAGCTCACAGAAGTTTCTCATTATCCACCTTCTGAAGCCTGATTCTGTTGATTCCTCACATTCATTTTCTATCAGGCCTTGTTCAATTGGTGATGAGGCACTGCAATCCTCTGTAGGAGGAGAGGCATTCTGATTTCGGTTGTTTTCAGCCTTTTCGTGCTGGTTTCTTCCCATCTTTGTGGATTTATCCACCTGTCGTCTGTGTAATTGCTGACTTTCAGATTAGGTCTCTGAGTGGACGTCCAGCTTGTTGGTGATGTTTTTTCTATTTCTTAATTTTCATTTGGCAGATGCCCCTCCCCCCCCCCAGAGCTGGACCTTCCCCTGGTTCAGCTGTACTTGCTGTGAAACTCTCAATCTTCTGCAGTTCCAACTGCTGTTTTTATTTTTATTTTTTTGTGGAGGGGGGTACCAGCCTTCCTCTGCAGCGACCTACTACACCTGCTGAAACAGCGGCGTTAAGATTCATGGCGCTTTTCTGCCCGGGAATCTCCCCGGTCCAGCTCCCCACTTCAGTCTGCTTTTCAATCAGCTGAATGGGAGACTCTGCTTTCCCGGAGCTCCAAACGCCAACCAAAGGGCACTCAGTCCCATATACTCCGGACTGAGAACCGCCACGTCGGGGCGCCTGCAAAACGGCTGCGCCCCTCCAAAGGGGACGCGCTGGCGACCCATAGGGCTCCTCTGCCAAGAATCTCTTGGTCCATGGGCAATGAAAATTCATCTGAAAATGTGGCGACCACTCACTCTCTGCGCTTTCAGTGGGAGCTACAATCCTGAGCTGCTGCTGATCGGCCATCTTGGATCTCTCTCCATCTGTACTCTGTTTTACAATAAACACAACCTCTGTTTCTACTCTGTTATAAAAAATATTCACATTAACTTTGTACTCTGTTATAAAAAATATATACACTCTGGGTGTACTCTGTTTTAAATAAATACTACCTCTATTTCTACTCTGTTATAAAAAATATACACCCTAAACATTTACTCTGTTTTAAAACAAATGCACCATCTATTTCTACAATGCCATAAAAATTACACACACCTATTTTTGTACTCTGTTATAAAAAATATACTCCCTCTACCTGTACTCTGTTTTACAGTAAACACAACCTCTGTTTCTACTCTGTAATAAAAAATATTCACCTTCATTTAGTACTCTGTTTTAAAATACACATACCCTCTTGTTCTATTCTTTTAAAAATAAATGCTATCTATCTTTATTTGAACTCTTATAAAAAATATACACTGTCTACATGTACTCTGTTTTAAAATAAATACACCCTTTATTTCTACACTGTTATAGAAAACGTACACCCTAAACATGTACTCTGATTTAAAAAACTACACCCCCTATTTCTACACTGCCATAAAAATTTACACCCTCAACTTGTACTCTGTTATAAAAAATATACTCCCTCAACCTTACTCTGTTTTAAAATAACAACAATCTCTGTTTCTACTCTGTAAATAAAAAATATTCACCCTAATTTAGTACTCTGTTTTAAAATATATATACCCTCTAGTTGTACTCTCTTTTAAAATAAATACTATCACTATTTGTACTCTGTTATCAAAAATATACATTCTCTAAATGTACTCTGTTTTAAAATAAATACACCCCATATTTCTACACTCTTATAAAAATTATACACCCTCAAATTGTACTGTTATAGAAAATATACTCCCTCTACCTATACTCTGTTTAACAATAAACACAACCTCTGTTTCTACTCTGTTATAAAAAATATCCACCCTCACTTTGTACTCTGTTATAAAGAATATATACCCTCTGGGTGTACTCTGATTTAAAATAAATACTATCTCTATTTGTACACTGTTATAAAAATATACACCCTCAATTTTTACTCTGTTATGAAAAATATACTCCGTCTACCTGTACTCTGTTTTAAAATAAATACAACTTCTGTTTCTACTCTGTTATAAAAAATATTCACCCTCATTAATACTCTGTTTAAAATATATATACCATCTAGTTGTAGTCTCTTCTAAAATAAATACTATCTCTATTTGTACTGTGTTATAAAAAATATACACCCTCTACATGTACTCTGTTTTAAAATAAATACACCCTCTTTTTCTACACTGGTAAAAAATTATACACCCCTCAATTTGTACTCTGTTATAAAAATACACTCCCTCTACCTGTACTCTGTTTTACAGTAAACACAACCTCGGTTTCTACTCAGGTATAAAAAATATTTACCCTCACATTTTACTCTTATGAAAAATATATACCCTCTGGGTGTACTCTGTTTTAAAATAAATACTACCACTATTTGTACTCTGATATAAAAATATACACCCTATACATGTACTCTGTTTTAAAACAAATACACCCACATTTTCTACACTGGTATAAAACTTATACAACCTCAAATTGCACTCTGCTATAAAAAATATCCTTCCTCTACCTGTACTCTGTTTTACAATAAACAGAAACTATGTTCTACTATGTTATAAAAAATATTCACCCCCACTTTGTACTCTGTTATAAAATAATACCCCCTGAGTGTACTCTGTTTTAAAATAAATACTACCTCTATTTGTACACTGTTATAAAAAATATACACCCTGTATATGTACTCTGTTTTAAAACAAATACACTAACTATTTCTACACTGCTATAAATATTATACACCCCTCTATTTGTACTCTGTTATAAAAAATATACTCCCTCTACCTGTACTCTGTTTTTAAATAAATACAACCACTTTTTCTACTCTGTAATAAAAAATATTCACCCTCATTTAGTAATCTGTTTTCAAATATGTATACCCTCAAGTTGTACTCTCTTTTCAAATAATTACCACCACTGTCTTTACTCTGTTATAATAAATAAAAATCCTCTACATGTACTCTGTTTTAAAATAAATACATCCCTATATCTACACTGTTATAAAAATTATACACCCTCCATTTGTAATCTGTTATAAAAACTATACTCCGTCTACCTGTACTCTGTTTTACAATAAACACAACATCTGTTACTAGTCAGTTATAAAAAATATTCACCCTCACTTTGTACTCTGTTATAAAAAATATATACCTTCTGGGTGTACTCTGTTTTAAAATAAATACTAAACCATTTTTACTCTGTAATAAAAAATATAAACCCTATACATGTACTCTGTTTTAAAACAAATACACCCCCAAATTCAACACTGCTGTAAATATTATAAACCCTCAATTTCTACTCTTTTTATAAAAAATATACTAACTCTACTTGTGCTCTATTTTAAAATAAATACATCCTCTGTTTCCACTCTGTAATAAAAAATATTCACCCTCATTTAGTACTCTGTTTTAAAGTATATATACCCTCTAGATATACTGACTTTTAAAATAAATACTACCTCTATTTGTACTCCATTATAAAAAATATACACCCTATACATGTACTCTGTTTTAAAATAAATACACCCTCTATTTCTACACTGTTATAAAGTTTATACACCATCAATTTGTACTCTGTTATAAAATATATACTCCCTCTACCTGTACTCTGTTTTACAATAAGCACAACCTCTGTTTCTACAGTGTTATAAAAAATGTTCACCCTCACTTTGTACTCTGTTATAAAAATATATACCCCCTGGGTGTACTCTGTTTTAAAATAAATACTACCTCTATTTGTTCTCTGTTATAAAAAATATAAACCGTATACATATACTCTGTTTTAGAACAAATACACCTCCTATTTCTATACTGCTATAAAAATCATTCACCCTCAATTTTTACTCTGTTATAAAAATATAGACTCCCTCTACCTGTACTCTGTTTTAAAATAAATACAACCTCTGTTTCTACTCTGTAATAAAAAATATTCACCCTCATTTAGTACTCTGTTTTAAAATATATATACCCTCTAGTTGTCCTCTCTTTTAAAAAATATACTATCTCTATTTGAACTCTACTATAAAAAAATATACACCGTCTACATGTACTCTGTTTTAAAATAAATACACCCTCTATTTCTACTCTGTTATAAAAATTATACTATCTCAATTTGTACTCTGTCATTAAAAATATACTCCCTCTACATGTGCTCTGTTTTACAGTAAACATAACCTCTGTTTCTACTCTGTTACAAAAAATATTCACTCTCACTTTGTAGTCTGTTATAAAAAATATATAACCTCTGCGTGTATTTGGTTTTATATAAATGCTAACTCTATTTGTACTCTATTATAAAAAATATACACCAAAAATATGATCTCTGCTTAAAAACACAAACAGTCCCTATTTCTACACTGCTGTAAAAATTACACACCCTCAATTTGTACTCTGTTATAAAAATATACTCCCTCTACCTGTACTCAGTTTTAAAAATAAATACAACTTCTGTTTTTACTCTGTAACAAAAAAATATTCACCCTCATTTAGTACTCTGTTTTAAAATACATGTACCCTATTTTTGTGTTCTTTTAAAATAAATACTATCTCTATTTTTACTCTGTTATAAAAAATATACACCCTCTACATGCACTCTGTTTTAAAATAAATACACCCCTTATTTCTACACTGTTATAAAAATTGTGCACCCTCTAATTTTTACATTGTTATAAAAATATACTCCCTCTACCTGTGCTCTGTTTTACAGTAAGCACAACCTGTGTTTCTACTCTGTTACAAAAAGTATTCACCCTCACTTTCTACTCTGTTAAAAAAAATATATACATTCTGGGTGTACTCTGTTTTAAAATAAATACTACCACTATTTGTACTCTGTTATAAAAAATATACACCCTATACATGCACTCTGTTTTGAAACAAATACACCCTATATTTCTACAATGCTATAAAAATTTTACACCCTCAATTTGTACTCTGTTATAAAACATATACTCCCTCTTCCTGTACTCTGTTTTGAAATGAATACAACCTCTGTTTCTACTTTGTAAAAAAATTATTCACCCTCATTTAGCACTCTGTTTTAAAATATATATACCCTCTATTTGTACTCTCTTTTAAAACTAATTCTATCTCTATTTGTACTGTGTTATAAAAATATACACCCTCTATAGGTACTCTGTTTTAAAATAATTACACCCTCTATTTCTACACTGTTATAAATCATATACCCTCAATTTGTACTCTGTTATAAAAAATATACTCCCTCTACCTGTTCTCTGTTTTACAATAAACACAAACTCTGTTTCTACTCTGTTATAAAAAATATTCACCCTCACTTTGTACTCTGTTACAAAAAAATATATACCCTCTGGGTGTACCCTGTTTTAAAATAAATTCTACCTCTATTGGTACTCTGTTATAAAAAATATACACCCTATACATGTACTCTGTTTTAAAACTGATACACCCTCTATTTCTTCATTGTTATAAAAATTATACACCCTCAGTTTTTACTCTGGGATAGAAAATATACTCCCCTCTACCTGTACTCTGTTTTACAATAAACACAACTTCTCTTTCTACTCTGTTATAAAAAATATTCACCCTCATTTTGTACTCTGTCATAAAAATATGTACCCTCTGGGTGTACTCTGTTTTAAAATAAATACTACCTGTATTTCTACTCTGTTATAAAAAATATGCAAACTATGAATTTACTCTCTTTTAAAACAAATACACCCACTTTTTCTACACTGCTATAAAATTTTACACCCTCAATTTGTACTCTGTTATAAAAAATATACCTCAACCTGTACTCTGTTTTAAATTAAACACAACCTCTGTTTCTACTCTGTAATAAAAAATATTCACCCTCATTTTGTTCTCTCTTTTGAAATACACATACATTCTAGATGTATTCTTTTAAAAAAATACTACCTCTATTTGTATTTTGTTATTAAAAATGTACACCCTATATATGTACTCTATGTTTAAACAAATACACCCGCTATTTCTACATTCCTGTAAAAATTATACACCCCAAATTTGTACTGTTATAAAAAATATACTCCCCCTACCTGTAATCTGTTTTAATTTAAATAAAACCTCTGTTTCTACTCTGTAATAAAAAATATTCATCTTCATTTAATACTCTGTTTTAAAATATATATACCCTCTAGTTATACTCTCTTTCAATATAAATACTACCTCTACTTCTACCCTGTGACAAAAATATACACCCTTTACTTGTACTGTTTTAAAATAAATACACCCTCTCTTTCTACACTGTTACAAAAATTATACACTGTAAATTTGTACTCTGTTATAGAATATATACTCCCTCTTCCTGTACTCTGTTTGACAATAAACACAACCTCTGTTTCTACTCTATTATAAAAAATATCCACCCTCATTTTATACTCTGTTATAAAAAATATGTACCCTCTGGGTGTACTCTGTTTTTAAATAAATACTACCTCTGTTTCTACTCTGTTATAAAAAATATACACCCTAAACATGTACTCTGTTTTAAAACACATACACCCTCTATTTCTACACTGCTATAAAATTTTACACCCTCAATTTTTAATCTGTTATAAAATATATACTCCCTCTACCTGTACTGTTTTAATTTAAATACAACCTCTGTTTCTACTGTGTAATAAAAAATATTCATCCTTATTTAGTACTCTGTTTTAAAATATATATACTGTCTATTTGTACTCTCTTTTAAAATAAACACTATCACTCTTTGTACTCTGTTATAAAAAACGTACACCCTAAACATGTACTCTGTTTTAAAATAAATACACCCTCTATTTCTACACTGTTATAAAAATTATACACCCTCAATTTGTACTCTGTAATAAAAAATATACTCCCTCTACCTGTACTCTGTTTTACAATAAATACAAACTGTGTTTCAACTATGTTATAAAAAATATTCACCCTCACTTTGTACTCTGTTATACAAAATATATACCCTCTGGGTGTACTCTGTTTTAAAATAAATTCTACCTCTATTGGTACTCTGTTATAAAAATATACACCCTATACATGTACTCTGTTTTAAAACAAATGCACCCACTAATTCTACACTGCTTTAAAAGTTATACACCCTCAATTTGGACTCTGTTATAAAAAATACACTAACTCTACCTGTACTCCATTTAAAAATAAATACAACCTCTGTTTCTACACTGTAATAAAAAATATTCACCCTAATTTAGGACTCTGTTTTAAAATATATATATACTATCTAGATATACTCTCTTTTAAAATAAATAATATCTCTATTTGTAGTCTGCTAAAAATATATACGCCCTCTACATATACTCTGTTTTAAAATAAATATACCCTCCATTTCTACACTGTTATAAAAATTATGCAAACTCAGTTTGTACTCTGTTATAAAAAAAATACTCCCTCTACCTGTACTCTGTTTTAAAATAAATAAAACCAGTTTCTACTCTGTAATAAAAAATATTCACCCACATAAATACTCTGTTTTAAAATATATATACCGTCTAGATGTACTCTCTTTTTAAAATAAATAATTTCTCTATTTGTACTGTTATAAAATATATAAACCCTCTACATGTACTCTGTTTTAAAATAAATACACACTCTTTTTCTACACTGTTATAAAAATTATACACCCTGAATTTGTACTCTGTTATCAAAAATATAATTCCTCTACCTGTACTCTGTTTTACAATAAACACAACTTCTGTTTGTACTCTCTTATATAAAATATTCACCCTCACATTTTACTCTGTTATAAAATATATATACCATCTGGGTGTACTCGGTTTTAAAATAAATACTACCTCTATTTGTACTCTGTTATAAAAAATATACACCCTTAATATATACCCTGCTTAAAAACAAATACAACCCCTATTTCTATACTGCTTTAAAAATTATGCACCCTCAATTTGTACACTGTTATAAAAAGTATACTCCTTATACCTGTACTCTGTTTTAAAATAAGTACAACCTCTGTTTCTACCCTGTAATAAAAAATATTCACCCTCATTTAGCACTGTGATTTAAAATATATAAACACTCTAGTTGTACTCTTTTAAAATAAATACTATCCCTATTTTTACTCTGTTATTTAAAATATACACTTATACATGTACTCTGTTTTAAAAGAAATACATTCCCAATTTTTACAATGCTACAAAAATTATACACCCCAAATTTGTACTCTGTTATAGAAAATATATTCCCTCTACATGTACTCTGTTGTAAAATAAATACAACCTCTGTTTCTACTGTGTAATAAAAAATATTCACCCTCATTTAGTACTCTGTTTTATTCCTCTATTCGTACTCTCTTTTAAAATAAATACTACCAATATTTGCACTCTGTTATAAAAAATAAACACTCTCTACATGTACTCTGTTTTAAAATAAATACACCCTCTATTTCTACACTGTTATAAAAATTATACACACACAAATTTAACTATGGTATAAAAAATATAGACACTCAATTTTTACTGTTATAAAAAATATACATCCTCCACATGTACTGTGTTTTAAAATAAATACACCCTCTCTTTCTACACTCTTATAACATATATACACCCTCAGTTTCTACTGCTTTGAAAAATATGCTCATTTTACATGTACTTGTTTTAACATAAATACAGCCTCTCTTTCTACTCTGTTATAAAAAATATTTACCATCATTTAGTACTCTGTTTTAAAATACATATACACTCTATGTGTACTCTCTTTTAAAATAAATACTATTACTATTTCTACTCTGTTATAAAAATATACACCCTCTACATGTACTCTGTTTTAAAATAAATACACACACAATTTCTACAGTGTTTTAAAATTATACAGCCTCAGTTTGTACTCTGTTATAAAAAATATACCCCCTCTACCGGTACTCTGTTTTAAAGTAAATACAACTTGTGATTCTACACTGTTATAGAAAATATTCACCCTCACTTTGAACTCTCTTATAAAAATATGTACCCTCTATGTGTACTCAGTTTTAAAATAAATACTACCTCCTTTTGTACTCTGTTATAAAAATATACACCCTCTAACTGTACTCTGTTTTAAAATAAATACACCTTCTCTTTCTACACTGTTATAAATTTATACACCCTTAATTTGTACTCTGTTATAAAAATATACTCCCTCTACTTGTACTCGGTTTTAAAATATATACAATCTCTGTTTCTACTATGTTATAAAAATATTCACCCTCAGTTTGTACTCTGTTATAAAAAATATATACCCTCTGGTTGTACTCCGTTTTAAAATAAATACTACCTCTATTTGTACTCTATTATAAAAAATATATATGCTCAAATTTTACTATGTTATAAAATATATACATCACAATTTTTACCGTGTTAGAAACAAAATACATCCTCTGCATGTATTCTGTTTTAAAATAAATACACCCTCTATTTCTACTCTGTTATAAAATATATACACCATCATATTGTACTCTGTTTTGAAAAATATACCCATTTTACATGTACTCTGTTTTAAGAAAAATACAGCCTCTCTTTCTACTCTGTTATAAAAATATTCACCGTCATTTAGTACTCTGTTTTAAAAGATATATACCCTCTGAGTGTACTCTCTTTTAAAGTAAATACTATCTCTATTTGTACTCTGTTATAAAAAATATACACCGTCTACACGTACTCTGTTTTAAAATAAGTACATCCTCTATTTCTGCAGTTATTTAAAATTATACACCCTCAATTTGTACTCTGCTATAAAAAATACACTCCCTCTAATTGTACTCTGTTTTACAATAAATACAACCTCTGTTTCTGCTCTGTTATAAAAATTATTCACCCTCATTTTGTACTCTGTTTTAAAAAATAATTAACTTCAGGGTGTACTCTGTTTTAAAATAAATACTACCTAAATTTGTACTCTGTTATAAAAAATATACACCCACAAATTTTACTATGTTATAAAAATATACACCCTCAATTATTACTCTGTTATAAAATATATACATCTACTGCATGCACTCTGTTTTAAAATAAATACACCCTCTATTTCGACTCTGTCATTAAATATATACACCCTCAATTTGTACTCTGTTTTGAAAAATATACTTATTTTACATGCACTCTGTTTTAACATAAATAAGGCCTCTCTTTCTACAATTTTATAAAAAATATTCACCCTCATTTACTATTTGGTATTAACATATATATATATACCCCCTAGGTGTACTCTCTTTTAAAATCAATACTATCACAATTTGTTCTCTGTTAAAAGAAATATACACCCACTACATGTAATCAGTTTTAAAATAAAAACAACCTCTATATCTACTCGGTTATAAAAAATACACACCCACACTTTATACACTATAATAAAAAATGTATACACTCTGGGGTGTACTGTGTTTTAAAATGAATCCTACCACTATTTCTACGCTGTTATAAAAAATATACACCCTCTACATGTACAATGTTTAAAAAAAATACCTATATTTGTTCTCTGTTATAATAAAATACATGCATAAATTTTACTATGTTTAAAAAATATACACTATCAATTTTTACTGTGTTATAAAATATATACACCCTCTCCATGTTCTCTGTTTTAAAATAAATACAATCTCTATTTGTTCTCTGTTGTAAAAAATATGCACCCTCATTTTTTACTCTGTTTTGAAAAATATACTCCTTTTACCTGTACTCAGTTTTAACACAAATACAGCCTCTCATTCTACTCTGTAATAAAAAATATTCACCCTCATTTATTACTCTGTTTTAAAATATATATACCCTGTAGATGTACTCTCTTTAAAATTTATACTAGCTCTATTTGTACTCTGTTATAAAAAATATACACCCTCTACGTGTACTCTGTTTTAAAAAAAACACACCCTCTATTTCTACAGTGTTTTAAAATTATACACCCTCAGTTTGTACTCTGTTATAAAAAATATACTCCCTCTACCTGTACTCTGTTTTAAAATAAATACAACCTCTGTTTCTACTATGTAATAAAAATATTCCCCCCATTAATACTGTTTTAAAATATATATAACCTCTAATTGTTCTCTCTTTTAAAATAATTACTATCTGTATTTGTACTCTGTTATAAAAAAGTATACACCCTCTACATGTACTCTGTTTTAAAATAAATACACCCTCTATATCTACACTGTTATAAAAATTATACACCCTCAATTTGTATCCTGATATAAAAAATATACTCTCTACCTGTGCTCTGTTTTACAATAAACGCAACTTCTGTTTCTACTCTGCTTTAAAAAAATATTCACATTCACATTGTACTCTGTTATAAAAATATATACCTTCTGCGTGTACTCTGTTTTAAAATAAATACCACCTCTATTTGTACTCTGTTATAAAAATATACACCTTATACATGTACTCTGTTTTAAAACATATACAATCCCAATTGCTACACTGCTATAAAAATTATACACCCTCAATTTTCACTCTGTTATAAAACATATACTCCCTCTACCTGTACTCTGTTTTAATTTAAATACAACCACTGTTTCTACACTTTAATAAAAAATATTCACCCTCATTAATACTCTGTTTTAAAATATATATATACCCTCTAGTTGGAATCCCTTTTAAAATAAATTCAAACTCTATTTGAACTCTGTTATAAAAAATATACACCCTCTACATGTACCCTGTTTTAAAATAAATACACCCTCTATTTGTACACTCTTATAAAAATTATACACCCTCAATTTATATTGTTATAAAAAAATATACTCAGTCTACCTGTACACTGTAATAAAAGAAACACAACCTCTCTTTCTACTCTGTTATAAAAAAATTTCACCCTCAATTTGTACTCTCTTATAAGAAATATATACACTCTGTATGTACTCTATTTTAAAATAATTACTTCCTCTTTTTTACTCTGTTATAAAAAATATACACCCTCTGGGGTGTTCTCTGTTTTAAAACAAATACACCCCCTATTTCTACACAACTATAAAAATTATACACTGTCAATTTGTACTCTGTTATAAAAAATATACTCCCTCTACCTCTACTCTGTTTTAAAATAAATACAACCTCTGTTTCTACTCTGTAATAAATAATATTCACCCTCATTAATACTGTTTTAAAATATATATACCCACTAGTTGTACTCTCTTTTAAAATAAATACTATCTCACTTTTTACTCTGTTATAAAAAATATACACAATCTACATATACTCTGTTTTAAGATAAATACACCCTCTATTTCTACACTGTTATAAAAATTATACACCATCAGTTTGTACTGTTATAAAAAAATACTCCCTCTACCTGTACTCTGTTTTACAATGAACAAAACCTCTATTTCTACTCTGTTATTAAAATACTCTCCCTCACATTTTACTCTGTTATAAAAAATATATAACTCTAGGTGTACTCTGTTTTAAAATAAATACTACCTCTATTGGTACTCTGTTATAAAAAATATACATCGTATACATGTACTCTGTTTTAAACAAACACACCCCCAATTTCTGCACTGTTATAAAAATTTTACAGCCTCAATTTGTACTCTGTTATAAACAATATACTCCCTCTTCCTGTACTCTGTTTTAAAATAAATACAAACTCTGTTTCTACAGTGAAATAAAAAATATTCACCTTCATTTAGTACTCTGTTTTAAAATATATATACTCTCTAGTTGTGCTCTCTTTTAAAACAAATAATGTCCCTATTTTTACTCTGTTATAAAATATATGCACCCTCTACATGTACTCTCTCTTAAAATAAATACACCCTCTATTTCTACACTGTTATAAAAATTATACACCCTCAATTTGTACTCTGTTATAAAAAATATACTCCCTCTACCTCTGCTCTGTTTTAAAATAAATAAAACCTCTCTATCTACTCTGTAATAAAAATATTCACCCTCATTAATACTCTGTTTTAAAATATATATACCCTCTATTTGTACTGTCTTTTAAAATAAATACTATCTCACTTTTTCTCTGTTATAAAAATATACACAATCTACATGTACTCTGTTTTAAAATAAATACACCCTCTATTTCTACACTGTTATAACAATTATACACCCTAAATTTGTACTCTGTTATAAAAATATACTCCCTCTATCTGTACTGTTTTAAAATAAATACAACCTCTGTTTCTACCGTTTAATAGAAAACATTCACCCTCATTAAGTACTCTGTTTTAAAATATATATACCCTCCAGTTATACTCTCTTTTAAAATAATAATATCCCTAATTTTACTGTTATAGAGAATATACAACCTCTACATGTACTCTCTCTTTAAATAAATACACCCTCTTTCTACACTGTTATAAAAATTATACAACCTCAAATTGTACTCTGTTATAAAAAATATACACCCTCTACATGTACTGTTTTAAAATAAATACACCCTCTATTTCTACACTGTTATAAACGTTATACACCCTCAGTATGTGCTCTGTTATAAAAATATATTCCCCTCTACCGGTACTCTGTTTAGCAATAAAAACAACCTCTGTTTCTACCCTGTTATAAAAAATATTCACACTCACTTTGTACTCTGTTATAAAAAATATAAACTCTCTGGGTGTACTCTGTTTTAAAATAAATACTGCCCATATTTGTACTCTGTCATAAATAATATGCACCCTATACATGTACTCTGTTTTAAAACATATACACCACCAATTTCTGCAGGGCTATAAATATTATACACCCTAAGTTTGTACTCTGTTATAAAAAATATACTCCGTCTACCTGTGCTCTGTTTAACAATAAACACAAACTCAATATCTACCCTGTTATAAAAAATATTCACATTCACTTTGTACTCTGTTATAAATAATATAAACTCTCTGTGTACTATGTTTTAAAATAAATACTACTCCTATTTGTACTCTGTTATGAATAATATAAACCCTATACATGTACTCTGTTTTAAAACATATACACCCCCCAATTTCTACAGTGCTATAAATATTATACACCCTCAATTTGTACTCTGTTATAAAAATATGCTCCCTCTACTTGTACTCTGTTTTAAAATAAATACAACCTCTGTTTGTACTCTGTAATAAAAATATTCCCCCTACTTCAGTACTCTGTTTTAAAATATATATACCCTCTTTTTGTACTCTCTTTTAAAATAAATACTATCCCTATTTTTACTCTGTTATAAAAATTATACACCCTCTACATGTACTCTGTATTAAAATAAATACACCCTCTATTTCTACACTGTTATGAAAATAATACACCCTCATTTTGCACTCTGTTATAAAAAATGTACTCCCTCTATCTGTACTCTGTTTAACAATAAACACAACCTCTGTTTCTACTCTGCTATAAACAATATTCACCCTCACTTTCTACTCTGTTATAAGAAATATATACCCTCTGGGTGTACTCTGTTTTAAAATAAATACACCCTCTGTTTCTACACTGCTATAAAAATTATACACCCTCAATTTGTACTCTGTTATAATAAATATACTCCCTCTAACTGTACTCCATTTTACAATAAACACAAACTCAGTTTCTACCTTGTTATAAAAAATATTCACACTCAAATTGTACTCTGTTATAAAAAATATAAACCCTCTGGGTGTGCTCTGTTTTAAAATAAATGCTACCTCTATTTGTACTGTGTTATAAAAAATATACACCCTATATATGTACTCTGCTTTAAAAATAATACAACTCCTAATTCTACACTCTTATAAAAATTATACACCCTCAATTTGTACTCTGTTATAAAAAATATACTAACCCTACCTGTACTCTATTTTAAAATAAATACAACCTCTGTTTCTACTCTGTAATAAAAAATATTCATCCTCATTTATGGCTCTGTTTTAAAATATATATACCCTCTAGATGTACTGTCTTTTAAAATAAATACTATCTCTATTTGTACTCTGTTATAACAAATATGCACCCTCTACATATACTCTGTTTTAAAATAAATACACCCTCTATTTCTACACTGTCACAAAAATTATACACCCTCAATTTGCACTCTGATGTAAAAAATATACTCCCTCTACCTGTACTCTGTTTTGCAATAAATGCAACTTCTGTTTCTACTCTGCTTTAAAAAATATTCACCCTCACATTGTACTCTGTTATAAATAATACATACCCTCTGCGTGTACTCTGTTTTAAAATAAATACTACCTCTATTTGTACTCTGTTATAAAAAATATACACCTTATACATGTACTCTGTTTTAAAACATATACACCCCCAATTTCAACAGTGCCCGGGGAAAAGGGGAGGGATAGTGGGGGGGTGGGGGAGTTGGGGAGGGATAGCATGGGGAGAAATGCCAGATATAGGTGATTGGGAGGAAGGCAGCAAATCACACTGCCATGTGTGTACCTATGCAACAATCTTCCAAGTTCTTTACATGTACCCCCAAACCTAAAATGCAATAAAAAAAAAAAAATTCGACAGTGCCATAAAAATTTTACATCCTCAATTTGTACTCTGTTTTAAAATATATACTCCCTCAACCTGTATTCTGTTTTAATTTAAATACAACCTCGGTTTCTACTCTGCAATAAAAATATTCACCCTCATTTAGTACTGTGTTTTCATATATATATATACCCTCAATTTGTACTCTCTTTTAAAATAAATAGTATCCCTATTTGTACTCTGTTATAAAAAATGTACACTCTCTACCAGTATACTGTTTTAAAATAATTACACATTGTATTTCTACACTGTTATAAAATCATACACCCTCAATTTGTACTCTGTTATAAAAAACATACTCCCTCTACCTGTACTCTGTTTTACAATAAACACAAACTATCTTTCTACTCTGTTATAAAAAATATTCACCCTCATTTGTACTCTGTTATAAAAATATATACCCTCTGGGTGTACTCTGTTTTAAAATAACTACTACCTCTATTTGTATTCTGTTAAAAAAAATACACCCTATATATATCCTCTGTTTTAAAACAAATACACCCCGTATTTCTACACTGCTATAAAAATTATGCACCCCTCAATTTGTACTCTGTTGTGAAAAATATACTCCCTCTACCTGTACTCTGTTTAAAAATAAATACAACCTCTGTTTCTACACTGTAATAAAAAATATTCACCCTCATTAAGTACTCTCTTTTAAAATATATATACCCTCAAATTGTACTCTGTTTTAAAATAAACACTATCTCTATTTGTACTCAGTTACAAAAAGTATACACCCATTACATGTACTCTGTTTTAAAATAAATACACCTTTTATTTCTACACTGTTATAAAAATTATGCACCCTCAATTTATTCTCTCTTATAGAAATATACTCCCTCTACCTGTACTCTGTTTTACTATAAACACAACCTCTGTTTCTACTCTGTTATAAAAAATATATACCCTGTGTGTGTACTCTGCTATAAAATAAATTCTACCTCTATTGGTACTCTGTTATAAAAAATATACACCCTATACATGTACTCTATTGTAAAACAAATACACCCCCTAATTCTACACTGTTATAAAAATTATACACCCTCAATTTGTACTCGGTTATAAAAAATGTACTAACTCTGCCTGTACTCTATTTTAAAATAAATACAACCTGTGTTTCTACTTGGTAATAAAAATATTCACCCTCATTTAGTACTCTGTTTTAAAATATATATAGCCTTTATATGTACTCTCTTTTAAAATAAATACTTTCTCTACTTCTACTGTTATAAAAAATATACAGTCTCTACCTGTACTCTGTTTTAAAACAAATACACCCCGTATTTCTACACTGCTATAAAAATTTTGTACCCTCTATTTGTACTCTGCTATAAGAAATATACTCCCTCTACTTGTACTCAGATTTAAAATAAATACAACATCTTTTTCTACACTGTAATAAAAAATATTCACCCTTATTTAGTACTCTGTTTTAAAATATATATAACCTCTAGTTGTACTCTCTTTTAAAATAAATGCTATCTCTATTTTTACTCTGTTATAATAAATATACACACTCTACATGTACCCTTTTTATAAAAATACACCCTCTATTTCTACACTGTTATAACAACTATACACCATCAATTTGTATTCCGTTATAAAAACATAAACCGTCTACATGTACTCTGTTTTAAAATAAATACACCCTCTATTTCTACACTGTTATAAAAATTATATACACTCAATTTGTACTCTGTTATAAAACATATATTCCCCTCTACCTGTACTCTGTTTAACAATAAACACAACCTCTGTTACTACTCTGTTATAAAAAATATTCACCCTCACTTTGTACTCTGTTATAAAAAATATATACCTTCTGGGTGTACTCTGTTATAAAATATATACTACCCCTATTTTACTCAGTTATAAAAAATATAAACCCTACACATGTACTCTGTTTTAAAACAAATACACCCCCAAATTCTACACTGCTTTAAAAATTATACACCCTCAAATTGTACTCTTTTATAAAAAATATACTAACTCTACTTGTACTCTATTTTAAAATAAATACATCCTCTGTTTCTAGTTTGTAATAAAAATTATTCACCCTCATTTAGCACTCTGATTTAAAATATATATACCCACTAATTGTACTCTCTTTTAAAATAAATAGTATCCCTATTTTTACTCTGTTATAAAAAATATACGCCTATACATGTACTCTGTTTTGAAACAAATACACCCCATATTTCTACAATTCTACAAAAATTATACACCCCCAATTTGTACTCTGTTATAAAAAATATACTCCCTCTACCTGTACTCTGTTTTAAAATAAATACAACCTTTGTTTCTACTCTGTAATAAAAAATATTCACCCTCATTTAGTTATCTGTTTTACCCTCTATTTGTACTCTCTTTTAAAACAAAAAGTACAACTATTTGCACTCTGTTATAAAAATATACACCCTCTACATGTACTCTGTTTTAAAATAACTACACCCTCTATTTTTACACTGTGATAAAGACTATACACCCTCAATTTTTACTCTGTTACAAAAAATATTCTTCCTCTACCTTTACGCTGTTTTAAAATAAATACAACCCCCTGTTTCTACTGTGTAAAAAAAAATATTCACACCCATTTGGTACTCTGTTTTATAATATATATACCCTCTATTTGTATTCTTTTAAAATAAATACTATCTCTTTGTACTCTGTTATAAAAATACACTCCCTCTATATGTACTCTGTTTTTATATAAATACGCTCTCTGTTTCTACTATGTTATAAAAATTATACACCCTCAATTTGTACTCTGTTATAAAAAATATACTCCCTCTACCTGTACTCTGTTTTAAAATAAATACAACCTCTGTTTCTACACTCTAATAAAAAATATTCACCTTCATTTAGTACTCTGTTTTAAAATATACATACCCTCCTGTTCTATTCTTTTAAAAATAAATACTAACTTTATTTGAACTGTTATAAAAAATATACACCCTCTACATGTACTCTATTTTAAAATAAATACACCGTCAATTTCTACACTGTTTTAGAAAATGTACACCCTAAACTTGTACTCTGTTTTAAAACAAATACACCCCGATTTCTACACTGCTATAAAAATTTACACCCTCAATTTGTACTCTGTTATAAAAATATACACCCTCTACATATACTCTGTTTTAAAATAAATACACCCTCTATTTCTACACTGTTATAAAAATTATACACACTCAATTTTTACTATGCTATAAAAAACATATTCTCTCTACTTGTACTCTGTTTTACAATAAACACAACCTCTCTTTTGACTCTGTTATAAAAAATATTCACCCTCACTTTGAACTCTGTTACAAAAAATATATACCATCTGCTTGTACTATGTTTTAAAATAAATGCTACCTCTGTTTGTACTCTGTTATAAAAAATGCACACCCTATACATGTACTCTGTTTTAAAACAAATACACCCCTATTTCTACAGTGCAATAAAAATGTTACACAATCAATTTGTACTGTTATAAAAAACATACTCCCTCTACCTGTACTCTGTTTTAATAAAATACAACCGCTGTTTCTACTCTGTAATAAAAATATTCAAACTCATTAATACTCTCTTTAAAATATATATACCCTCTAGTTGTACTCTCTTTTAAAATAAATGCTCTCCCTATTTGTACTCTGTTATAAAATGTATACACCCTCTACATGTACTCTGTTTTAAAATAAATACACAGTCTATTTCTACACTGTTACAAAAATTATACTCCCTCAATTTGCACTCTGTTATGAAAAATATACTTCCTCTACCTGTACTCTGTTTTACAATAAACACAACTTCTGTTTCTACACTGTTACAAAAATGTTCACCCTCACATTTTATTCCATTTTAAAAAATATATACCCTCTGTGTGTACTGTTTTAAAATAAATACTACCTTCATTGTTACTCTCTTACCAAAAATATACACCATATACATGTACTCTCTTTTAAAACAAATACACCCCCTATTTCTACAGTGATATGAAAATTATACACAATCAATTTGTACTCTGTTATTAAAAATATACTCCCTCTACCTGTACTCTCTTTTAAAATAAATAAAACCTCTGTTTCATCTCTGTAATAAAAAATATACACAATTATTTAGTACTCTGTTTTTAAATATATATACTCCCTAGTTGTACTCTCTTTTATAATAAATACTATCTGTATTTTTACTCTGTTATAAAAAATATACACCCTCTACATGTACTACGTTTAAAATATATACACCCTGTATTTCTACACTGTTATAAAATTTATATACCCTTAATTTGTACTCTGTTATAAAAAATATGCTCCCTCTACCTGTACTCTGTTTCAAAATAAACACAACCTCTGTTTCTACTCTGTTATAAAAAATACTCACCCTCACTTTTTACTCTGTTATAAAAATGTATACCCTCTGGGTGTACACTGTTTTGAAATAAATACTACCTTTATTGTTACTCTGTTATAAATAACATACACCCCTATACATGTACTCTGTTTTAACATAACTACACCCCATATTTCAACAATGCTATTAAAATTTTGCACCCTCAATTTGTACTCTGTTATACAAAATATACACCCTATATATGTACCCTGTTTTAAAACAAATACACCCAATAATTCTACACTGCTATAAAAATTATACACCCTCAATTTTTATTCTGTTATAAAAATATACTAACTCAACCTGTACTCCATTTTAAAATAAATACAACCTATGTTTCTACTCTGTAATAAAAAATATTCACAATCATTTAGCGTTCTGTTTTAAAATATATACACCCTCTAGGCGTACTCTCTTTTAAAATAAATACTATCTCTATTTATACTCTGTTATAAAAAATATACACCCTTAAAATGTACTCTGTTTTAAAATAAACACACCCTGTATTTCTACACTGTTATAAAAATATACAACCTCAATTTGTACTCTGTTATGAAAAATATACTCCTTTTACACTTGCTCTGTTTTAACATAAACACAATCTCTCTTTCTGCTCTGTTATAAAAATATTCACCCTGATTTAGCACTCTGTCATAAAATATATATAGCCTCTATGTGTACTCTCTTTTATAATAAATACTATCTCTCTTTGTGCTCTGTTAATAAAAAACATGCACCCTCAATTTTTACTATGTTATAAAAAATATACACCCTAGGCTTGTACACTGTTTTAAATAATACACACAAAAAATTTGTACTGTCTTATAAAAAATATACTCCCTCTATTTGTACTCCATTTTAAAATAAATACACCCTCTATTTACATTCTGTTATAAAAAACATACACCCTCAGTGTGTTCTCTGTTATAAGAAATATACACCCTTTACATGTACTCTGTTTAAAAATATTTATATATACACTCTGAGTGTAACCTGTTTTAAAATAAATACTATCTCTATTTGTACTCTGTTATAAAAAAACACACACCCTGAATTTTTACTATGTTATAAAAATTTTTACTATGTTATAAAAAATATACACCCTTGACATGTACTCTGTTTTAAATAATATATACAACCAATTTGTACTCTATTAAAAATATATCACCATCTAAATTTAATCTGTTTTAAAATTAATATATCCTCTCTTTCCACATTTTTTTGAAAAATATACATCCTCAGATTGTACTCTGTTACAAAAAATATACTCCATCTACATGTACTCTGTTTTAAAAGAAAAACAACCTTTATATCTACTTGGTTATTAAAAATATACACCCTTACTTTATACACTGTTATAAAAAATGTATACACTCTACCTTTTCTGTGTTTTAAAATAAATACTACTTCTATTTGTTCTCTGTTAAAAAAATATACACCCTCAATTTTTGCTTTTTTATAAGAAGTATACACCCTCTGCATGTACTCTGTTTTAATATAAATACACCCTCTGTTTCTACACTGTTATAAAAAATATACATCCTCCAACTTTATCTGTTATAAAAAATACACACCCACATTTTATACACTGCTATAAAAAATATACACACTCTACGTGTACTCTGTTTTAAAATAAATACTAACACTATTTGAACTCTGTTATAAAAAATATACACTCTCTACATGCACTCACTTTTAAAATAAATACATCCTCTATTTCTACACTGTTAGAAAAAGTATACACCCTCAATTTGTACTCTGTTATAAAAAATATACTCCCTCTACCTGTACTGTTTTAAAATAAATGCAACCTCTGTTTCTACTGTGTTACAAAAAATATACACCGTCAATTTGTACTTTGTTATAAAAAAAATATGCACCCTCTGCATTTACTCTTTTTTAAACTAAATACACTCTCTATTTCTACTCTGGTTTAAGAAATATACACCGTCAATTTATACTTTGTTATATAAAATACCCTCGCTTTACATGTACTCTGTTTTAAAATAAATACATCCTCTCTTTCTACTCTGTTATAAAAACTATTCACCATCATCTAGTACTGTTTTAAAATATATATACCCTCTAGGCCTACTCTGTTTTAAAATAAATACTATCTGCATTTGTACTCTGTTATATAAAACATACACCCTCATATTTTACTATGTTATAAAAAATATGCACCCTAGATATGTACTGTTTTAAATAATATGCACAAACAACTTGTGCTCTGTTATAAAATATATACACCCTCTAAATGTTCTCTGTTTTAAAATAAATACACCCTCTATTTCTACACCGCTTTGAAAAATATACATCCTCCAATTGTACTCTATTATAAAAAATATAGTCCCTCTACATTTACTCTGTTTGAAAATAAAAACATCCTCTATATCTACTCGGTTGTAAAATATATACACCCACATTTTATACACTGTTATAAAAATTGTATGAACACTACGTGTACTCTGTTTTATAATAAATATTACCTCTATTTGTACTCTGTTATAACAAATATACACCCTCTACATGTACTGTTTTAAAATAAATGCAACCTCTATTTCTACTCTGTTATAAAAATTATTCACCTTCAATATGTACTCTGTTATAAAAAATATACACCCTCAATTTGTACTGTGTTTTTAAAAAATGTTCACCCTCTGCCTGTACTCTTTTTTAAAATAAATACATCCTCTATTTCTACTCTGTGATAAAAAATATACAAGCTTAATTTGGACCCTGTAATAAAAAATACACTCCATTTACATGTACTCTGTTTTAAAATAAATACATCCTCTATTTCTGCTGTGTTATAAAAAATATTCACCTTCATTTAGTACTGTGTTTTAAAATATATATACCCTCAAGATGTACTCTGTTTTAAAATAAATACTATCTCTATTTGTACTCTGTTATAAAAAACATACACCCTCAAATTTTACTATGTTATAAAAAATATACACCCTAGATTTCTACTCTGTTTTAAATAACATACACAAACAATTTGTACTGTTCTAAAAAACATATACCCTCTAAATGTACTCTGTTTTAAAATTAATAGGCCCTCTACTTCTACACTCTTATAAAAAATATACATCCTCAGATTTTACTCTGTTATACAAAATATACTCCATCTACATGTACTCTGTTTTAAAATAAAAACAACCCCTATATCTTCTCTTTTATAAAAAATATACACCCTCAATTTAGACACTGTTATAAAAATTGTATACACTCTACCTGTACTCTGTTTTATAATAAATACTACCCCTATTTGTACTCTGTTATAGAAAATATACACCCTTTACATGTAATCTGTTTTAAAATAAATACACCCTCTATTTCTACACTGTTTTAAAAAATATACACCTCAAATTGTACTCTGCTAAAAAAATATACCCCCTCTGTCTGTACACTGTTTTAAAATAAATACAACATCTTTTTCTACTCTGTTATAAATAATATTCACAATCACTTTGTAGTCTGTTGTAAAAAATATATAACCTACAGATATACTCTGTTTAAATTAAATACTACCTCTATTTGTACTCTGTTATATAAAATATACACCCTCAATTTTTACTTTGTTAAAAAAATATACACCCTCTGCATGTACTCTGTTTTAATATAAATACACCCTGTATTTCTTCTCTGGTATAAAAAATATACACCAAAATTTTTTACTGTGTTATAAAAATATACACCTTCTGCATGTACTCCGTTTTACAATAAATAAACCATATATTTTTGTGTATTATAAAAATATAATCCCTCAATTTTTACTCTGCTATAAATAATATACACCCTCTACGTGTACTCTGTTTTAAAATAAATACTACCTCTTGTTCTACTCTGTTATAAATAATATATACTCTCAATTTTTACTTTTGTATGAAATGTATACACCCACTGCATGTACTCTGTTTTAAAATAAATACACCATCTGTTTCTACTCTGTTATAAAATATATACACCCTCCTCATGTACTCTGTTTTAAAAAATACTCACCCTCAATTTGTACTCTGTTATAAAAAATATACAACCACAGTTTGTACCGTGTTATACAAAATGTGCACCCTGTACATTTACACTGTTTTAAAATAAATACACCCACTATTTCTACTCGTTTATAAAAAATATTCACTCTCAAATTTTACTCTGTTATAAAAAATATACACCCTACACATGTACACTGTTTTAAAAAATATACACCCTCAATTTGTACAGGTTTATGCAAACCATACACCCTCTACATTTACACTGTTTTAAAATAAATACACCCTCCATTTCTACTGTGTTATAAATAATATACACCCACTCTTTGTACAGTTATAAATAACATACTCATTCTATATATACTCTGCTTTAAAATAAATACACGCTCTATTTCTACTCAGTTATAAATTATATACACCCTCAATTTGTATAGTGTGATACAATATATACGCCCTGTACATGTACACTGTTTTAAAATAAATGCAAAGACTATTTCTACTCTGGTATAAAAAATATACACACTCAAATTTTACTCTGTTACAAAAAATATACTCCCTTCACTTGTACTCTGTTTTAAAAATTATACACCCTCAATTTGTACAGTTTTATACAAAATATACAGCCTCTATTTGTAGAGTTATAAAAAATATACACCCTCCATATGTACTGTCTTAAAATAAATACACTCTCTATTTCCACTGTCTTATAAAAAATATACAACCTCAATTTTTACTCTGTTATAAACAATATCCACCCGCTACATGTACTCGGTTTTAAAATAAATACTCCCTCTATTTCTACTGTTATAAAAAATATACATCCTTTATTTTTACTGTGTTGTAAAAAATGTAGACCCTCTGCATGTACTCTCTTTTAAAATAAATACACCATTTAATTCTACTCTGTCATGAAAAATATACACCCTCCATATAGACTCTGGTTTAAAATAAATACACCCTCTAGTTCTACTCTGGTTTAAAATATATACACACTAAATTTGTACTCTGATATAAAAAACATACACCCCTTCATGTACTCTGTTTTAATACAAATACAACTTCTATTTCTACTCTGTTATAAAAAATATACACCCTCCATTTGTACTCTGTTATAGAATATATACACCCTCTACGTGTACTCTGTTTTAAAATAAATACACCCTCTATTTCTACTTTGTTATAAAAAATATACACCCTCAATTTGTACTCTGTTATAAGAAATATACTCCCATTACATGTACTCTGTTTAAAAAAAAATACAACCCCTAATTCTACTCCGTTATAAAATATATTCACTTTCACTTAGTACTCTGTTTGAAAATATATATACCCTCTGTGTGTACTCTGTTTTAAAATAAATACTATCTCTATTTGTACGCTGTTATAAAAAATGTACACCCTGAATTTTTTACGTTATAAAAAATATACACCCTCGACATGTACCTGTTTTAAATAATATACACAACCAATTTGTACTCTGTTATAAAAAAATATACACCCTGTAAATGTACTCTGTTTTAAAATAAATACAACCTCTATTTCTATGTTATAAAAAATATTCACCATCATTTACTACTCTGTTTTAAAATATATATACCCTCTAAGTGTACTCTGTTTTAAAATAAATACTATCTCTATTTGTACTCTGTTATAAAAAACATAAACCCTGAATTTTTACTATGGTATAAAAAATATACACCCTAGACATGTACTCTGTTTTAAATAATATACACAACAAATTTGTACTCTGTTATAAAAAAATATACACCCTCTAAATGTACTCTGTTTTAAAATAAATACACCCTCGATTTCTACACTGTTATAAAAAATATACATCCTCATATTGTACTTTGTTATAAAAAATACACTCCCTCTAAATGTACTCTGTTTTAAAATAAAAACAACCTCTATATATACTTGGTTATATAGAATATACACCCACATATTATACACTGTTATAAAAATATATACACTCTACGAGTATTCTGTTTTAAAGTAAATACAACCTTTATTTGTACTCTGTTATGAAAAATATACACTCCCTACATGTACTCTGTTTTAAAATAAATACACCCTCTATTTCTACGATGTTATAAAAAATATACACCATCAATCTGTACTCTGTTAAGAGAAATGCACTCGCACTACCTGTACTCTGTTTTAAAATAAATACAACCTCTGTTTCTATTCTGTTATAAAAAATTTTCACACTCACTTTGTACTCTGTCACGAAAAATATATACCCTCTAGGTGTACTCTGCTTAAAATGAATACTACCTCTGTTTCTACTCTCTTATAAAAAATATACACCCTCAATTTGTACTGTGTTATAAAAATATACACCCTATGCATATTATAACAAACAGTCT